>CACRXP010000368.1:116058-133285 GCA_902702965.1 Spirometra erinaceieuropaei | reverse complement strand
GGAGGAGGAGGAGGAGGAGGAGGAAGAAGAAGAAGAAGAAGAAGAAGAAGAGAATGTGAGTGGTGGTTCAGAATGGCGATCAGCGTTAGTTGACGGCGTAAGAGGACGAGGAGGAAGTGGACGGAGGGACGACGGCTTGTGCTGTCCGGGTGGTGCGGTTGATCCGAAGGTACCCAACAAGTCCAATCCGTACCCGGATTGTCTGTTGACACCATGGACACGTTGGAGGCGGTTGTGCGTTGGCATTGCGGGATGGGCGCGGCTGGGACTTGTGTGCTTTACGTTTGACTTTCGCGGTGGCAATGCGGTTGGCTTAAGGACACGCAACGCCTGTTTTCACTGCATGGTCGGGCAACCGACAACTGGAATACTTTCAGTTCCTTACTGAAAGAGATTGCTCCAATCGTTCTCTAAGAAGTAAGACAATTACGAACCGCCCAAAATGAATAAACTCGGACTTTAAGGCCTAGTAGCAGCCGCTCCAGTCCCCCTTTTCTCCGGCTCCGTTTTGTCGGTCGATGGCCGCGACAATCGTTGCCAGGCCGCTGACACACAACCACCCCCGCCGATTATAACTGGGCCCCCCTCCTGTCCAGCCACAGTGACCCCCGGCTGCCTCCACAAACAATTATCACCTCATGCGCGTCGGACCACCTGGCTTGATACCCGTGAGCCCCCGTGATTATGCATCCCCTTATCCTCCCCTAATCCGTCCAATTTCATGACCAGTATCCAACCAGTCAGCACCACCTACTGACACAGAATTTCCCCCCCCCCCGCGTAAACAACACACCGCGACTGACGCCCTCCGTGAACGGACGCTTATCTCTGTTGCAAGCAAACAGCCAACTTACGGCAACCTGCCCTGTGTACAGAATAAACTAGTTCTCACAGTTCCCTGACTTCTGTCATAAGGCAAAACGAACTTATTGTGCGTAGTTCAAGTTGATCTCACATCCTTTACCGCTACAGCCTCTTTCAGAGAAAGAAATCGTCACCGAAGTCTTTACAGACTAACTGGCTCCGAAGAACACTTGGATGATTATAAGCGGCAACGAAAAGTGTGTAAAAGTGAGGCCTCAAGGCTGCGAAGGAATTTCGCACTGAACATACTGCCAAATTTGTTGGAGCATCCGAAAATTCTATATCGCTATATACGGAGTACTAGAAGGACTCAGGAGCTGATCGAGTTCAAACGAGTTCACATAATCGAGCTTATAGAACTGTGTCTTAGGACGTTTTTACATTCAACGGCCAGGTCTACGAGCAAAGTAAGATACCGATGGGCTCGCCTCTGTCTGGATTAATCGCGAAGCTGTTTTACAGAGGCTCGAGCGGCTGGTCTGCAGCTCGTACTCCCCGAAGTTCTGGGCAAGATACGTCAATGACACCTTCACCATCATCAAAAGGGACGTGTGCAGACTGTCAAGGCACTGCTGAATTCAATATTCTTGACATCCAGTTAACTTTGGGAGAAGAGCGCAACAATCATTTGGCCTTCCTTGACGTACAAGTGAAAAGGCTGGGAGGTGGGAAGATAAGAACAACGGTCTACCGTAAGGCAACTAACACCAGGCGAATAGTCCACTTCAAGAGCAACCACCCCGTTGGTCACAAACGCAGCTGTATTAGAACCCTCTTTCAACGCGTTCAAACACACTGCAGCGACAACAATGGGAGGAAGGGAAGCTTAAGTATTTGCTCGCCCTATTTAAAGTCAAAGGTTATACCAAGTCCTTCATACGCAAGGGTCTTAGAAAGCCTCCCCCTGAGCGATCGGACGGAGAAAACCCGAAGTTTTGGCTCGCAATCCTTTATGTGAAAAAAGTATCAGAAGCGACAGCAAGAATCCTAAGGCCTTTCGGGATCGGTGTGGCTCATAAACCAGAGTCGACAATCAGACAGTAAATAATGAGGCCCAAAGACCCGCAACAAGTGACAGAACAATTAACGGTTGTCTACAGTATACCATGCCAAGACTGTGATGCGAAGTATGTTGGCGAAATGGGCAAACGTGTTGGCACAAAATTGCATGAGCACCAGCTTGCAATCAACGGCAAGAACAAACTGCCAATGGTTTATGGCCAAGTACAACAGGAGAACCACAATTTCGCCTGTGAGAGGGCAAGGGTGACCGGCCGTTCCACGGCTTGAGCACAGGGCTTGAGTCAGTGCGGACAGGGCCATCAGGACGGTCGAGCAAAGTCACGCGTGGCCAACAACCGATGCCGGCGGAGAATAGGAGAGAAGCCGGCCGGAGGTCACGCGACCAGCATGGGACGCCACCTCCCCGCGACGCCCACGAGACTGAGCTCAGCTAACATGAGCCCCAACAATTGATAAGTTCATTGACTGACAAGGGGAAGGCCGAAAAGCATGCTGGCTCACCAACAATTACGACGGTCGCAAAGGGATCAAAGGTGACACGAACCCGCCGGCGGTCAGTAATGGAGAGGTCAGCGTTAATCGGCAGCGAACGAGCAGGTCACAGTTCGTGCTCGAGCACTATATAATACCAGACAGGCATCAAGGCCAGCAGGAACAGCCAACACACTAGAGATTTGGCCTCCTTGGCCGCGGGACCCGTGGCGACGTCTCCATAGAAGAGTCGTTTGAGTAGAGGCTCGTCGTCAATTCGCAGCGAGACGACCGCTCCAACGCAGTTGCAGTTGTCTCAGCATGGTGTAGATGCTGAGGCGTCCCGTTTGCACCAGAAGGTCCGTGCCGTGTATCCGGTCCTGCCACTCCAGCGTCAGGATGTGGCAAAGACAACTGAGGTGGGAGTGGTTGAGTCGGCGTGCTTGCTTAATGTGCACCGTCCAAGTCTCCGCTCTGTACAGCAGCGTCGGGAGGACGACGGCCTTGTACATCTTCAGCCTCGTGCTGAATTGGAGATCATGACGATCCCAAACTGTTCTTTGAAGGCGGTCGAAGGCTTGCCTGGCTTTCAAAATCTGGCGGGCTACCTCGTCGTCGATTTTCGTGCCGCGGGAGAGAGTACTTTCCTGATCCGGGAAGTTGTCCACCACTTGCAGTTGGGCTCCGTTCACGCTGATTTAAGGCGCGTTGTGGGAGGGGCTGTGTTGGGTAGCGTTTGATGCATGACCACCGTCTTCTGCGTGTTGATGATCAGATCGAAGTTCTCGCAGGCCGCGGAGAAGAGGTTCATGCTCTGTTGTATGTCCTCTTCGGAGGTGGTGTTCAGAGCTCAGTCGTCGGCGAGCAGAAGTTCGTGAACAGTGGTTGTGGGTATGCGCGATTGGAAGTGCATCCGCCGTTGATTCAGGAGGTGGCCGTCCGTCCTGTAGGCGATGCGGATCCCGGGCGTTCAACACGGTAGGCGTCCATCAGCATGGCAGAGAGCATAAGACTGAAGATGGTGTGGCGCCTGGACGCACCGCTGCTTCACTCCGTTGGTCACTGCGGATGCCTCTGATACACAGCCGTTTTCTGTGATGCGCGCCATCATGCAGTCGTGGACCTGACGCATCATCTGAATTAATCATATAAGACGGCCGAATTTCTACATGGTCTTTAACAGTCCTTCAGGATTCACTGTGTCGAGGGCTTTCGTCAGATCCACGAAGGTAGAGTACATTTGGGTCATCATCTCCTGGCACTTCTCCTGAAGTTGGCGGGCGACGAAGATCATATCCGTGGTCCCGCGATGACGGCGGAAGCCGCACTGGCTTTCCGATAGAAGGCCCTCTTCCATAAGATTATTCAGGCGGTTGAGGAGAATTCGAGCGAAGACCTTCCAGGCGATGTTCAGCAAGGAGATGCAGTGGTGATTATCGCAGAGTTGGCGGTTCCCTTTTCGTTTATAGAGATGCACGGTGGTTGCGTCTTTGAAATCTTTTTCTAGATGCCACGTCTCCTGGAAGAGCGCCATCAGGTGTTCAATAAGCTAGGGAGCCAACGTGCGTGTAGATCTTCAGCGGACTCTCCCTGCCAGTCGGGTGAGCGGGCGGCGGGAGGGAGAAGAAGAGACAGGAAGAGGAAGAGAGCGAGCATTGTTGTTGTTGTTTCGATTTTGTTTGTCTTAACCGTGAGTTTAACGTCTGCGACCACGGTCAGCCTGCAGGCCGCGGGGTTCCCCAGCATTTGTTTAAGGCACCTTTTCTTGCCCCTCCCCACTGCAGAGGAAGGAGTGCCTCCCGAAATAGGGCTGCTCGGTAGTGCCAGACGCTGCCGCACCTCACTATGTGCCACGTCTTTGGTGTAGTGGAAGAACGACCCGAGTTAGCCTGAAGAGCTTACGACATCGTCGTTAGATGCAGCAATTAGTTCAGAAACCATCTGATGTGTTGGAATGTCTATAGTACCCAGCAGAGTATCTGGGATATGTGATAGCGTTAATTCGACTTCAGTTGACTTGCCGTAAGTCGCTGTCAAACTTCTTTGTCGCGACGAGTCCGACAGCAACGTGCACGCTGAACAGTATTTGGACTCGTTAATCTGCCTCCGTTGCCCCAGTCCAAACTAGTCCAATGGTAACGACAGAACACAGGTGATCCGACAGGAATCATGTTACGAGAAACAGGTAAGGCTGTGTAAGAGACAAACCACCTAGTTGGACACAACGAGTAGGCTATCCAGGAAACGAAAATAGCAGTATCCCAACAGTTACGAACCAGCAAATAAGAACAAAGTCGTCAGCAGGTAAAAGTGCACGTGCGTGTACTTTGTCTTATTCAAAGTTGTGTCAAAGCGTATTGTAACTGATTAAAACAAAACGGACTTAAATGTCACTACAATACTCCCCCTCTTAGGAGAACGGAGTTCAAAAAAAGATTGTTAATAGAAGGAAAATGTCAGAGTGTTATGCATATTGTGCCAGTTGGTAACGGTCGGGAAAACGGACATGACGATCGCTGCAGGTAAGGGGAGGAGTCTGTGGGATAAGGGAAGACGCGGGGTTATTGGGCGTAAATGGAGTCTGGGAAATAGCAAATGGCAATGTGCCAAGTGGAGGTTGTTCGGTTGGAGAAGTTGGAAGAGGCTCGGTATAAGCCGCCTTCAAGCGACCTACCGAGACCACGTCGGTGCGGCCTCCACGGTCAATTGTAAAATGCTTGTCCTTGCGCGATAGTAGTCGAAATGGGCCGTCATAGGGTTGTTGTAGTGGCCGGCGAACGCTATCTACGCGGACAAATACAAAAGAACATGTTAGTAAGTTCGGATCGACGTACGACTTACTTGTTGAAGGACGTGGGGGAGTGGCTCGAAGATGAGTCATGGCTTGGCTCAATCTTTGCACATAATCGCTGGGATCCAAGACGTCTGAGCTTTGAGAGTGCCCGAAAAAATCACGGGAATCCGTAGGGTGGTACCGTAGACAAGTTCGGCAGCGTAACACTCCAAATCGGGCTTGGGTGCGGTACGTATACCGAGCATGACCAAAGGCAGATGCTCGCTCCAATGGGAAGGGTTGTCATGAGCTCGGAGCGAGGCTTTGAGTTGCCGGTTGAAACGTTCGACTAGGCCGTTGGATGAGGGGTGGTTTGTTGTCGTGCGTATGCGAGAACATCCGAGGAGGTTGGTAAGGCTGTTAAAAAGTCTAAACTCGAATTGCTGACCTCGATCGGTGGTAATAGTTGAGGGGACGCCATAATGAGATATCCAGTGTTTCAAAAAAACATGAGCAGCGGAATCTGCAGTTATGTTAGGTATGGGAGTTGCAATGGGCCAACGAGTAAATCGGTCAATCGCAGTAAATAAGTAGTTGCAACCACGAGATTTTGGAAAGGGACCAACTAGATCGATATGGATATGTGAAAAGCGTGCGTCGGATGCGAGAAAAGTGCCACTGGGGGCTTTGTTGTGCCGTCCGACTTTGGCCTTCTGACAGGCCAAACATGAACGGGTCTACTGACGAATATCAGTGTTCATGCTTGGCCAAACGAACCGCTCGCTGACGAGGCGCTGGGTAGTGCGGATGCCAGGGTGAGCTAGATTGTGCAACGCGGCAAAAACATCTCGTCTCATGTCGTTTGGCACTATGGGTCGGGAGGCACCGCACGATACGTCACACAAGATTGTACCGGCGGTGGTGGAAAGAGGAATGGCTTCGAGTTGAAGACTAGTGTGTTGAATGCTCTCACTGAAAGTCGGCCGATTTTGCAGTTCTGCCATGCGCTCCAAATCCATGGAAGGGCGGGTGATGGCATTAATGCCAGGCCGAGAAAGACAGTCAGCAACTTGAGTATAAAGGCCCTTAAGAAATCGAATGTCGGTGGTATACTGAGAAATAAAATTGAGATGGCGGGCCTCGCGGGGTGAATACTTGTCAGAAGAACTAGAGAGGGCATAAGTAAGAGGCTTGTGGTCAATATAAATACCAAAATCTCGGCCCTCAATATAATTACGAAAGTTCTTAATGGCTAAATAAATCGCAAGAAGTTCTCTACCAAAAGTGCTATAGCTAGTATGTGGAGGTGTCAATTTAGCAGTGTAGAAAGCCAAGGGCTGGGTGCCAGTGGGCGTCTGTTGCTGAAGGGCAGCACCTATAGCGAAATTAGAGGCGACCGCCACAAAGAAAGTGGGGCATCAGGTATAGGGTGAACAAGGACAGTTGTATCCACAAGAGCCTTCCTCGAACGATTGAAAGCCTCTACAGCTGTGTCCGGAAAAGAAAACTCACGGTTGTTCCAGCGTAAAAGGTTAGTAAGTGGTAGCATTAATTGAGCACAATGAGGGATGAAACGTAGATAGAAATTGGCAAGGCCTATAAAACGGCTCAGTTGTTGAAAAGAAGTGGGAGTAGGGAAATCGTGAATAGCTGAAACGTTGGCATCTATGGGATGACAACCAGAAGCATCTACGCGATGTCCTAGGAAAAACAGCGACTGTGCACCAAAAACGCATTTAGAAACATTAATGAAAAAGTCAAATTGGCTCAATCGTTCAAAAATGAGACGCAAATGTTGTAGGTGCTCGTGTTAACTGGAACTTGATACCAGAACATTGTCGACGTAGACAAAAACGAACGGTAGATCGCGGAGGGCTTCGTTGATGAAACGTTGAAAAGTTTGGGCGGAGTTGCGTAGTCCAAAAGGCATCCTGACAAACTCGGACAGACCGAACGGTGTTGTAATCACCGTTTTTGGAACGTCTTCTGGAACAACGGGCATCTGATGGAAAGCTTTGACTAAGTCAATGTTGGAAAATATTGTTGCTCCAGCTAGGCTAGATGAGAAGTCGTGGAGATGGGGAAGTGGATACCTGTCAGGCACAATGGAGGTGTTTAACCGTCGGTAATCCCCGCATGGGCGCCAGTCAACGAGCGACTTTTTGCACACCATATGTAGAGGTGCAGCCCATGGACTAGTGGAAGGCCTTACTATGCCTGACTCCATCATGTGACTGAATTCAGCCTTGGTTATGGCTGACTTATCGGCGGTTAAACGACGGGGACGGCTAAACACGGGTGGCTCAGTAGTTAAAATATAATGTACCACAGAATGCTTGATAGGTTGGTTAAATTGTGAAGGTCGTGTGGTAGATGGAAATTCTGAAAGTAAACGATGATAGGGAGTAGACGAAGGGATTGTTGAAATGCGTGGATTAGGTGATGAAAGGGTACGAGTGGAACAATTACAACGTAAATAAGTCTTAGTATCAAATAATTTATGGGACTTAATGTCAACGAGGGGACCGAAAAAGGATATGAAATCAGCGCCGAAAATGACAGTATGGACATCAGCGATAGTAAAAAGCCAACGAAATGAACGTCTTAGACCTTAATCTAGTGTTAGGGATCGTTGACCAAAAGTTTTAATAGAAATATTGTTAGCTGCTTGGAGGAAAAATGAAGAGTTTGGTAACTTACGGTCGGTCAAGGTGGGTGGGATTAGACTGATCTCCGCACCAGTATCCACGAGAAAATTACGACAGGAAGTCCTGTCATAGATGTGAAGTAAGCGACTGGGAGAGGATGTGCCGACCACGTTCGTCGCCCTTACTGGTCGGCAGGGGGGTTTTCCGACGCGGGTGTTTTATACTTACACGGAGAGTGGCAGCGATGGGCGTTAGAACCATAATTGTGATGATACCAACAGAAACCATCAACTGTAGGTTGGTTTGGAGTGGGAGATCTCTGGCGGCGAGAAATTGCAGGACTACGAGGATTATAGACACGAGTGGCCCGGAGCTGGGAAACTTCGAGAGTGAGGGCATCCAGGCGTTTGACGATATCCTCGACTGTGGGGGCAGTTTTGCTTCGATTAGCAGCGCCAACCGTAACATGAGGCTGGTAGTACTCGAGCATATGGTCAGCAGTCTCCGCGAGCATCTGAACAGTCGATGAAGGAATGTTAGGCGCAGGGATGGCTTGCACAGAAGGAGGCAACCGTTGGAGGAAAGGTTGCTTAAACATGGTAGCATCCAGCTTTTGTCCGTCTGCCAACTGCTCCAAACGCCTAAGAAGCTGCGTAGGCTTCCTGTCACCGAAGTCCTCCTCAGAAATTAGACATTGGAGATGTTTTTGCGTTGAGAGGGAAATGCGGGAAATGAGAGCCTCCTTTAGGGCAGTATAAGGGGCTTCTGTGGGCGGGCAATCTATGATGTCGCGGAGGTCGGTGGCGATGTCCATTGGGAGTGCTGCCACAACATAATGAAATTTCGTATCCTCTCGTGTGATCTGACGGTGGGCGAAACGGAACTCTACAGTGCGCAGCCACAACGCGATGTCATCGAGCCACACGGATGGCAGGTCAAAGGTGTGAATGCCGGCTATCGGCTGGCTGGTAGAATCGTTGGACATAGTTAGCCAAGGTCGGTCAGAGGTCAGATAATTGGGGTAGAGGACTGGCGCGTTGACAGTGCGACTGAAGGGTAGCGCTCGTATTGGATGAAAGGGTGAGACAGTGTGAATAGCAAATAAGGGCTAGATGAATAATCTGATCGATAAAAATTAGAGATGATTAATCCGAATGGAAATAGTTATGCACAGAAATTAAACAGAAGGAGCTATGAACGATACAGGGTCACCAGTGTAAGAGACAAACCCACTAGTTGGGCACAGCGAGTAGGCTATGCAGGAAACGAAAATAGCCGTATCCCAACACTTACAAACCAGCAAATAAGAACAAAGTCGTCAGCAGGTAAAAGTGCACGTGCGTGTTCTTTGTCTTATTCAAAGTTGTGTCAGAGCTTATTGTAACTGAGTAAAACAAAACGGACTTAAAAGTCACTATAGCTGTCTGCGCCGCCTGCATGCCCGCAAGAACGAGTTCCTGGAATGCTATGAGTATCTTGCGGCACATCAATGATTTGGAAGGAGAAATGCAACTAATAGACTGTGAGCTCGGAGTAGTCTTCTAAAAAAAAGGAATTTCTGAATTATCTCAACCATGGGCTTTCAGGACGTTTCTTTCGAATCTGTTGGGACAACTTTCCGTCCGATAGTTAGATTGAGGGCGGCAGTGGGGAAGCAAACATGTCTTATGTTTTGTTGGAGACAGGACTCTTTTGTTCCTGCTTTACGTAAATGATATCTCATCTGCAGTTAAACATTCTCAATCCTTTATTTATGCCGATGAATTGAGGAGCAAGAAGGGCATTTTCAATCGAGTCCCTCACTGGAAACAGTTGGTCCTGCATCAGAAATTGGATTACAAAACGCATTTTTGTCTAGTATCCTCCACCTAGCTGTCATTGTTGCTCTCATCGTACTGTAACAGCCGGAGATGTGATCAGGGACCCGACATTTGGTGTCTTAATTAACTGTCACGCTAGAGGTATGCTTCTTCCGTTTACCTTGCAGCGGCTGCGCTTCCGGAGCCACATGACAACGAATAACCTCCGACTCCTCTCGATAAATCGTCCCATTGCATTTTTCGTTTTTCCGTAGCCTCGTTTATTAATTTTCCATTTTTGTACGCTCGAATAAACTTATACCTTTTTATCACCTGTGCCGCTTATCCCATGTACCGTATGCCTCTTCATCCCGATCCTGTCCACTCTGAAATGTGTAACGACTAAGCTGTGATGGTGTACGCCCAGTACGCCACAACTTCAGGCCATATCCCAAGTTATTAGAAGCAGGACGCCATTTGATTAGGACACTTTATTCATTCTGTACAGAATAGTGAAGGGAAGTTGGCAACCGGACGAGGGTGCGTCCGGCGCCGCGGAAGCGGCGTCCACAAGGGCGACGAGCCGTGTATCGGCGAGGGTGGTGCAGACAGTGAATTGCAACGAGACAAATCGACGCTGGGCAGACGTGTGTGTAATAGCCGGCTGTCGCTAGGGCGTAGGTGCAGGTGCTAGCGAGAGGCGCGACGTTGCCACTGTGGCTGTCCACTACAAATGCAAGGCCCTTTAGACCGGATTTTCTAATCGGCTGGACCATCTGAGTTCAAGATACCATCATCCCCTTCTTTCATAACCCGTTATCCGACATCCGTCCCTCGCTCAGTCACTACAGTGCGACTAGGACAACCTTCTGCAAACCTGGCGATTCTGCTGGCAATGTGGACCTAGCCAACACAGCCTAGCAAACCTGCATATTGTCTTGGACTGTCCACCGTACCTTTGGAATAGGACCTACTAAAGGCTGAGTCTATAATTTCTACACTACTTATCGAGCTGCTTTGATTTTTACACTTGGCATATTACCAAATAAAACTTAGTCAAAACATCCTGCAGACCTAGCATTCTTGAAATTCTCCGACAAACCCAACCATACGCACAGTCTTCCCTATTTGGCCCTAGACGAAGTTCTTTCTTCTATTCCCTCGGCTTGCTCCCGTTCCATAACTTCACGGCATGAGTGAAGTACGCACTGACGTCCAAAATAAGTGGTCGGCGTGTGGAGTCGATCCAGCAATCACCCTTTCCTCAGTCAAGTGCGCTAACCCCCTGGCCACCGCAGCTCGAAGGTGAGCGATATCCCACAGTCTTCCTGACTGGATAGACACAGACAATGCAGGCCAAAGCTGTAGTGGATGCCAGATTCTGACCGTCAAGGTCAACTATCTTGAGGAATAAATCGAAAAGATAAAAGCCCAGTCGCGATGCAGTCTTAACGAAGCTAACGCTACCAATTTGCCTACTGGACGAGTGTCCAGAAGTAGGGCAAAAGCTCTCAGTATAATAGGCCCACCGGCGTCTATTAAGGCAGCCCCAGAACGAATAGCTGCGAAGCGAGATAATAACGACCGAAAAGGAAACCCAAAAATGCAGAGAAAAAGAAATCAAACCGTAAAAAGGCCAGGAAAAATAGACGGCTACTTCGGGTAGATTCCTCTGAAGAAGCCGAAACAGAGATATCGACGGACGTCCCGTCCTTCATGGCAAATGTCGTGTGTCCAAATACCTTCGCTGACTCTCCGAAACATTCCGAGCTTAATAGACCTAGTACAAACAGTGGAACCGATTCATTCATCATAGCCACAGAGCTCTATTCACAGTCTTCTCTGGCAATCGTTTCTTCCAAGATTGTCAAAATAAGAATCAAACAAACAGACGGCGTAAGCGCATCTGCTCCATAGTCCCAGAACGTTACGTCATCTAGGGAACCACACTTCCGTAGAAAATCAAAAAGAAGTCGACAGAGAAAAATGTCTTATTATTCAAGGGCTCTCTGAATCAAGTTCAAAATCTATCCGTGTCGACTCGTCTCCGACCCCCTAAATTTGTACTGGCCAGCAGTCACCAAGTCAGTCTCATTCTCTCCAGGCGATTCAGGATCAAAGGCTCTAACCCAGGTGTTTTTTCAACCGGACTACTCGCCAGCGGAACGGCTGAAACGTCGTCAACTAGTTCTAGAACTAAGAAAGTGGCTCGGCGAGGGGGAGGACAATTTAGTTACATACGACAACCAAGTACGACGGCGTCCGTCATTCTTCCCTTGGACAGGTCCGGTCTAACATATTAAGTTAAGGCACAAACCAAAATGTAACCACATATTCCGTCAGTCGAAAATTGAAATTCTCGTAGACCAACGGGCAGAGTTTGCCATCAAAGTTTGACGAGCTGAAGATCCACCTCTGCGATCCATTGCCTGAGGTAATCTCCTTAACAGAAACCCGGTTGACCCAACACGTGGACGAAAGTAAGTTGATCTTGCCTGGCTACCAGATGTTTAGAAGGGAAAGGGGAGGGCGTCAGAGAGGAGGAGTACTTACGTATGTGAAAAATGGGATAAATGTATCAGACAAAACGGATTAATTTTCGTGTACTTCCGAGGCAATCTGGCTGTCTACAAAAGTGCCGAGCCCGCCTGCTCTCGATGTCCTGACAATTTATTAACCGTCGAGACGGGACAACATGGCCGACGATCGCCTGCTGGAGGAGCTCGAAAAGTTCGCTACGCGGCCGGATATCCTGACCATAGGGAACTTTAACGCGTCGCACATTGACTGGAGCTCGACCCCTGCAAATAGCTCAGAACGGACATTCGATGGGAGTTTTCTGAACACGGCACTGAAGTTATCTTTCACTAAACATGCCACGTTTCCAGCTGGAGTACGCGAAGGCCAACAGGCCAACTGCCTTGATCTTGTCCTTACGAAATCACAGGACAGCATTAATGAGGTGTCATGCCTACCCCTGTTAGGTAAAAATGACCACGTCGGTTTTCTATGGGGTTACTCGCTTTTTTCCTATCCAAGAAACTCATGACAGTTAGAAGAAACTTTTGGCGCGAACATTTCGACCAAATTATGGCCGAAATCTCACGCATTGAGTGAAAATCTGTATTTGTTGGAAGCATACTCGAAGACTGGCAACGGTTCTGAGCAACGTTGCAGAGATTGATCGCAAACCACTGTCCGCTTTCACAAAAGAGGTTATCTAACAGAGCTCGATGGCTTACGCAAGCTTTAAATAATGCAGTGAATAAAAAGCGAAGGCTGTGGAAAAATCGCTTTCTGACAGGTGCTCCACATCTATATGTGCGTACAAAGCTCAAAGAAATCGATTCAAGGACCTAATCCTCAGAACTGGAAGGGAATTCGAACGGGATCTGCTTAACTGTAACGCGGAGAACCCTAAATTATTCTACGATTACATAAGGCAATGGACGCGAAACAAGGACCCAACACCACTGCTTAGGACTGCTGAAGACGAAAACCTCACTGAAGTTAGGGTAAAAGCTGATCACCTTTCAGAATTTTTTTCGGTCTGTTCTTAGTAGTGAAACAGGATTCAATCCTTCGACGAGGGACTTTGAAGACACCACAATTAAGGAGACCGGCCAGCCCACTAAGGGTATGATGCTGACGGAGTTGATGAAGCTAAAGGAATCAACATTCGCCAGTCCCGTTGAGATTCCAGCGAAGATTTTAATAGAACTCACCGGTGAGTTCACTAAACCACTCTCCATGCATTTCCTACATCCTTCTAGACCGGATATCTGCCACCCGACTGTAAATCAGCGTGAATTACGCCGCTGTATAAGGGCGGAAGTCGGGTCTCTGTGAATAATTGCAGACCTGTCAGCCTCATCTCCATTTGCTGCAAGATTATAGAAAAAATAATAAAGCGACAGTTAATGCAGTTACTCGAACAAAACCATCTACTTTCCGATTCTCAGCATGAATTCCAAAAAGGCAGATCCTGTGTGACAAACTTACTTTACTGTCTGAAACACTGAACTCGGGCTGTTGATAGAGGACATATGGTGCATGCGATCTATATCGACTTCAAAACGGCATTCGACAATGTGCCTTACCACCGCCTTCTTTACAAACTCAGCCGTATAGGAGTACGAGGCAAGCTTCTGATGTGAATTCGAAGCTTTTCACTCGGCCGCTCTCAAGCTGTCCACGTCAGTGACCGGCAGTCTGCCGGGGTGTCGTAAGGAGTGGTGTTCACCAAGGCCCTACACTGTTAATCGTATACGTCAACGCCTGTGCAAACGAACTGGATTGCGATGTCGCAATGTTTCCTGATGACATAAAAATCTGGAGTACGATACGGAACGTAGCTGACGAAGCGCGAATCCAGGCAAATCTAGACCGCCTCGAACAATGGTCAAAAGACTGGCTTCTACCGTTTAACATAAACAAGTGTAATTTCTTACAAGACGGCGGAACCAGTTCTCATAATCGTATGGTCTACCGTCTGACTGGATAACCACTGCAAGTAGTCGAAACACAGAGGAACGTGGATGTATGGATCACAACCTCGCTTAAGCCTTCGCTGCAGTGCTCAAAGGTAGCAAAGTCGGCGATGTGCATTTTATACCTCGTCAAACGGTCGTTCTCCTCCTTTGATGAAGACTGCTTCGCCAAGGTTTTTTGAAATTTTGTGCGACCGCATCTGGAGTGTGCTATTTGAACACGGTGACCCTGCACCGCTAATGACCTTAGCATATTCAAAAACGTTCAACGGCGAGCAACGCAACTTGTATCTGGACAGTCGTCACTACCCTACGAAACACGATTAGCTAATTTTGACCCTTTTTCATTTCAGTTACAGACAGCTACGTGGGGACCTGATACAGGCTTTCCGCATCGTGCGCAATCAGGGCTGCTGCCTCGCATCAGGGGACTTCTTCGAGTTGGCGACCACGACTAGCCTGGGAGGCAATCCTCTCAAACTACGTGTGACTGGTACCCGGCTAGACACACAAAAGTTCTGCTTCTCCAACAGAGTGGTTTCAGTCTGGAATGCTTTGCCTGAGGATGTTGTTATGTCTTCTGTATTAAATCAGCAAACCGTGTTCATATGCCTTTAAATGCTGTTAACGCATAAAATTGCGTGTTAATTTGCACAGTTTTTGTCATTCCGATTGTATTTCTCTCATGTTACTTCCCTTCTATTTTCTCCATCTACATCCTCTACATGTAACCAATAGGAATTTCAAAGGTACACACATACTTTCTCTGAAATACACCGAAACCGAAACTAAAATCAATAAATCTACGGCCCTTCACTGCCTGGAGCAAGTCCATGCTGACTTGCTTGCTCTTTTCGCGTGGAACTCAAAATAGCTAATGGAATTCTCTCCCTCTACATGTCGGTATATGTGTTTTGGACCTGATAGTCTACCCCAATCAGTGGTCTTCCAAGGTTCACCTATGACTAAATGTACCACTATCAAGGATCTAGGTTTAAGCTGCACAAACAATCTTGATCTCTCTCCACACGCCGACGGGAGTACGGCCAAAGCTGCCCATATTAGTGGCTCTATTTCTTACAATCTCTATCTTCCTGAAATTAAATTAAGACTTTATCGAATGTTTGTACTTCCCATTCTCGAGTATTTTTTGCCTATTTTTTGGTTTGATGAACGAGGCTAGTCGTTCAAAAATTGAAAATGTTCAAATAAATTTTCTAGAAGACTCTTCGGCACGGAACATCCAAATATTTCCTATTCAGATAGATGTCAGATAACAAACCTAAAATTGTTATGGGTTCGAAGATTGAAAGCAGGCTTCTGTCTCCTCTTTCGCTTTAATAATAGTTTGAATCTTTCTCGAATTTCCGCCCTTATCTCTAGTATTCGCCCATACAATCTTCGCAATGTTTCCTTGATTATACCTCCTATCCCTTCTTCCACCTCTAAGCGCTCTCTTTTGCCTCTTCGGGGTACGCTTTCCCTGGAATAACCCTTCAGCAAATATAAGATCATCGGATAATCTACATACTTTTAAGAGAAGGCTACACCTTTATGTGAATAATGACTCGATTGAACCTTTATTTCCCTCATCCTTCCCGGAAAACCTTCTCTGTGACACTGAGAAAGAGCCATCGGGAATTTAGGACGACGCCACCAAACCACTGTATCCCCCCAAATTTCCTTCTTTTGTTTGTAGCTTCGCTTCTTGGGATCCCTGACGAGAAATTTTATTTTTTTAAGATTTTTCAGTTCATGCATCGTGCCCTCAGAGAATGCGATATCCTTCTTGTCAAATTCTCTCAGAGGACTGGCGTGGCTAGGTTGACGTGTACGTTCTAAGTCGCCTCTGTTCCGGTGATTGCCGACACTTGTTAGGATTCCACTCTGGTCCCCGTGATTTCGAACCCTCATCCCGCGGATCTTGGTGCCAACTCCTCATTTCAACCCCCAGATGGTCTGTTGACGATCACGGCGTGAATCCTCTGTTTTCGCCTTTTGCTAGTAGTTTGGTAATGCAGCGAAAATGCCTCAGGATCGCATTCTCCCCTCTACGCTATGATGACCGCTCTAGCTCTTAATGTCCCATCCTCGGGTGGACTCTATGCGGACTGTATCCGAGTGCGACTAGGTACCTCTGTCTTGCCACTTCGAGGCAGATAATTTCATTCGGTTTGGGGATCTCTACCTTTACGATTTACGTTTGAACCCCTTATAAATTACCATATGCAGGCCAGTCTTGTTCGATCCGAATATTTTCCCTTTCATGGGCTGCAGTTTTTTTTGCCTTAAAAGTTAGTCATTTCATACTCATCTAGTTTCTTTCATAAGGCGTTTTTTTCTTTGTTCTCTAACCGTCTTTGAATGTAACTGTTTATCCTACAACCGAACACTGAATAATGTGCAGAGGCTGTTTAATCGCCCACTGCTCTGATGAAACAAGTTATCGAGCAGAAATGAAATACCTCTACAAACTGTTCTCCCAAAATGGATACCCACATGACTTTATACGTCAATGCATGAGGCACCAGCAACTCAGGGGGAAAGATATTTCCAATGTTACGGTCGCTCGAGCACCGAAACCAACCACCTGGCGGACTCTCCCATACGTGAAAATTGTATCCGAACTAGTCGAAAGACAAGTAAAAAAGTACCAGATACACTTAGCACACCTGCCGGCAACTACCTTACGCACACATCTTGGACACCCTAAGGAGAGGGTTGGCTACCTCGAAAGAAAATCTGTTGTCTACAAAATCCCATGTTCTAGCTGTGATGCCGTCTCTTGTGGCCAAACTGGGAAATCCGTCTCAACCCGTATACATGGACATCAGTTAACAGTGAAGAGACGAGATCACCTATCCCAGGTGGCTATGCACACACTGGACACTGGACACAAATTTGCATGGGGGAGCACTCGAATTTTTGGCGCCTGCCCAATAAGGAAAGGCCGCGAATTCCTGGAGGTAATGCACTGTAGGAAACTCTAGAATGCCAGACTACGTGCGGCGGCCATATTGGAGAAGGTTCTAGAAAGCGCGCCCCGTAAGGGGCGCGCGCGCCGAACTTTCCTATATTTATACGCCAGGCTGTTAGTCGCAATTTGGCTTCTTACAAAAAGTATGCATATAATTAATTATTATAGCCCTAAATTTAAGC
>CACRXP010000368.1:77678-96313 GCA_902702965.1 Spirometra erinaceieuropaei | reverse complement strand
TTAGGTTACACAAGGCAGATGACTTCAAAGGGCTATACATAATACAAATTACTTACATCTATGTCACTTTCCGTTAAACTGCGTATGCCTTTGCTACGTGAGACAGAATGACTTCCACTGCTTCCATCAGTCCAATGAGACTTAGGCCAAACCATAGGCCATATTTCATTTCATCGATATGGACCCATATGGCTCGCCCAGAGACCGGACCTCCTTCGTGAAGCTTCCTTTTCGATTTTCTCCAATAGGTCTCCGTGACATTCGTGTGTTTTCCTTAAAGTGCTTTGAATGGCTGACTGTGCAATGCTGATATTCTTCCGTCGGGAGGTGACTGTACGTCTTCATTCATCACTAACAATAATGCTACCCGTCGCGACTCACTTTGTTATGACAACTTGCAGGGCTGGCCAGCTTCTGTCGTTCACCTGCACAAATAAGGCCTTCCGACGGCTGGTATCATACATTTCTACCAGCTATCACTGTCTTTTTTGTCTACCAACGTTGTACTTACGCCGGCTTATTAGCGTCTCGTTCACTTGCAACTCAACTCCCGGGCCGCCGATCTTCTTCGTTTCCTTTATGAACAGGGTAGTGCACACATTGCGACATAGTGCTTACCATCCAACAGCAGTGGTCTGCGACCCGCCAATGTCTTTCTCACATTCCATCACTCTTATTCTTCTTAGAAAGGACAACCATATCTTCACTATTGTGCTGATCGATTGCTTTGACTTCGATGGTGTGGCAGACTTCGAGCAAGTCTTTTGGCTTTCGCTGACGCTGACTTGTAATATTGACAAACAGATAATGCTTCGTGAAAACACTACTCCGCCAGATAACGCCTTCGGATCTTCAGTGATTCTACCAAAATATTTCTTTACCTACCGCATTCATAAACTAAGACCATACAGAAGAAATGAAGGAGTTTGCTTATCACTTACGTTCTTGGACCTCCATTCTGAGAAACGAGTTGGTTAGATATCGTTAGCATAGCGCTCATGGACATTGGAACATCATTCACAAAATTTGAGTGCTATGGGCTCCCTCACCTAGTTTCGTTCATTCTCATTGGTTGAATTAGCCCTCGAGGCAAACTATTGATTAGCGGTTATCTCAAATTGGTTTACTCTTTAAGTGCCTCCTGTCGTTTGCCTTTTTAAATATCCCGCTTTGTTTGCGTTGTTATGTGTAAGCGTACTAGAAGTTTTAATACACAACATCAAATACTTCACTCGCATGCCTTACTTTTTGGCATTTCACATACCATTCCTATGCCCCCTGCCCCCCCCCGAAAATTCCCTATAACTACCTTTCCCGAAAGACAGGTGATTGTGGCTAGTCGGTGATACTTGGGGTGATACTTGCCAAGGTTCCGTCTGACGATAACTGCTGTTCCTGTTCTTCTTCCCTCGTGAATTTTATATCAGGACAGACTGCGTTGAGCAGGCTGTGGAAATGTTGTAATATATCCTTCTTTACGATGACGAACGTGTCGTCAACGTAACGGCCCCAAGACACCGGCTCATGTTGGATGAAGACAATCTTTCCTAACTCCTGCAGGATCAGTTCTGCCAATAAACCGGAGACCGGTGAGCCCATTGGGGTTCCCTTGATTTGTTCCTAGGTCTCTCCGACAAAAGTGAGGAAATTTTGTTGGCAGAATTCAAACAGCCTCATGAGATGTTCAATTTTGAGGGCATTCTGAGTCTCATCGCGCGCCTCTTCAAGTCTCTTGCGCAAGACTTCGCGGGCCACGTTTAATGGGATGGATGTGAATAACGACGTCACATCGAAGGAGACCATGATTTCGTCTGATTGAATCCTCCGACCACGGAGGTCTATGAGGAATTGAGAAGCTGATCGAACTGAGGTAGTCGAATTGCCTTGGAGGAACTTCAGTTTCTAGTACATCCACTTTGCCCAATTGTAGGCGGGGCTGCCTTTTAGGACAACGATTGGCCGAAGTGAGACATTTGCTTTATGGATTTTTGGCAGACCATAGATTCGAGCTTGAGCCGTGTCAGTTGCCTTCATTTGGTGTCATTTCTTCTCTGTGATCACATTTTTATGTCGGTATTCTCTAAGCACTTTACTCAGCCAACCTGCCACTGCTTTGGCTTGTCATTTCTGTGTTGGTATGTAAAATTCTCTGTCATCAAGCAGGCCTTTAGCTTTTTCATTATAGTCTTCTCTATGCATCACGACGGTTGATTGTCCCTTGTCAGCAAGTAGAATGATAATTCTGTGGTCCCTCCTCCGTTCCCTCATAGCCTTTGACTCAATCTGCGAAAAACATTGGGTTGGTCTGGGTGTCATCAGCAAGGAGGTAACACGCTGTCGGACGGAGTGTTTCATGTCGTGGGATGTTTCACTTCCCACAAGCATATCTTCCAGGGCTGCATTAAAGTTTACAGGATCGGCATCTGCAGTGCTGAAACAAGGTTCATACTGTGACACTCGTGGTTGCTGCTCTGTTAGCTGCTTAGACCAGAGGTTGTGGACCAAGTTTGAGTTTTCCCTACCTGTTGGTCCTAGCTTGGCCGACTTCCGTTTCAAAACTTGGCTTGCCTGTGGTGTGCCAGAACAGAGAGCGTCTTCCCAAGATCTGCGGAGTGTGGACACATTGCCTTCTATTCTCCTTAATCTAAGACTTGTATTTCTGCAAACGCCGTCGAGCGACGTCGATCAGAACTCTCGCTATCTGTTTGAGAAGCCGCCTTACAACGTCTCTTCCCATAGCCGTGTTAACGAGAGCTTTATGTCTCATGAATCGTAGGGTTGGTTCGTCTTTGGGACATTTGTGCAGAAAGCGTAACTGTTCGTATTTTGCTGTCTCTCGTGTAGAGAATACCTCCCAGCTGAGACCTGTCCGAAGCATCCTTAGAGTTTAGTGGATGTAAGCTGAAGGAGACTGTAGGGTCCACATGTTTAAAAATGCTAGGTTTATGCAAGCCGGCTGAAGAACACATAGGCACTTGGCACAGGATGACGTTATCGATGTGTTTTAAAACTACTAAATTTCCTGACTGGGTAGCGTTAGCATGAAAGCCAGCTATTGGGTTTGTGTAGTGTATTGAAGCAGGAAACTGAGACAGTTGGTTGAGCCGCTATGACGGAGATCTAGGATAGGTCGGACGGAACCGCGTATCCGTTGGGATACCATGTGTCCGCGCTGCTATCACCTCCTCCACTCATCCTCGCCGTCAGCACACTTCTGTGACCCTTGTTCACAGATCCCCGCAACGCTGGATGCCCAGCAACACTAGATCACTAACCAAACTCATGAAATATTGACTGAAATTCCCAAAGGTCTTTCGATCTGGCAGGATTACTCACGGTCAGTTACCGGTCGCATGGAATCTTTACCGGAATTCCAAAATGAGTCATTGATTAGGAAGGATTACGTAAGTGGGACTATGTTACTGATTATGTTGCGACGTAATCCTGTGATATTTCAGACACAAAGATGCCGACTCCTGAATGCAGTTCTTCTCAGCCGCCTACAATGTCCGCGTCCGGCAAAAAAATGACTACTTACATAGTATGCATTTTCATAAGATATTTTCAATGGCCTTGAAAATACATATGCTTTTTATGGAATATCTCCACAAAAAATGACATTTCTGGTACTCATTTGGTAGCAAATCACATTTTCGCATTTTATAATCGAAGAAATGGTTATATTCGTTGCAAAAAGTCTTCCGATTCTTGAATAATTTTGAACTCCATCTGCCGTCGCATTTTCGTTCAGGGTTTTCAGCCTGGAAGCTGCATACGTTCCATACAAAGGAAAACCCACATTCCTTTCTGCCATTATGAAAATGCCTTTTATGACTTCTGAAATGCTCCAACAGGTGTGGACTCTGTTGCATATACAATATGAATCTCACTTAAACATACAGATACGATGCAATTTGAATAGACGCTGTTCCGTCTTAAAAATGTGATAGGCAGTAAGTCGTTCAAGACTGACAGGTGCGCATTCTTGGTGTAGGAAATTTGAATAAAAAAAGTAGGAGAAGTGGTTGGTAACAGAATGAGTACAAGAAAGAATATTTTTGCACAAGCTTAGTTGGCTTGGGCAGATCCAATTGGCCATCTATAACAGTGGTCTTTGAGACAGTAGAATAAATCTCCCTGGCACTTCACTATAAGATACTATATGGTGGAAGTTTCTCTCGCGTAAAAGGAAGTCTTTTTGCCTCGAGGCCCCTTCTCACCGCCCCTTTAGATGCTACATTAAAATTTATGCCTTTGTTATGATGACCGACAGTTAGGAGCTTCAGAAATCGCTGTGACTGGATCCGCAAGACTGCACAATCTTCTGGAAATAAGCCCCCCTACAAATGGTGTTGGTGGATCGCATTCGTCGGGCTCACGGCTGAAGGTGACACCTGAGGAACAAGTGAGCGGGATTCGGGTGTGCTGGATGACCTTGACTATCGACCAACCGGCTACGCCCAATCAGACGACGACTGAGCACGTTTGAATGCCAATACATGCGGAGATTTGAAGGTGAAGCGTGTGCAGGCAAAGCTGATAAGCTAGTCAGGTGCACTTGAAACGGAGCAGGGCATTGCCACACAATCAGAGTTTCAGGACTTGGACTGTGGTAGATTGGCAGGATAATTGTTAATCTTGATGCCACTTACCAGGTTAGTGAGAAAACGGAGGAGATTGGGGGAATGGTAGAGTGATTTCTGCGATCGGAAATCTCCGAAGTAAGAGAGTTGAGTTAACCAAACCCCTCCGGATTATAACACAGTCTGTGCACCCTCCTTTTAGTCTTCGACCCCTGTCTAGAGCTCAAACAGTATGTCGTATATAGAGGGACAATCACAGCTAACAGAACCTTGCCGAATGCTGCTGGTATGACAAACACAGGGAAATCTAGGCACAAATGAATGCTAAAGTGAACTCACTCAAAAATTGTCCCTGGGTGAAAGGTCTAAATTCTCATCAGTCAAGTGCAACTTGCTAAGTGAAAGTGGTAGAGTGATTTCTGCGAACGAAAATCTTCGAAGATAGAGAGTTGGGTTAGCCGGACCCGTCCTGATAATAAGGCAACCTGCGCGCCTTCCTTATAGTCAAAAACCCCTGTCTAGAGGCTACACAGTCTATCATGTATAGAAAGACAATCGATAATCTTGGTCGAGGAAACCCCTTCCGAATTACCTATCGGTATCGCCACAGTCACAACTAGGAGAACCTAATCCACAGGTAAGCGACTGGAATGACAAACACTGAAAGAACATAACCTGTTACAATAGTGAGCGTCTGGTATGACAAGCACAGAGAAATCTAGGCACAAATAAATGCCAACGTAAACTCACTCAAAAGTTGTCACTGGATGAAATGGTCTAAACTGCGAGCAGTCAACTACTACTTGGTAAGTTTCGATAGGGAATGTAATTTTTGCCGTGCAGTAGAAGTTCGTTTTTTGTGCCAGAAATTGAATAATTTAAAATCATATTCTGGTCTCATCAAAGTTCTCTTTTATCTCTCTCAGGTAGTATAAGGGTTTTTAAATATTACAATGTTACAATATTACAATACAATGCAGCCGAACTAGTATTCTGCAGTCCTACTAAGCCACTTCCGATTCCACGGGCAAAGGATGCCCTGCCAATGCACGCCACGTCAAATTATGTTTATGAATTCACATGCACCTGCGGATGCAAGTACATTGGGCGAACGCAAAGGCAGTTGGCAGCCAGATCAATTGAGCACCTGCCCAAGTGGCTCCTTAGACAAGAAAATAAGATCCCGCGTTCATCCATTACGAAACACCTACTTGATACTGGTCACACCGTCGACCCTAAAACTTCCTTCCGAGTACTTGTTCGGGCACGAACAACTCGGACATTGTGTTACCTGGAGGCAGCCTATATACGACGAGTGAAACCAGATCTTTGTAAACAATTGGAGCACGTGGTTAACCTAACATTACCATGGTAGCCTCTGGCTCCATGATTCCCCCTCTCTCCTCTCATTTTTTGCTCTTTAACGTTTCCTCCTTTTTTTCTCTTTCTTCCCCTACGGCGTTTGTGTTACTAACTTTATCGATTAGCCAACTTTGCCCAAAACCCTGACCTTGCTGTTTCTGCATCGATTTTCTGTATGAATTCAAATCTGTTGTATTGTTCTCACTCGTTATCCCTCTTATGAAGCGACAGGAAGCAGCTGAAGAGCAGTCGCGATATTTTTTGGTGCCAATAAATCCTGCCGTTCTTGCCTACTTCAGCTTCATACCGGGGACAAAATGCTTCAAATATTAACTTTGACGTTTTGCGAAACAAATTTCACACCACACAACTGATTTACTTCAGAAGTAACTTTACTTCCGTCTAGCTACTCCCGCGGCAAAAAAAGACATTCATCAGTGAACTATATTAAAATGGTCATTAATGAATACAGTGGCAGTATATCCGAGATACAATCTGGATCAGTATTTTCTGCAGACATGGTCGCCGATTCATTCGCGTCTTACGGCGAAGGAGATCTCCGCTCGTGTCCGTTGCAGTAAGCAGGATGTCAATGAGCGGATTCAGTATGAGGTATATCTCACGGAATTCTACACGGACTGTTATCTCAACGGTTCAAAAGTCCTGGCTCAATTCTCCACGTACAACCTCCAGAGGTAAAGTCCGGGAGACTACAAGACAGATATCCACATCAAGCGGCTGCGTGAATTTGGCGGTGTCATGGATTCATTCCAATTGACTGCGCGCTCCATCACGGAGGAACTGATGGTGCAGTACCCGGTTAACTTGCAGGACCGCGATAACAGGGCTGTCACTAGGCAGTGTCCCAGACACTTTTACATCAATCCAAACCCTACTCATTCAGTTGTGGCTTGGTGACTATACGCCAGTAGGCATAAACTGGGAACAAATAGTTCTTATGAAGCGCATACACGTAAGAGCAACAGGCGTCTCCCTGATTCACCTGCCACTCTTCGTGATCACCAGCACACCCTTCACGGTGAAGTTCCACACCTTGTGGTCCTTCCACGACATCCTTGTCTCCTTCGACGCAGATGGAATTCTCCGTCTGGAGGGTCCAACAGTAAGTTTGGTGAATGCAAATTTTCCCGAACGCGTACCTGAAGGGTTTGATGGCCGATGAGCTTCTTAGCAGTTAGGTCTTTGAAAAGTTATTTGAGTGCTGCCAACGACTTTCAGATTATTCTGCCTATGTGTCACTTTGTCTAGTATAATTTCGATCGTTGTCATTACTCCTAATGCTACGTAGAATACTATTGAGATTGATATTAGCCGATATATCCTGATTGCGCAGTGGAAGCATACCTTGCCAGATGTTCGAAAACAACAGTCCCTCCATGCTCCCTTATCTCATGACTGACCGTGTCTACCTATCCTATATTCACACAACAATGCATGCATTTTTGATTAAGCGGGCTCAGCCTGATTGAACCATATTTTGACCGTCCAAGTTGTCTTACCCTTCTTTGTTCCTAGTGATAATTCCCACCTACAGTGAGTTGCCTAACTCATGAAAGGTTTCGAAATGTACGAATGATTGCTAATCACTCGCAAACCGACACTTATCCATGGACTCATTATTTAGGCTAATAAATGACATCTTTAGGAGAAGTAAAAAATATAAAAGAAATGTTTGACGCAATGCTGCATTATTGTAAAAGGATACGATGCTACAGCACAGGTACTGCCAAAAGCTCAAACATACGTGTTTCGCCGATACTCTGCTGCGCCATGACGCCACTGTTAGGGATTTGGCTCATCAGTGGGTCTCCCAGCATTCCTCGTCTGCTTTCTGGTAGATATGTGGCGACTAGCCATCCTGACTGCTCTGGCGTCATTGTTCAAGACCTCGCTGCCTCAAGGTCATTCATCCCTTGCAGCGAGCTGTCCCAGACGAGCTGACCTGAAGTCACACGAGCAACAGCTCGGGCATGCCTGCGTCCGCGCAGTCGCAGCTGCCCATGCGGCCACTTGAACGCGCCACCCCCTGCAACCAGCAAAACAAGCCACTGGGACACCACCCCTCGGCAAATGCACCACTTGAGCTTGGCCCACGAGCCTACAAAAGCGGCTGCCACCATTATCTCAGGGACTCTCAGGCGTGGCTGGACGCAGTCAACACCAGCCCTGGCTTCGCCAGTGGCCACTGTCGCCTGAGAGGACAACTGCGGGTTCTGTGCACAATAAATCCCTCATTCTGGTTTCCTCCGTCTTCTCCTTCCAAAATAGGATTAGCCCTGATTATGGTGGCGCTCAGACTGCACACACGTACACCGCATAAGCGCTACAGATACTCCAGTTTTGAAATTGTTGCTTTTTAATTTGTTCAGGAATTAACTGCAAACAAGAAGTAGATCAGTTTATGCTAGGTATATAGGCTCGGACTGAAGTTTTATGTATGAATATTTGGGCTGAAGCACATCAGCCACAGTGGGTAACCGACAGGCAGCTAGTAGTATGCTTTAGGATAAGGGGGTACCATATTAACTAGCACAGGTTCTCATACATGCGTGTTCCCCTTACCCTGAAGTATACTACTAGCTTCCTGTCCGCATTTAATGACTATTACGCGGTCGCCCGTTGTGGCTGATGGATTTCGGTCCAAATACGCATACATAAACCTTCGGTCTGTGCCTATAGACCTAAAATAAATTGATCTGCTCCAAGTTTGTGATTGATTTCTGGGAAAATTTAAAAGCAATAACGTTGCATCGATAAGAAACACTAAATTCTGGAAACGAATATGACTTCGATCACTTAGAAAACTACCTCTAATAAGTCACTATTCAAGGAGTGCTGCAATACTGCATTCCGTTGACGAATGTCTGTGCACTTTGCATCCTTGCACGGTGAATGTCAAGAAAAACTGGTAATATTTGGTCGTTTATTTCACGCTGATAAGGCTGCAGATAACTTCCTATTGCAAACGTAAGAGTATGTACTTTTTGCTCACTTTTGGGCTCTGTTCTACGACTATGAACGCACGACAGGGCGGCCATATGAATATTGAGATTTTGTTGAAACTGGTCATGTTTCGCTCGTCTCATTTCTAAATTACACATGCACGGAAGCCAGACCGCACGAAGAATAATGTTCCATGTGTCCGAAATAGAAAATGACTATTTGATGGTAATCATTTTCGTGACAAAACATGGCATTTTCTAAAAGGCAAACAGTTTCCACCCATACAAACGAAAGATTGGCTGTGTGCCGAATGGCACTGAACCGCTAATCGCACCTCTAAAAATCGATAAAACTTCTGCCGCTAGAAGCGAGTAGACGAGTCCCAGGAATCAGTCGCGAAGACGGAGACACGATAGCTGAGACAAGAGTTTTATTCGCCTGGCGTTTCGGATTCCTGCTCGAACCCATCATCAGGGACAACAGCAGATACGGGTGGTCCATGCACAAGGGGCTGCAGTATTTATAGGATGCAGTCGCCATGCTACCGCATACCTACGAACATTCACGGCTCCCCTCTTCATCCGGGATCGTCGTACTTGGTGTACTAATTGTTTTATGGCCGACATTCGTGTCGTTAATTGCTGGAATTGCATTACGTGTTTTGGATGTCGGTGTGCTGATTGCTCGATCAGCTGACGCACCGACCCTGACGTTGGGAACAATGTCCACCTGTGCACTGCTTCAATCATGTTAACTGGTTTGGCGTCAACCGCAATGAATGAAGCTTCGTGCCGTAAAACCTGCATCTGATCCTTCGTCAGCTCCTTTGACGACAGGTTGTGCATCAGTTTGTCGTTTCTGGAGGCATAACTGGCCGCATAACTTCTGTCCATGCGGAAGGTTGGGGGTGGCCATTTCAGACCCATCTAATCAACTGCTGACAAGGGTTTGTGTACAAGCACTTTGTTGGGACAACTCCCTTCTCGACGTGTGTAATTCTCACTAACGTTGTCCTCACGTAACCTAGTAAACCTGATGGGGACCAGGCCGTGTGCGGACCACATAGACGGACTACTTAACTTTGTCTCATCATGAACGCTGCAGAGCGCATTATCTCGGCAATAATGAAGAACGCGCTGCTGCGCCATTGGGGGTGAACCTCTCTTTCTCCTCCCCCCCCCCCATGCATCACTCCACTGTTCGAGTCGGTTAGTCATCTGGGGTTGTGTTTGGACGCAGATGGCACAATTGTTCTTATACGCGTGCTGGGCATGACCTACTTCCTCACGCGATGTATGCAATTCTAAAAAGCATCTGTGTGGTTCGGGTATCACTTCATGGGAGTGTCACGAACGCCACATACAGAAAAAGTCACTGCAATTGCATAAGTGATTGATACGGTTTTATCCGGCAAAACTACTGACAATTCTGCTTGTGTTTAGACAGTTCATCAAGAATTGCTGAATATCATATGCTTCAATGATGGTGAACCTTGTCTTGTCGCTAGCTTCGAAAGTGGCAGTGTGTAATCAGTCAGTAGGCCATTTAGCCTCCTTGGCATACGTTTCCTCCTCTACGTCTGTCTGTTCTCTTGAGGGGACGTCAACACTAAGGTGAAATTAAGGCTTGCACTGCCGCTAATTCCTTTCTTTGAAAGTTCCAGCACTTGCTCCACGAATTTCTACAATTCGTACAACCATAGTCATTGACCCTGGACGTGGCAGCGTCTGCTTCCACTCTGTAATCGGCTAACTGCAGGCTCAATATTATTCAAAATTACCTTAGCAGTAATGACAACGATCGAAATTATACTAGACAAAGTGACTCATAGGCAGAATAATCTGAAAGTCGTTGGCAGCACTCAAATGACTTTTCAAAGGCCTATTTGCTAAGACGTCCATCGCTCATCAAAACTTTCAGGAGCGCATTTGGGAAAATTTACATTCACCAAACTTACCATTGAGCTCTCCAGACGGAGGAAACCATTCGCACTGAAGAAGGCAACGATATTCTGGTAGGACCACAAGGTGAGAAACTTCACCGTGAAGGGCGTGCGGCTGATCACGAAGAGGGGCAGGTGAATCAGTGAGACGCCTGTTGCTCTTACGTGTATACGCTTCATCATCACTATTTGTTCCCAATTTATGCCCATTGGCGTATACTCATCAATCCACAAGTGAATGAGCAGGGTATTTATCTTTGGATAGATGAAAAATAGGCTGGGACAATGCTCAGTGACAGCCCTGTTATCGCGGTCCTGCAAGTTAACCGGATACTGCACCATGAGTTCATCCGTTAGGGACCTTGAGCTTAACTGGAAGGAAAGCATAACAATGCCAAATTCACGTAACCGCTTTATGTGGATATCTGCCTCGTATTCTCCCGATCGTCTTCTGATCTGCAAGTTGTACGTGGAGAAGCGAGCCAGAGCTGCCGAACCGTTGAGGTAGCAATCCGTGTAGAATTCAGTGAGATGTACTTCACACTGAATCCTCACATTGACTTCCGGCTTAGTGTAACTGGCATGAGCGGAGTGCACTCTCGCCATAAGGCGTTTATTGCGCGGGTCGTAGAGTTGGCTTTTCATGCCCTGATTGAAAGTTGGCAAGATTTGCAACTTTTCTCTGGCTTTATCCTCATATTCCGACACTTTATTAGAAAGAGTTAGTTCTGTCGAAAGAAGAGAGATGATGATGAAAGCACGACGCACAAAGGACATCGTCTGTTGTGCGGTCCACGTCTCAACCTTGCTGTGAATGTAGTGCGAATGGACTGCATAGGCCGACTGAGCGAGCAATTAAGTAATTATTGACTGGCCGCGCGTATTTTGAATTATGCGATCGATGGCCACTGGCTTGACAGCGTGCGCGAACGGCTTGGCGAACTTGACGCGTAGCGCATCTCAAGGTCACTGGCTGGCCGTTTGCTGAGTGGTGGAATGGTTGGCATTTGCATGCAGTTGCAAGTTTCCATTGGACCGATACGTTCTTAGTGAAACGCTGATGTTTGGGAAATATGGTTGTTGGCGCCTGTATTTGCCAGTGACTCCTTTCAAATAAGAGGTCACAAAGGAATAAAATTATTCCTCTAAAATCATTTACATTCGGAAGTTTTAAAATATGACTCCACGTCCGAGGTCTCATGTACGGGTAGTTTCGATGACATTAAAGGGATGATGTGCAGTATTCAAAAATTATTGCATGCATACTTCTTTAAATTCACCGGTTTTGGTATGGAATAGACATGCTTATACTATAATAGGACCCTACAAGGCATCCCTAACGTACAACTTTATGGTAGTTCAAACCCTGATTGCATTGCAGAATTTTCCCGAAGAGACCGTGTCTACGAAATGCCCTGAACCAGATGGTATCTCGGATATAATGTTACTGCTTATTATATGGCATTTGAAATCTAGTTCATTAATAATTATCTGACTTCTCCGTGGGAGCAGTTGGACAGAAGAAAATGTATTCAGACGTAAATAAGTAGTACCGCGCCAAATATTTCTCGCGAAATGTTAAATTTAATATCCATAAACAGTAGTATTACTGGGGAAACAGAGAGAGAGAGAACTGATAGAAGCGAACAGGTAAGTTCTAGGTAACATTTCAGAAGACGAGGAAGCGACTTCTGGAACAAAAAAGTTATTGACCTGACGTTTCGGATTCTCACTCGGACCGATCATCAGAGACAGTCGCAGATAAGGATATTGGTGGCACAAAGAGTGCAGTACTTATTACACGTGGCTGCCGTGGGACCATATGCGACACTGTAATTAACAGCTCTCACAGTCACCGCTGAGGTCGTAATTGATGCGATGTTGGCTTGTCGGTCCGCTTCCGAGTTGTTAATGGCCGTGATTTCGTCATTCGTCTTGGATGTTGATGTGGCGATTGCTCGGCAAATTGGCTCACTGTCACCGTGATAATTGCTCACCCGCGCCCTCCCCACGTGACTGATTCTCCTGCCCAGGGAAAATCGCAATACGGAATAGGCCACCGGGAGGTCATTGTGTTTGTTGATGGATTGCGGGCCTGAGAACCATGACTCGAGCAGCTCGCGGCTCACGCGGTTGTCAACCCTTGTGAGGATTTCGGCCTCTTTAAACTTGAAAATATGGCCGAGTCCCGCCGAATGAGCCCCCACTTGAGAGCTAGCATCTTACCACCTAACCGCTGCTGCGCGCTCGACCATCCGGGTCCGGATTAATCTCTCAGTTTCTCTGACGTTTTTGTTCTGTCTGGAACTTCACCAGATCCGGTAAACGACTCCAGACGTTTCCAATCGCGGCAGTGGATCTTCCGGTCCTATGATCTGGCGCATTATTCCAGCGATCACATCTTCGTCTTTTAGAGAGTGCTTTTATGATACAAAAATATGATTCATTTTACCCAACTGTGAAAAACTCGGCGCCTCGGTCGGATTCGAACCCACGCAGTAAGGAAAAGGCTTTAGTTCAGCCAACGCTCTAACCACTTGAGCTACGAGGTCCCGCCGGACGACGCGACTTTTATCACATGTGGGTCAAGTTACCCGTCCAACCTACTGCAACGTCTGGAATCCACCAAATCTGATACAGTAAGTTGACTGCCCAAGCAGGATTTCCGAAGTAATTCACCTAGAATCCACCAGATGACTACCAGGCTTACGTAATTCATAGATGTTTCGGCAGATTTTGAATAATACGATTTTAAAATTACTCCAATGGTTGAAAAAATGAACAAATCATACGTGAAAATCCTGCTGTCCCTATCGGAGCATGCAAAGTTGCACAGGATTGCGCATGACGTTTGACCTTGGAGGGCATTTCCCGCGGCCTGTGAAGCGTGAGGATAGACTACAGGGCTCGTTGAGCATGGGACATAGAATGGTCGTTCCTCCATTTAACCTTTGACTTTTCGAAGATAGTCTATCTTGTCCAATGCAACCATGAAACGCCCCTTGCCCGTTGGCACGATGACGAAGTCTATGTCGGCCTTGAGTTCTCTAAGAGCATCACGTTCGACCTTGGAAAGCACTCCCCGCGACTTGTGAGCCATGAGGAGAGACGATTCTTGTTGTCGGATGAGACTATTAGTCTCCTAAATCGCTTCCGTCTGACTAAGGATTCATTCCACCGCTGCAAGCATGTTGATAGGCTTCGCGTCAACCGTGCTGATTGGAGCTTCCTGTCGTAACACCTACATCTGATAATTCATCAGCTCCTTTTACGACAGGTTGTGCACCAGTCCGTCGTTTTTGGTCGGCGATAGATTGGGCAACTATCGGAATTTGTTCTCCAGTGCTGCGTCGCACATCGCTCCCTGTTCGCGGGCTGGTTCAGCCACCCTCTGCAGGAGCAGATTTTTACTGATCTCGGATATGAGCTCACAGCATCTGGTCTTCTCTTGGTCGGTCCTCTGACGGTGCTTGCGAAATCTCGCGTAGCAATCTTGGAGGAGCACTCAGATCATCCTTCCGCCATGCTGAAATACTGCTCGCCCCGACCAATCCGTGTTCCCGGAGGCTTTTCTGAAAGAGCTTTTGGTAACACATTGTTGTCCAGACACTTGTGCAGAAACCGGATCTGAGCATAAGTAGAGGAGTTCCAGGAAATAGTTGTGAAGAAGGAGACACAATCGCTGGAAGAAGAGGATTATTCACCTGACGATTCGGACTCCTACATCAGAGCCGAGAAATGACGACAGCACTCAAGTTGCGACTCATTCGACGAAACCCGGTCACACATTCAAATTCGACGAGGCCGAAATTCTCGTTAGATTTAACGACCGCGTGAGCCGGGAGTCGTTTGAGTCATGGCTCACTTGCCTCCAGTCTATTAACAAGTACAATGACCTTCGCCTTCCATACTCGTTGCGGCGACTTTGCTTAGGTGGAGTAATTAGACACTCGGGAAGCGCACACGTGGGCACTGTTCCCAACGTCAGAGTCGGTGGGTCAGATGGTCGAGCAATCATCACACCAACATCCAACAGCCGCGATGAAATTACAGCGATGAATGTCGTCCATCGAACAGTCATCACGCTAAGTGCAAAGGGAAGGGGGGAACTGTGAAATTTCATAGGTATGCGGTAGCATGGCGACTACATCCTACGAATACTGCAGCCACTCGTGCATGAACTGACTTAAATGATAATGTTCCCACAGACTAACTAATGATACGTCTCAGGCCTTAAGCACTAAGATCAGTAAGTCACGCCGGTTGGTGAATAAAATTGATACTCAAAATGTAAAATGACCAGACATCAGAGCACGACGAACGGTAGTGTCGAAAACCAGCTTAGCTACGCTACAGTCCAAGTCCAAGTCAGGTCGGAGGGCGACGTAAAACGCGCCGGAGAAGAAACGCATAACTAAACGATCAGGATGGTGAACGTGACGACCACAGCGATGAGGAGAAGAGGAAGAAGAAGAAGAAGAAGAAGAAGAAGAAGAAGAAGAAGAAGAAGAAGAACAAGAAGAACAAGAAGAAGAAGAAGAAGAAGGGATTGGAAAAGGCGAAGGGGCAGGGGATAGTGGAGGTGGAGGAACATGGGCTACGGAGTCGGCACACTTTTGTCCTTGTGGCAGTTCCAGCAGCTCCTGAGCATATACGTCCTCCTTGTCTTCGCGAAGGATCCGGATCGCGTAAAAAGGAGTCTTTTGGCTTCGAGGCTTCTTCTCACCGACCCCTTGGTTGCCACAGTAAAAATAATGTCTTTATTATGATGACCGACAGTAAGGAGCTGCAGAAATCGATGTGACAGAATCGGCAGGACTGCGCAGCCTTCTGGAAATAAGCTGCCCATCAACTGGTGTTGGGTGGGTCGCATTTATCGGACTCCCCCCCTCTTCCTTCTCCTCCTCTCCCCTCTTCCCTTCCTCCTCTTTCTCACCGTCCTCCTATTCCTCTACCACCTCCTCCTTCGCTTCTCCAAGGTCTGCCGTTGTGGCGCCCCCACGCACATCAACACTGCAAACAATCCTTCCACATCCTCACCCATCAACATTACCACCGTTGTCGTCAGGGATGAGGACCAGGATTACACCTGCCCTCACTGCGACCGCGCCTTCACATCACGCAAACGCCTGGTCGGTCACTTGCGGATCTGTCGCACAGAGACTGACGAATCAGTGCTTGGAGCACCAACCTGCACCCACCACACTCGCCTCCACTGCCCTCACTGTCCTCGCACCTTCAGGCATCGCATGGGCCTATTCGGCCACATACGCATCCACGAGAGCGGCATTGACCGCACTCCCGACACACCCACCACATCCAACACATCCACTGTGCACACCTTCACCCTCGCTGCATCCATCTGCGCCACCACCACAATCACCGCCTCCTTCATAGCTGGCACTGACACCACCGACTTCTCATGTCCACACTGTCCACGTACATTAACCTCACGCATCGGCCTGGTCGGTCACTTGCGAATCCATCGCACAGAGACTGGAGAACCAGTGCCTGGGGCACCAACTTATACCCACCAAGCTCGTCTCAACTGCCCACATTGTCCTCGCACTTTCGGGCATCGTATGGGCCTATTCGGTCACATGCGCATCCACGAAAACCTGCGGTAGACAACCGCCGGCTGCACCACACCACCACACTCTCCCTCCCTGGCTACCATCTCACCACACATCGACATCACCCACCGCAAGCACCCAACTGCCACCTTTCACGCAAGTGGGAAGTGCGCCTCTCGACTCGGTCTCCATACGGCTCCTGTTTCACGAGTGACTCGAGCCTGAGACCATCCCGACGCGCCAAGCGCTAGGGATATGAAGGTTGATGATATGTTCCCCAACTCTGTCCACGCAGTCCGTCCAGTTGTGTGTGTTTGTGCGTAATGGCGGACTGGTGGGCTCGAGGTCGGGCCGATACAGCTCTTTCCACGGCACTCTCACGCAAATGAGAGATACGTCGCTCAACCCCCGTTGTGCGAAATCCTGGTGTTTGTGATTGTGGGGGGGAGGGGGGGAGGGCAGGTCGTGCATGTGGTGCGCGCAGACAAGATCACTAGACCACGTCAGCCACCGCGTCCATTTCTCGCTGCAGTCAGCTGACCGGTTCGGACAGGGGCTGCGGTGTGAAAATGGCAACAGAGAGTGAGGTCGACGACTCAGCGCATTTTCCTCTTAATTATAAACCATCTGACGCGCTTGACGCTATCACGGGACGACAAAAGCCGTGGCTTGGAAGGTTGCCAACTGACGGGATAACTTGGACCTCGCAGTTGGCCCCGTGTTTTGTGTTTAAGTGGAGTGGTCGGCTGGTGGTCTGAGAGTCAGGCTGTAATGGCTCCTTCTTGATGTGGCCTCTATGGCACTTCCACTGTGTGGGATCCGAGCCAGCCGTTGGCGGCACGCCTAGGTACGGCTGTTTCGGTCGTGCCAGCCTACAATCTCTGTTGTGTTGGTCAAAAACCTGATTATTTGTTTTGTGAACCAGGGAGTGTGGTGGAAGGCCAAGGTTCGGTCTCGACCGTGTCATTCACCTGCGGCCTTCATCATCTCCGGTCTTCTTGACTCTGTCTTGACACGCGGCTCTGGAAGGGGAGGAGAGTGTGTGGCAGATGCGACGCAAGTCTGCCGGTACTGCCCTCACACTTTCACGCATCGCATGGCCTGTTCGGCCACATGCGCATCCACGAGAACGACAGTGACCGCAGTCCCGACTCATCCACCACATCCAACACACCCACCATGCCCAACCCCACCCTCGCTTCATCGCCCTGTGAGCCCACCACCTTGCCCGCAACTGACGCCGACACCACCGACTTCCTCTGCCCACACTGTCCACGCACATTCACGTCTCACATCGGCCTAGTCGGTCACTTGCAACCACCAGTCATCTTCTTGGCCGCTTTTGGCTTGGTTTCCAATGTGAAAATGGGAAGAGATTGCTAAACTTAGCTGATCAAAACCGATTGTTTGTCACCAGTACATGTTTCCAGCATTGCAGAAGCACCTGCTGACCTGGTATTCAAACGACGGCCACACGGCCAGTCAGATCGACTACATACTAGTTAGCTCCAGGTTCCGCATCTGGGTTCACGATAGCAAATCCATGCGTGGTGCCGAGATTGGTAACGCCCACGGGCCGCTCCATGTCCTCGTTCGTACACGCTTGAAAGTTCACCTCTCATCCACGCCAAAAAAGCCACCCCCTAGACGCCTCGATGTCGCAAAAATCCGTTAAACCTGTACTGCCGAGGCCCTGAGTAGAGAAATCCGGACCCGTTATACGACCCGAGTGACGGAGAAGGCAGTAACTAGTGATTGTCACTGAAAACGATAGTGTATGGAGCAGCTGAGAAAATCCTTCGATACACCCAGCGACGCCGCAGTAACTTGATCAGCAGAAGAACAGTACTGTTGTCCGTTCAGACGGACCCAGCAAAGTCCCGCATTGATGACTGCTTCCGCCAACTTCGGAAGATGACGGCGAAATCGTGCAGGGATGACCGGAAGCAATATTAGGCTGAAATAGCCACCCCCGTGGAACAGGCCACGAACGTTGATGACAATCGAAAACTCTACCGTCTGATCCGCCAAGTTAGCGGTAAGCCCTCAACACTGAGTGACTTTGTTCGCGACGTGAATGGCGGCCTTATCGCTGAAAACTCGGCCAACGTCGAGCGCTGGCGTGAGCACTTCGAGCACCATCTCAACTTCGATACCCAACCCACCACGTCCTTGCTCTCGTCTTCAATGGAGTTTCTTCCCTCTCCCACC
>CACRXP010000368.1:63342-77535 GCA_902702965.1 Spirometra erinaceieuropaei | reverse complement strand
ATACCATACGAAAGTTGTGCAACAATAAGGCACCCGGAGAGGGCGGTATACCCACTGAAACCTACAAGTATTTTGTCGGCACTCTGGTGCCCTGGCTCCATGAGGTGATTGAACGAGCGTGGAGAGACGAAGTTTCTCCTGATGACTGAGGCCGACGACTGCGCCCTCAACACCACCTCGGAAGAGCACATGCAAAGAAGCAGGCACCTATTCTCCGCCGCCTGCGAGATCTTCGGTCTGGTCATCAGCACGCAGAAGATGGTGGTCATGCATCAACCGCCACCTAACACATCCCCTCCCCCCAACGCGCCGCCGCCGCCGCAAATCAGCATGAACGGAACCCAACTGCACCGTGGTGGAGAACTTCCCGTACCTGGGCAGTACCCTCTCCCGTAGCATCAAAATCGATGACGAAATCGCCCGCAAGATTTCGCAGTCCAGTCAAGCCTCCGGTCGCACTCAATGCACACTTTGGAATCGTCATGGCCTCCAACTGAGCACGAACCTGAAGACGTACAAGGCCGTCATCCTCCAGAGGGTGCTGTACGGAGCGGAGACTTGGACGATGTACGCGAAGCAGGCACGCCGACTCAACCACTCTCACCTCAGCTGTCTTCGGCAGACACTAAAGCCGAGGTTCCAGGACCGGATCCCTGACGCGGACATACTAGAACAGACAGGAAGCCTCAGCGTCCACGCAATGCTGGAACAACTGCAGCTGCGCTGGCGTGACCACATGATGCGACTGCGCGTCTAGCCGTTACACAAACGACTCTTCCATGGAGATGCCGCCACTGGTTCCCGTCGACAGGGAAGTCCAGTCCGGTGCTACAAGGAAACTCTGAAGACATCCATGAAACGTCTGCAGATCAACCCGACCAAATGGCAAGACCTCGTCCGGGACCAACCAGTATGGAGTAGGACAGAGAACACAAACTCAACAGTCTACGAAGGTGACCGTGTAACCGTCGGCAAAGCTAAACGAGAGGCTCGCAAATTGCAGCTGCCCCCACCTCGCATTGCCAACACTCAGCCGGCTCTGACATGCCCGCAATGTCAGTGGACGTTTCAGGCACCAATCAGTTTTATTGGGCATCTTCGAGCCAAATGCCGCACCCCGACCACACCAGCTGACATCTCCTCGTTCACGCCCGTCTCACTCCCCACGTGGACAATTAATCCAATTCGTGTTCCTGAACTTCCATTGCCATTCTCCACAGACCAAACAACTGCTTTCATGCCTCATGCCCCCAACGCCACTGCGCACGACTCTGGCGCACCAACAAGCATCTACCTCACAACCGCCAACACCGGCAATGTGGACTCGATCCAGACCTATCCTCAGTTCGATCGCACATTCACCTCACACACGGGGCTAGTCGGTCACCTGCGAATGCATCAGAGTCTGAGTTTATCACGCTGCACCAAGCGCTGTAGCTTAGAGGGCCGTCGACTGACGCCCAAACCCACTCCACGCAGTCCGTCCAACTGCGTGTGTTTGTGCGGAGTTGCGGATTGGTGGGCTGGGAGGCAGGTTGCAACGACACCCCCTCAAGGTGACCTTTGAACACTCTGACACATGTAAGTAGTGTGTGTGTGTGCTTTGTGATTGGTGTCCCTCAGTCCACAGTTAACTGGGTACCCAGCCTCTGAGGGGTGATGGCTCAGGCTAAATGCGGGGCCACATGTCACCCGTCTGGGCATAAGGGCCTCAAGTTACGCGAGCATCTACTATGCCATAAACAGCAAACCATGACCCTCAGAGCTTGGTGGGTGCCGACCGTTCTCTGGCACCTAGATATCTGCTGGTAGATGCGTTCGTGCTCCCACTGAATATACAGGTCGTGAGCACGTCTACCTATTCATCCTCGTCGTTTTTGGTGCCGTTGTGGTGCTGTTGTTGTTGTTGTTGTTGTTGTTGTTGTTGTTGTTGTTGTTGTTGTTGTTGTTGTTGGTTAATAACATGGTCAAGTGTTTGTTGTGGACGAGGAGGTGTGGTGGTACGCCTAGGGGTAGATTTGCACCCTCGATGACAGAAATTAATGAGGAGGAGGCAAGACGTTCCATCAGTCGCATCTCCCGCAACATCGCGGTTTCCCCAGAAATAGCAAACAAGGCAAACAATAAACGTTGACGAAAACTAGTAAAAACTGTTAACATAGCAAAAGCCAACTATGTCCACGTCCAGGGATCGGACCATCTAATCGAACGTGCTTCTGTGGGTGGGTCGTGTAACACGCAAAGTTGTTGCGCGGGGCGTGGCAGACTTAGATTTCTTGTGTGTCTGAGTACGAGAGTCGCTGGCAGACCTGGCGGCAGATTGAGTCCGTTTCCTCATCTCTGCCCTTCTCGTCTTTCCACCGCCTGCCTCCGACGTTTCAGGTCCTTCGCTTGCCTCCGCGTCCTTACTGCTGGTCCCTGCAGATCGGCCTCGGGAGAAACTGTCACCCAGAGGCAGTGAGTACTGACTGGCCCTCTTCATGGCCTGGGCCCGCATCAGGTCGTTCAGAATGGCCAATGACTGACGCGCGGAACGCACTCGCCTATCAACAGGGCGTCTTGGCGTCGTCCCCTCGCCGATACTGGCACTAGCCTCGCCTGTCCCACCGCCGCCGCCGCCGTCTCTTGCTCCTGCCGCCGCCGCCGTCGTCGTCGTTTTGGCTCCTGCATCCGCCTTCGCCCCCGTCCCCGCCCCCGCCTCCTTCTCCACCTCCAGCTTCAAATTGAGGAGGCTTTCAATGGCCTTCTGCTTTTCTCGTCTCTTCTCCAACTGCCTCCTCTCATACCGCTGATCGGCGATCATGCTGAAGAGGGGACAAGCGATAGCGATGATGAAGCCAATCAGCAGGCTGGTGCATACCATCTGCATCAGGAGGATGAATTCGGAATACTGACTGCCCTTCTGGAAAGTTCGCTGGACGACAACGAATCGTAGTGGCTAGAGTAAGGCAGAGGAGGGAAAGATCGATTAAAGATATCTGGCGGACCTGTTATTCACATCGCCATTTGTGGGTTGCCTTCTGTCAGGCTCTGGGATCTATCTGACAAGAGGGGCATTTCATTGAACGCCACTTCCTGTGTAGTTCGGCCAAAGATCTTGACAGAACTAAAGGATTGTGAGAGGCACTTGAATTTGTGCGTCGATTATGAAATAGTGGTAGACATGCTCCCATCAGTCGCTGCTTCAAGGATGGAACTAAAGCATGGTGACTGTGAATATGCGTAGACGAATTGGTTTATCAGATATCTGTTCGCACATTACGCGCGTCATTCTTACGAGCCCATAAAGACGGAAACCTTCGAATGCCAGATCTCCGCATCAAGGATATATTTAACATGTACGACGAAAAGCCCACAGGTCACAACTTCAAAACCTTGCGCCCCACACATGCCGGTTTCCTAAATGACACGAATGGAAATTCCCTAAATGCTTGTAATTTGGACCAACGCAACACTGCCAGAGTTCGGATGGTCATTTCTGGTATATCAATCGTCTTCAGCGAGCCTTACCCCGACTGAGGTTCAGTGGCACCAGTAGCTCCAAATCACGGTGAAAAGAGTGCGTGGCTAAAAGTTTAGAGCATTGCACTATTGGTCAAAGGAGCGCGTGTTCGAGCCTCAGGTGTTTCCTCAAACCTAGTGCTGGACAGGGCTGGCTGGCGATGGCTAGTCGCCCAGTACTGGAGATCTCAGTCTTATCCTACCTGTTCAGACCTTTTCACCAGAAGAACGTGACCTCTCTCTCCCAAGAAACTGATGTGTGAGCTGTCAGACAGCTTAAACATGACGCATTTTTGCTCGCTCGTCCAGCCTCTTCAATGACATGTCCTTTTCTTCTGTATGCAATGTGTCCACGTAATAGTAACAAGCAAAATGTTCATGAATTTGAGCGGAAATTGACGGTGCCGTGTATATTCAGGCAATCCCCGATGCTAATACCTGTCCTAGACTTCGACTACGCATCTGAGCGTGCTTTTCTTCGACAGGTGAGTAATTAAATCTCGAGAGTCTCAGTAGACGGAGCCTGCCGCACTCGGGAATTGATCGTTTGTGCGATGCAAATCGTGGGAATCAGCTTGTTAGCACGCAGGTTAGCGTTCTTGAAGCGGAAGTTCTATCGATTTTTTGAAGTGAGATTACAAGTTTAGTGCGATTCGGCAGCCTAAATAAGCCACACAGCCAAACTCTTTGGCATTTGGAAAATGCTATGTTTTGTCACAAAAGTGACTACCACCAAATTGTCATTTTTCGATTTCAGCCACATGGAACATTACCTTTCGCGCGGACTAGCTTCTGTACATGTCTAATTTAGAAATGAGACGTGTGAAATATTAACAGTTTCAACAAAATATCATGCATAGTGCATTCATAGTCGCAGAACAGAGCCAAAAAGTGAGCAGAAACAGTGCAAATGTCCTCAAAATAAAGAGGAAGGCATTTTCTTACGTTTGCAGTAGAAAACTATCAGTATTTTCTGGCAACGTGAAAGAAACGACCATAAATTTTCTTGGCTACAACGTGCAAAAATACAAAGTACACTGACATCCGTCAGCTGAATGCAGTATGAAATCACTGCTTGAAAAGGGCATCGTATAAGGCACATTGTTTGGTAACTTTTCTTGTGGATGTTCATTTTATTTACGATAAAATTTGTGCCTTAAGCTCCGCTGCAGAGAGAACTTCACCCGCAATTGCAGACAACATGCTTGCGTTTCCTTTATGATTTTAATTCTCCCAAATGAGTTATTTATTGTGATGGGCAGTGGATCCACGCGTAGGTGTCGGTTTGTGAGTGTAAAGCAATCATCTGTTAATTTTAACACTGCATGGATTAGGTAACACATTTCAAGTGTGAATTATCCCTACGAACAAAAGGAAGTAGGGTAACTAGAACAGTCAGAAATATGGTTTAGCCGAACTGAGTCTGCTTAATCAAACATGCATGCATTCCTATGTGAGTGAAAGTGAGATGTACACGGTCAGTCATGAAATAAGGAAACATTGTGAGGCTCATCAGGACAGGGAAAGGAAAACAGGACTCGAAATCTACAGTGAAACAAGTCTTATCAGGGTCGTTGCATGGGTCTTCTAAATTTTCATTCTCAGACGACTTCACTATGTTCTGCGTGGTGTAACATCTAGGATCAATCGGTCATCTTTTCGAGTTGGACATGGATGCATTAACATTCCTCTGTGGCTGGGAGTCACCGTTGACTATTTATTGCCCTACGATAAGCGGCAACAACTACTACTTGCTTAGGAGTATAGTGTAAGACGTTATACCTCCATAGTGTTTGCCGTGACCAAAATATCCACTACATCTTTCGTGTTTTGAGTTTACCAATACCCACCTTTCACAGCCGTTACACTTTGGGTGAGGATATTGACATCGATCGTATTCACTTACAACAAAGAATGCGTTCTCGTGAGGATTCACAGACTTCCAAATATCCCGAACTTGCATCTAGACGCCGGCTATTTGTCCTCAACATCATCCCAGGAGCATTCGCTACATCACTGATCATAGGACGACAATCATTTAACGATTGTCGTCTCAAGGTCGTGGAGGACTCCAACTATCTTGAAGGAACGTTCATGTGAGTGAGTGACAAACAACCGAATTGTGCAAGCCAGATCGCGAGGCTACGCTAAGTGGACTCACCTAATCCCTACTCTTATATGTTGCACGCTAGCGTCACCCTACTCTTCTAATTGCCTTTTCAGATGACTTCTTATAGCTCAGAGTGTATACTTCGAGCTATGGCTTCCTTGCTCTATGCATTGTAATGCTCTGAGCCAGTTTAAATCGCCGAATAGAACGGAGATCTCAAGGATTTTACAAAGCGCTAAACATCTAGGACGTTGTCGCGGTATCCGAATCTTGACAAAATATTCCCAATTTTGGCAGAGGGGCGCTCACCGATCGTTCTTACGGAACTCACTCGTTCCGTCGTGCCTTACGGCTCGCTCTCGAGCCCAACCGGCAGCCGCACAGCGTCGCATGATATGGACGGAATGTCATTGCCGACAAAGACAAGGGAGACTAGAATGGCCATTTCTGGCTTATGAGCCATTGCAGCCAGTCCTAGCCTACCCCGAAGTGTTGAAAACCTGTGGCTCAAACTCGCGACCTGTTAGTTAGAAGTCCAACGCCCGTGGCCGGGCCTGCAGTTAGAGGCGTTGGACTTCTAACTAACAGGTCGCGGGTTCAAGCCCCATGTGTTCAACGCTTCGGGGTCGGCTATGACTGTCTGACGATGGCTAATAAGCCAGAAATGGCCATTCCAGTCTCCCTTGGCATTGTCGGCAATAACTTTCCCCTGGTTGTTAGTCACGCATACCTGAAATCGTCTTGGCACTGCCTAGCCATTGGGGCAATATGGCTTGAGAGGAGAGAATGTCGTATATGCCACCTAAGTGTGCTATCATTACGAAACAAATTCATGCTACGGTGCCGATCCGACTACGTGAGGCACCCGCTGGACATCATCAATTGCAACATTGCAATTGTGGACTGCTGATCTGACTTTCCATATGACCTGGGAAATTGTTAATCATTCACATCGTAAGCACGGATGACCAACCTCGGATAGAGCAGGTATGCGGGAGAAAGTGCGAGTGGTCCCACAGGTTACTTTGATGGGTTGATGCAGCAGATCTGGAGTGAATTTGGGCAAAACCAAAAGACTGGCATTTTCCATTCCAAATAAAGAGGCATTGAAGTTCTCGACACCGGACTGAACATACATCTTCGTGTCATACACGCTGAAGTTGTTATTAACCACGCAGAGGATAGCGGATAGTTCGAGTAAATCGTGCATTTTATCCGTTCTTAGTTCTTCCGACTTCGCCAACCTCTTCGCCCGCTCCACTGTTGTCAACAGACCCTTTTCCCAACTGAAACCGTCATGCAGCGTGTAGAAGGTGAAGCTCAGTCTACTAATACACAGTCTCGCTGTGGCTGAGAATTGGACGTTAACGACGCTCTTCTTCTCTTCCAGAGTCGTGCGTTTGGTGTAGAGAGTCTGCCTGCAGACGATTAGAGCTCTGTGCCAATTCGTTGTCATCTTCTTCAGTAGCACATTGGCCCTGCCGCTGCTGTCAATTATGGGTTCAAATTCTCGAGTAGTGTTGATTTGGACCAAGTCAGCCAACACTGAGATGGCAACATCAAAATGCGCTTCCATTCTCGGACAATGCGCGCACTCCACAAGGACAGAGCTCTGCATACAGGAAATTTCTAGATCTTGACCCGGTCGCACACAAGACAATTGGTGTTTCTGCACGCGAGTGATGTCATTAACCACCTCATTGGACACCTTTGGCAAGAAGACGTCCTCGATGGCAATTCGGATGCGTGACGGACGCAAAGCAAAACAGACGGGTTCACGATTTATCACACTGTACTCCTGATTAAACACGTTCTTCATTTTCAGGCGACAACGAAAGCCCGAGAATTTGGTCAGATGTCGAGCGAGAGCACGCAGGTGAATGTAAGCGCTGCTGGTGTCATTGACGTTCACAATCACCACTGAGGAGTCTATGTTCGCAGTCTTCAGGACGTACCTCTCCTTAGGCGTGAAACTTAGGAGGGTTATGTAGTCTGTCTGGTTGAGGCCCTCCAGGAGGAGGTACTCAACGGCACTGGGAGCGAACATTGTGGCAAAGCGTTTATTGGGAGCGCTGAGCTTCTTCAACAGGTCCTGGAAGCACATAATTTCGACAGTCTGGTCTGCAAAAGCGACAGTCGGCTTCACAGTCAGTTGGTCGTAGGGTCCCAGAATGACAGCCTTCTTCATAGTAATGCTGCCTGAAGAGAGCGAAGCGGTGATGGTGTAGATGTCGTCCTTTTTCCAGCCAGGCAGAATGAACTCAAAGTTCTTCCTGGGCACCTTACAAACGGACCACATCTCTCCCTTACCCACCTGTATGTCAGTTCTCGTAGCAGCCGGCTGAGGGCCCTTCAAGTAGACTTCGTCTATTCTAACCTGCCGATCGAGCTTGGTGCAGGCGAATGTTAGTGTGAGGACCAGTCGAGTAGCCAAGGGGGTGCCTGCAATGGGCGGATAGACGCCAGCCTCGTCAATCCTTGCGAGAGGTATGTAGGGGACATTTTTGGTTGTCGTCGTAGTGATGCAGTCAAAGTTCTTCAGAGTGGGCGAGGTTAGGTTGACCTTGTAGACGTAGCTCAGAAAACCAAGGTCATCACCCTCGGAGTAGAACATCTTCTTCTTCACAACAACCACAAAATTCTTCTTCTTAGGCAGATCCTGAAACACATCATCCATGACGCAGGCCACGTAGAGGCTCAATGACTTCCGCTTACTAACTAGACGGCTCAGCTTCTCCAGGTCAAATGACCAACGATCCTGTTGTTCCGGGTCAACATAGAAGAAGAGAGGCGCCCCAGCACGCACGGGCAGTCTCGGCAACTGATCTTCACAGAACTCGTCAATAATGTGCTGATTCTCGGGGATGAACCAGCGAATAGTGTATCCACCACTTTCTTGTGCTCCAACAGTGCTCATCTAGGAAAGAAATGAGGAGAGGAGGTGTAAGTTGGTTCCTACTGTGAACATGTTAAGCAGATGAGAAGTCATTATGAATGTCTTCAAACGTGGCCCACATGTGCGAGCATCTAACGTCCGGAGATTTCAGCAAACCTGTTTATGAAGTAAGTGAATCGTAGGAAATATACTTCCACAGATTATTAGTAATAGACGTCCTCTACTTGAAGCAGGATCAAGACGCATAAATTCTGTCCATGCGGGAGGCTGGGGGTTGCCACTTAAGACCTATCTAATTAACTGCTGACAATGGTGTGTATACAAGCACTTTGAGGGGACAACTCCCTCCTTGAAATGTGTCATTATGACTGACGTGAGGTCTGCGTTGTCCTCACTGTAGCCTAGTAAACATGATGGAGACCAGGCTGTGTGCGGACCACATGGACAGAGTACTTAGCTTTGTCGGCCACTCAGGCAACGCCGAGACAACTGGCGATCGTTTAGGCTATGCTAAGTAACATTAAAATTAGTAATAAGAACCGAACTTATTCTAGACAGATTTCTTCAATGGCAGAATAAACCGAAAGTCATTAGTAGCGCTCAGATGGCTTTTCTGAAGCCTATTCTTTGAGAACTTTTCCTACAACTCGACTTGCATCGTCGATCAAAAGTTTCGAGTACTGATTTGGGAAAATTTGCTGTCATTGAACTTACAGTTGAGCTCTCCAGACGGAGGAAACCATTCGCACTGAAGAAGGCAACGATATTCTGGTAGGACCACAAGGTGAGAAACTTCACCGTAAAGGGCGTGCGGGTAATCACGAAGAGGGGCAGGTGAATCAGTGAGACGCCTGTTGCTCTTACGTGTATACGCTTCATCATCACTATTTGTTCCCAATTTATGCCCATTGGTGTATAGTCACCAATCTGCAAGTGAATGAGCAGGGTATTTATCTTTGGATAGATGAAAAATAGACTGGGACAATGTCTAGTGACAGCCCTGTTATCGCGGTCCTGCAAGTTAACCGGATACTGCACCATGAGTTCATCCGTTAGGGACCTTGAGCTTAACTGGAAGGAAAGCATAACAATGCCAAATTCACGTAACCGCTTAATGTGGATATCTGCCTCGTATTCTCCCGATCGTCTTCTGATCTGCAAGTTGTACGTGGAGAAGCGAGCCAGAGCTTCCGAACCGTTGAGGTAGCAATCCGTGTAGAATTCAGTGAGATGTACTTCATACTGTATCCTCACATGGACTTCCTGCTTTGTGTAAATGACATGAGCGGAGTGCACTTTCGCCATAAGGCGTTTATTGCGCGGGTCGTAGAGTTGGCTTTTCATGCCCTGATTGAAAGTTGGCAAGATTTCCAGTTTTTCTCTGACCTTATCCTCATTTTCCGATACTTTATTAGAAAGAGTGAGTTCAGTCGATAGGAGAGAGATGATGATGAGGATAAAAGCACGACGCAATGAGGACATCGTCTGGTGTGCGGTCCACGTCTCAACCTTGCTGTGAATGTAGTGCGAATGGACTGCATAGGCTAATTGACCGAGCAAATTCGGAATTATTGACTGGCCGCGCGTATTTTGAATTATGCGATCGATGGCCCCTGGCTTGACAGCGTGCGCGAACGACTGGGCGAACTTGACGCGTAGTGCATCTCAAGGTCACTGGCTGGCCGTTTGCTGAGGTGCGGCATGCCGGGCATGACTCACACTTTTTCATAACTTAGTTGCCCAGGGATTGATAGTAAATTGGATTAACTTGCCGGGCTTTCTGGCCTGACAGGGGCAGTGTGATGAGGATTTGACGGTTGGGTAGCCAGCAGTTGCCAGTTTCCATCCGACCGATACGTTCTCAGTGAAACGATGATTTTTGGGAAATATGGTTGTTGGCGCCTGGATTTGCCAGTGACTCCTTTGAAATAAGAAGATACAAAGGAAGGAGGCTCTAGCACTACCCGAGAGATTAATAGATAGGTGATTCTAAATCGGTCCATTTATAGCACAAAAAGTAAAACTCCACTGCCCGACAAAACTTGCATTCCCTACCAAGTTGCACTTGACAGAGGAGAGTTTAGACCATTTCATTCAGGGAAATACGACGTACTGTAACGCGTTCATCATCTCCCGAAGAAGACGAAGAAGAAGAGAGGGCGAATTCACGGACCATATTGTATTCGAACTGACGTTTCGGATACTTCCTAGTTTCCATTATCAGAGCAGCGCACTTGTTGCTCCTGCCGGTCTTGCCGCTTGCCTCGTATTATAGCCCTGCTCGACGCACGAACTTTGACCTTCCTGTTTGCTGCTTACTGGCTTAGACCTCCCAGAAGCTGACCGCTGACAGGCCTGCGTGGCCTTTGTCCCCACTGGGGTCAGCGTAATTGTAGTCAAATCAACCTGCCAGTTGCCCTCTTCCACGTCAGCCGGTGGAGTGATCGGTCGTTGCTGTTCATGTGAGCAGCACTCAGCATCGCGGGCGCATCGGCGAGACAGTGTTCGGCTTTGGTCACATGACCTCCGGCCCATTCTTTTCCGTGATCGTTGACTCTCGGTCCCGCGTGCTCGCTTGCCCAACTGGTCCTGCCCGGAATGATCCGAACCTCGTACACAGTGCCTGGTAGGCGGATGTAGATCTATAGCTCGGTTGAGTGTGCCAGTCGAGGACCAACTTTCGAGCACCAGTCTGGCCATCTTCTCATTGGCTCGACCATTTACCTTCGCTTTCTCAAAGGCATAATCGTTGTTCAGTTCTCGTTTGTGGCCATAGACCAAAGACAGCTTGTCCTTGCGGTTGATTGCAAGTTGGTACTCATGCAATCTTGTGCCGAGGCGTTTGCCCGTTTTACCAACATACCTCGCATTACAATTTAGGCATGGTATGCTGTAGACCATTGCTGACCGTTCTGTTGTTGGTAGCGGGTCTTTGGACTTCATGATTTGCCGTCAGATGGTGCATTCTTGTCTACGAGCCACGCCAATCCCTAAAGGTTTCAGGATTCTCACCATCGCCTCTGATGCGTCCATTACATAGGGTATTGAGAGCCAGAAATTGGGCTTTTCTCCACTCGACCGTTCAAAATGAGGCTTTTTGAGGCAACTGCCTGTAAGTAATTCATCTCCTCCTTCCTCGCACTGTCGTCGCTACAGTGTGCTTGAACACGTTGAAAGAAAGTTCTGACACAACTGCGTTTATGACTTACAGGGTGGTTGCTTCAGAAATGGAGCATGCGCCTTATATTAGTCGCCTTACAGTAAAGCGTTGTGCTTATCTTCCCGTCTGTCTATTTCGTAATTTGTGCGTCCAAGGAGGACAACTAATTGTTCACTTTCTCTTCCACAGTAAACTGAATGTCGGGAAAGATTGTGTTCAACAATGCCTTGAAAACCTTCACGTCACCCCTTTTGAAGCAACGGCCCTGACTAGTATCCTGTCCCGCACATCCAAAATTTCACACTTTCGCTGCATGGTAAGCGGATATTCTCTAAGATTGATCCTATTCATGCTTACCACCAAATCCCAATCGAGGCCAGTGATGTGCCGGAAACCGCCGTTACCACTCCCTTTGGGTTATTCGAATTCCTTCGTCTGAAGGGCTCCACTGAAACTTTTCAACGGTTTATTGATCAAGTACTGCAAGGTCTCGGCTTCGTTTACGTTTACATTGATGACTTGCTGGTGGTGAGTTCTGATCCTGCTGAACACGAGGCTCATCTCCGTAAATTGTTCAAAGAACTCGACTCCTTCGGCATTGTAGTCAGTGCTGTTAAATTAAGTTTGAAGTCCCCAGCTCAATCTTCCTGGGTCATGAAGTGAACTCTGATGGGATAAAACGCGTCCTTGAAAGGGATTAGGCCACACCAACACGCCCTCTTCCGACAACCATCAGCTAAGTACGTCGCTCCTTGGGGATGATGAATTATTTTCACCGTTTCCTTTTACATGGCGCTACCCTACTGCAATTACTCGACAGCCTGTTGGCTGACTGAGGAGGCCTTCAAGTCCGTCTATGACGTCAGGGCCACACTTGCGAGCGCAACACTGCTTGTCCACTCTCGCCCAGATGTCCAACTAACTCTCACGACAGATGTTTCCAGCGCTTCCGTTGGTGCACCCATTCAGCGAACTGTTAGTAACATTCTAAAGCCATTGACCCTCTTTTCGAAGAAGCTCAGCCCAGCAGAAACCCGTTACAGTATCTTTTTCCGAGAACTCGCTGTCCACCAATCCGACATTTTCGCGAGGGTCGCGAATGTGTTGTTCTAACAGACCACAAACTACTCTTTTTTGCACCGAGGGCCTATCCCGATCCATACTCGTCCCATGAGATTCGTTATCTAGTTTTCATCTCACAGTTTTCCCGCAACATCCAACATGCCCATAGTGAATAAAATGTGGTTGCTGATGCTCTCTGAAGCATCGAGATGGATTCCGTCCCGACAAACATCATCGAATTCACGCTCATGACTGAAACTCGACGATCGGGTTAGTAACTCTCCCAATACCGCAACAAGGACTCTTCAAGATGTCCGTCTTCTCACTGGCGCAATCACCAAAAAGTGCGACTTTTCTACCGGACACGAACGTCCTTTTGTCCCAGCAACTTCGCTGCGACATGTGTTCGACGTTCTTCAAAGTCTATCCCACCCGGGATTCTGAGCAACAACGAAACTCATCACTGACCGATTCGTCTGGCCCAGCATCAACCGGGATGTATAGCGTTGGACCAGATCCTGTCTGCCATGTCGGCGCGCCAAAATTCATCGGCACACTATTACCCCCACCAGGTGCCTTCGCAACCCTTGCTGCACGTTTCATTCATGTACATATTGCCCCGGTAGCTCCACTTCCACCATCTAAAGGTTTTGTCTATATGCTGACATGCTTTGGTCGCTTTACTCGGTGGCCGGTTGTTGTGCCCATTACTTACATCAGTGCCGAAGCTATGGCGTAAGCTTTTCTGACTCATTGGATGTCTAATTTTGGAGTTCCTGCGACGGCCACCACTGACTGCGGATCCCAGTTCTAGTCCATCCCGTTTCGAGAGATAACTTCCCTTCTCGAACAACAGCATATCACCCTCAGGCAAATGGTCTCGTCGAACGTTTCCATCGACAGCTGAAAATTACCCTTATGGCCCAGTCCGATCCTTCCCGATAGTTAGATAATCTTCCTGTGTTGATTTTGTCCCTCTCTTCCACCCTCAAGGCCGACATCGGTTGCACTGCAGCTGATCTTGTCTACGGAACTTCCCTACTATTGCCTGGTAAGTTAGTATCTTCTTCAGACACGCTAATGTCTTTTGAACGTTGCGGTTATGTGGACCGGTTGCGAAATCTCATGCGTAATCTTCGCGAAACATCCCGTCGGGCGCCATTGGCCAATTCCTTCGCCCCTCCCGACTTGGATACGTGCAGTTTCGTCTTGGTTTGGCGTGACGCTGTCCGACGGCTACTCGTCGATCTAACAAAGATGTTGTCATCGATCGCAACGGCAAGACCGACACAGTCAACATTAATCGCCTCAACCCGGCATACATCGTAGACAGTAACCATACCTCACACCGACACTACGCTCCGCCGCAAACAGTGATGCCTCCTCCACCTACTGGCGACACCCCGCCTCCGGTTCGCCGCACACGATCTGGATGTCGCGTCCACTGGCCCGACAGATTTGCGG
>CACRXP010000368.1:46441-58604 GCA_902702965.1 Spirometra erinaceieuropaei | reverse complement strand
CGTTTTGTCGGTCGATGGACGCAACAACCGTGGACACGCCTTTGACACCTGGTCACCCCCGCCGGCCAGAACTGAGGCTCCTCCTGTCCAGCTGCAGTGACTCCTGGCTGCCGCCTCACCAATTTTCACCACCTTACGCGCGTCGGACGGCCCGACTTGATACCCGTGAGTCCTTGAGAGTATGAACCCCCTATTCCTCCTCTAATCCGTCCAATCACCTGGCCGACACTCAGTCAGTCACTCCCTCCTACTGACACGGACATGCAGACCGCGTGAACAACACACTGCTACTGACGCGCTCCCGAAGGAACGCTTTTCTCTGGAAATAGCAAACAGCCTATTCTCGACAACCTGCCCTGTGTACAGCATATAACGACTCTCACTGCTCCCGGATTTCTGATATTAGACGGAACGTGAGTATTCTGTATGTTTTAAGTTAATCGCGCATCGTTGATCGCCACCTGTTCAGTCGACATGGTAACAACAACCTCGACAAAACCTGTTACCCTCTCCAATCAATTTGTCGAGGCTAAATTCTCGTGATCAGCCTCCCGCACTCTAGCGTATCTCCGTTCCACCGGGATTGCAGCTTCTTCCACCATCCCTTGCAGACTTTTAACAAAGTGGTGCACCACGATGTGTTCTGGAAATCAGCATCAACCTGTAGGAACAAAATTATCCCAACTGCTCCCAATTCAAAGCGGCGTTTCCGCTCAAAGCCCAACTCCATGTCCCAGTCTTTTACCAATTCCCTGCGTCTGTTGGCCACTTTCCAGCCCAACACACCTGGTGGCAGAAAATGTAATCATGTTTTGATCAGTGTTCATACAGTCCGCCCACAGTTTGACACTCCTTCGAAAATTGCTGCCATCTCTGACAGGCCATGCTCCAGTGCCTTGACAACCGTACGATGCAACAGATCTGCCAATCAGCCACCAGCGCGTGCGGCGGTCTCGTCCAGTCAGATTTGTGGTTTGTTTCGCGACACTACCGCCACTGCGATCTGTCATAAACACTGATCTCAACCTTCATGGCCTCCACTGGATTGAGTAGCTAATGTCGGTCGAAATGTCATTACACGTTGTTTGCAGTCAGGTGCGCTCTCCTGCTTTGCCCGCAGGTTCCACTGTAGGTCCAAGATTATCTGAGTCATAACACCCACACTTAAGCAGGGCTGCATCAATGTCCTGGAACCCAATCAGCCTTTCGAACCAAGAAACTGTAGCAGCCGCTCCGGTCCCCCTTTTTCTCCGACTCCGTTTTGTCGGTCGATGGCCACGACAATCGTTGCCAGGCCGCTGACACACAACCACCCCCGCCGATTATAACTGGGCCCCCCTCCTATCCAGCTGCAGTGAGCCCTGGCTGCCCCCACAAAATATTATCACCTCATGCGCGTCCGACGACCTGGCGTGATACCTGTGAGCCCCTGTAACTATGCTTCCCCCTAATCCGTCCAATCTCATGACCAGCACTCAACCAGTCACTCCCACCTACTGACACAGACTTTCACCCCGCGTAAACGACACACTGCGACTGACGCTCTCGGTGAACGGACGCTTATCTCTGTTGCAAGCAAACAGCCAACTTACGGAAACCTGCCCTGTGTACAGAATAAACTAGTCCTCACAGCTCCCTGACTTCTGACATTAGACGAAACGAACTTATTGTGCGTGGCTTAAGTTGATCCCACATTCTTGACCGCCACAAGACCAGTCCCTCAGGGCTTGCTACTTGTCTATGGCAAATTAAAGCGCTTTGAGAAACTGGGGATTCTGCTACCTGTACCCTTCTCTGTCTGAGCCACCATAATCGTTGTGATTAAGAGGTCTCGTGGGTCCGATCAATATTTGCGCTGACTGCTCCACCGGTGTCAGTGTCGCGCCCTTGCCAAAGTGCTCTCCACTTCCGGTGCCGCTGATCCCTTCAATCTGACAAATGGTGGTACTTATTCCGGATGATAAGTACTTTCAGATCGAAGTCGCCCCAAAATTGCGTAAACCGATGATGGTCAACACCCTCAGAGATCTGTTCCAATATACCTGGCGGCCATTTGGTGTCAAGACCGCCTCGGCCCTGTCCCCATTAACGATGAATGCAGCGCTCTGCGGCATTTTGGGTGCGGCTTAGTACCTGGATAACACTGTCGTTTTCGGGAAAAGCGCGTCTATCAAGCTACAAAAGCGGGTGGGCGCAGTACTCGAACACATGCAGGAGTATGGTTTCTGTTTGAAGACCGACAAGTGAATATGATGCACCAGATTCTTTCTTAACGTTATTGATTGGCATCCAGATCACGAAAATGTTCGTGCTACCCAGCGGATGTATACATCCAGTGATTCATCACAAAGTCCTTCGTTTTTTGCTCAGACCGGCTACTATAGCATCTTTCTTTCGTCTCTGCATAACTGACGACTCGCTAAATCGGCACTGGTGCTCTGACTGTCAAAAGGTCATCGTCCAATTAAGCTTGATGCTCAGTGTGTGCCTAAAGCTCACATATTACGATCCGACACTGTAAACCTCTGTTGTTGCGAACGCCTCCAACCAAGGATCTGAAGCAGCCATCTTGCATACGTTTGCCGATGGGTCTGAAAACACAACCATGCATGCATATAGCACGCTAAATCCTGTGGAGATTATCTATGGTCAACTTGAGAAAGAGGCATTAGCCATTTTCTTGCTGTTTAGAAGCTCGACAAACAGACATACGGACCATAAACTGTTGCTATCGTTCTTGGGTTTGGAAGGAGACATTTTCGTGTGCGCCGTCGGCTTTCAGGTGCTGAGCATCCGACGCGATGTGGAACACGATCCTGTACTTCATGAGACAACAACCTTCGTACAAATCTGTTGAACGACCAACACTCCCACTGGAGATCTCCAGAAGCTCTTCCTTCACCGGACGTCGCTATCCGTGTTTGATGTCCGCCTTGTGTTTGCGGACCGCGTAGGAATTCCATTATCTCTTCGATCAACTGTACTGCGTCGATTTACTTTGTACACCCTGACATTAGTTATACGACATTAGTTATATGAAGTTATAGGCAGTTGCGCGGAGACTTGATACCAACTTTCCGTATCGTGCGTGGCTTGGACTGCGCCCTTCGGTGCGATGAATTTTTCCAACTCGCCACAACAACTAACCTCCGGGGACATCCCTTCAAGTTACGTGTGCCCCAGGGTAGATTGAATGTGAGAAAATATTTCTTCTCCAACCGTGTCGTGGAACCGTGGAATAATCTGCTCGAGACAGTTGTCGTGTCTCAATCTGTGGCGACATTTAAATGTAGACTTGACAGACATATGCTACAGCACCAAGCGGACTATGTGACTTTTTAGCCATGAGACCAATGTCATATGTAAATCAATGCCTGCATACACTTACAGCTGTAATTTCTTCATATTCTGCTAATTTATCGATTTTTTATGTACAAATAGGGAGTTCAAAGGCGTAAGCCTATTTCCCTCAAATACACTGACTGACTGACTGACTGACTGACCCCTAGGTCTGCTTAATGGCCGGGAACTGGCAGCGACATCGACGACTTGGTCTGATGCTGTCCCTGATTTCAGCGGTCTGTCAATGTGCCTCTTCGTCTTCTCCCAGTATATTGCCAATCACCGTAGACGCATAGGACGCGACTGCATATCCAGTTCGCTGGTTCCTTGGACGGAATCTCATGCGTATTCTTGCCCGACGTCCGCTAAAGGTGACTCGTAATTCGTCCGCTGAACCCAGCAACCGCATATGCCACTGTCGTCCGTCTACGTCACATCTTTAGCTGTTGTGGTTTTTATGTTCTGGAATTCTTTGGGAAACAGTAAACTTTATTGTGTAAATTTTCAAGACTGGTCCCCCAGCTCGTCTTCGGACAACGAGCGTGCAAAAACGATTAACTTCTAGACCGAATCTGACAAGGGATTCCATGATTGGTTAAAGTAATCTCCTCGGGATTGGTTGAGTCAGTTTGAATCAGTCCTAGACGATTTTGTATGTGGCACCTAGATCGATCTTCCGGTTGATGCATGCCTCATCTGAGTGCATTACCTCCAGGAATTCGCGGCCTTTCCTTATTGGGCAGGCGCCAACAATTCGAAAGCTCTCCCATGCAAATTTGTGTCCAGTGTCCTGTGTGTGCATAGCCACCTGGGATAGGTGATCTCGGCTCTTCACAGTTAACTGATTTCCATGTATACGGGTTGAGACAGATTTCACAGTTTGGCCACAAGAGACGGCATCACAGCTAGAACATGGGATTTTTTAGACAACAGATTTTCTTTCGAGGTAGCCAACCCTCTCCTTAGGGTGTACAAGATGTGTGCGTAAGGTAGTTGCCGGCTAGTGTGCTAACTGTATCTGGTACTTTTTTACTTGTCTTTCAACTAGTTCGGATACAATTTTCACGTATGGGAGAGTCCGTCAGGTGGTTGGTTTCGGTGCTTGAGCGGCCGTAGCATTGGAAATACCTTTTCCCTTGAGTTGCTGGTGCCTCATGCATTGACGTATAAAGTCATGTGGGTATCCATTTTGGGAGAACAGTTTGTAGAGGAATTTCATTTCTGCTCGGTAACTTGTTTCATCAGAGCAGTGGGCGAGTAAACAGATTCTGTACATTATTCAGTGTTCGGTTGTAGGATAAACAGTTACAGTTAAAAAAGGTTAGCGAGCAAAGAAAAAAACGCCTTATGAAAGAAACTAGATGAGTATGAAATGACTAACTTTTAAGGCGAAAAATCTGCCGCCCATGAAAGGGAAAATATGCGGATCGTGCAAGACTGGCCTGCATATGGTAATTTATTAGGGGTTCAAACGTAAATCGTAAAGGTAGAGATTCCCAAACCGAATGAAATTATCTGCCTCGAAGTGGCAAGACAGAGGTACCTAGCCGCACTCGGATACAGTCCGCATAGAGTCCAGCCGAGGATAGGACATTAAGAGCTAGAGCGGTCATCATAGCGTAGAGGGGAGAATGCGATCCTGAGACATCTTCGCAGCATAACCAAACTACTAGCAAAAGGCGAAAGCAGAGGATTCACGCCGTGATGGTCAACAGACCACCTGGGGGTCGAAATGAGGAGTTGGCACCAAGATCCGCGGGATGAGGGTTCGAAATCACGAGGACCAGAGTGGAATCCTGACGAGTGTCGGCGATCAGCGGAACAGAGGCGGCTTAGAACGTGCACGTTAACTTAACCACGCCACTTCTCTGAGAGAATTTGACAAGAAGGATGTCGCATTTTCTGAGGGACACTACGCATGGAATGAGTAATCGAAAAAAAATAAAATTTCTGATGAGAATCCCAGGAAGCGAAACTACAAACAAAATAAGGAAATGTGAGCGGATACAGTAATTCGTCGGCGGCGTCCTAAATTCCCGCTGGCTGTTTCTCAGTGCCACAGAAAAAGTTATCCGAGAAGGATGACGGAAATAAAAATGTATTCGAGTCAGTATTCAGATCAAGGCGCAGCCCTCTCTTAAAAGTATGCAGATTATCTAAAGATTTTATATTTACTGGAGGGTTATTCCAAGGGGAAGTATATCTGGAAGCGAAAAAAGAGAGCGCTTAGAGGTGGAAGAAGGGATAGGAGGTATAATCAAGGAAACATTGTGAAGATTGTATGGGCGAATACTAGAGATAAGGGCGGAAATTCGAGAAAGATTTAAACTATTATTAAAGCGAAAGAGGAGACAGAAGCCTGCTTTTAATCTTCGAACCCATAACAATTTTAGGTTAGTTATCTGCCATCTATCTGAATAGGAAATATTTGGATTTTCTGTACCGAAGAGTCTACTAGAAAATTTCTTTGAACATTTTCAATTTTTGAACGACCAGCCTCGTTCATCAAACCAAAAAATGGGCAACAATGCTCGAGAATGGGAAGTACAAACATTCGATAAAGTCTTAATTTAATTTCAGGAAGATAGAAATTGTAAGAAATAGAGCCACAAATCTGGGCAGCTTTGGCCGTAATTCTGTCAGCGTGTGGAGAGAGATCAAGATTGTTGGTGTAGCTTAAACCTAAATCCTTGATGGTGGTACATTCAGTCATAGGTGTACCTTGGAAGACTACTGGTTTGGGTAGACTTTCAGATCCAAAGCACATACAGCGACATTTAGACGGAGAGAATTCCATTAGCCATTTTGAGCTCCACGCTGAAAGAGCAAGCAAGTCAGCATGGATTTGTTCCACGCAATGAAGGGTCGTAGACCTATTGAATTTAGTTTGTGTTTCGGTATATGTCAGGAAAAGTAGGTGTACACCTTTGAAATCCCTATTTGTTACTTACAGAGGAAGTATATGAGAAAATGGGAAGGAAGTAACATGAGAGAAATACAAGGGGAATAACAAAAACGTCACATATGAACACGGAATTTCATGCGTTAACAGCATTCAAAGGCATACGAACACGGTTTGCTGATTAAATGCAGAAGGAAGTTTAAGCAAACCTAAGATACAGGAAAAGTAGTGAATTTTTAGTCTGTAAGCATCTTGGTAAATGGGAGCAGCTGAGTGCGACGTAGCCCGAAGATTAAAAAATACGTAAACAGACGCTACTTAACAATTGGTAGTAGCAGCATAACACTAACTTGTCAACATTTGCTATCAAAATGGGTGAAGTCCAACGTTATTGTGGTGCTCACTTCATCGTTGATCTAACCTCCGTTTAAAAGTGTCTACGGGTCCCGACATAACAACATCCTGAGGCAAAGCATTATAGGTTGAAACCACTCTGTTGAAGAAGCAGAACTTTCGTGTGTCTAGCCGGGTACCAGTCACACGTAGTTTGAGTGGATAACCTCTCTCGCCAACTCGAAGAAGTCTCCTAACGCGAGGCAGCAGCCCTGATTGCGCATGATGCGGAAAGCTTGTATCTGGTCCCCACGTAGCTGTCTGTAACTTAAAGGAAAGAGGTCAAGTTTAGATATTCGTGTTTCGTAGGGTAGTGACCACTGCCCAGATACAAGTTTCGTTGCTTGCCGTTGAACTTTTTCGAGTAAGCCGTAGTCATTAGCGATCCAGGGTCTACATGCTTGGATAGCAAACTCCAGATGCGGTCACACGAAAGTGTGAAAGATCTTCACGAAGCAGTCTTCAACAAAGGAGGAGAACGCCCGTTGGACGAGGTATAGAATGAACACCGCCCACTTGGCCACCTTTGAACATTGCAGCGAAGGCTTTAGCGAGGTTGTGATCCATACACCCAACCCTACTTCGCTAATAACTTAAGACGTGTACCATTTGTGAGGTTTTTAATATACACATACAAGGAAATCGATCGAAAGCACTGAAAATCATGAAGCTTTCAGTCACATGCTAAGAATGCTCTAAAGTTCAACGTTAGGCAGAACGAACAAAAAGTGCCGATTAATTTCACGGAAGAAATGTACTCGTTATAAACAAAAAGTGGTATGTTTAAGAAAACACCAGTTCATTTTATTTAAATGTATTTGTCACTAACACGCCTAACAGCGTGTCACCGTTATAAATCTGTCCAGTGTTTGACGCCGCTATCGGTAATATCAGGCTAAATCTTCTTTGCTCAGATGATCCACCTCCCAATCAATCCAAAAGCGTAAAAAAGGCATAAATCCTCCTGATGCGAGGCAGCAGCCCTGATTGCGCATGATGCGGAAAGCTTGTATCAGGTCCCCACGTAGCTGTCTATAACTCAAAGGAAAGAGGTCGAAATTAGCTAATCGTGTTTCGTAGGGTAGTGACCACTGCCCAGATACAAATTTCGTTATCGCCGTTGAACTTTTTCTAATATGCTGAGGTCTTTAGCGGTGCAGGGTCTCCGTGCTCGAATAGCAAACTCCAGATGTGGTCGCACAAAATTTTAAAAGACCTTGGCGAAGCAGTCCTCATCAAAGGAAGAGAACGCCCGCTTGACGAGGTATAGAATGGACATCTTGAAGAAGAAGACACGATCGCCGGGACAAGAGCTTTATTAGCCTGACGTTTCGGATTCCTGCTCGAATCCATCATCAGAGACATAAGCAGATAAGGGTGGTTCGTGCACATGTGGCTGCAGTATTTGTAGGATGCCGTAGCCATGCCACCGCATACCTATGAATGTTCACGGCTCCCTCCCCTTCATCAGGGATCGTTGCACGTGGCGTGATGGGCGATATTCGCGTCGTTAATTCCTGCAATTTCATCACGTGCGTTGGATGTTGGTGTGATGATTGCTCGACCATCTGACGCGCTGACCCGGGTGTTGGGAAGAGTGTTCATCAGGGCGCTCCCCGCGTGGCCAATTTCTCCGCCTAGACGAAGTCTCAGCACGCTGTATTGAATGGGAAGATCATTGCACTTGTTAATAGACTGGGGGCCAGTGAACCATGACTCAAGCAGCTCCCGGCTGACGCGGTTGTCACCTCTTGCGAGAATTTCGGCCTCGTCAAACTTGAATGTGTGGCCGGAACCCGTCGAATGAGCTGCAACTTGAGAGCTGGCGTCATTTCTCCGCACTGCTGCAGCGTGTTCGGCCATTCGCGTTCGGACCTGTCTTCCGGTTTCTCCGACGTAGTTGCTTTGTCCGCAACTGCACCAGATCCGATAAACGACTCCAGACGTTTCTTGCCGTGGCAGTGGGTCTTTTGGTTTCATGATCAGACGCCTGATGGCTGCCTCTGGCCTGTGTGCAACTCCAACCCCCAGCGGTGCGAGAAGGCGGCCAACAGCTTCCGAAACGTTCTTGACATATGGAAGCGCTCGCCAAACTTTGGTGTCCCTGCGGTTAGGCCTTTCGTCCATTTTGCGTATGCAGCGGTTGACAAAGTTGCTCGGGTAGCCATTGGCTTTGAATACCCGTCGGAGGTATTGTAGTTCAGCAATTTTGTCCTCCGGCTCACATTGCCGACTTGGCTACCTTTCATTAGTGCAGCGAAGGCTTGAGCGAGGTTTTGATCCATACACCCAAGTCCTTCTGGGCGTTGACTTCTTGCAGTGTTTTCCCGTCAGACGGTAGACCATGCGGTTAGGAGAACCGATTCTGCCGTCTTGTAAGAAAGTACACTTGCTTACGTTAAACTGTAGAAGCCAGCCTTTTAACCATTGTTGGAGGCGGTTTAGATTTTTCTGCAATTGCGCTCCGCCAGCTACGTTCCGTATCGTACTCCAGATCTTCATGTCAACAGCACACTGTCGAAGGTCTTTTTAAAGTCGATAGCGATGGCATGAACCATATCTCCGCTATCAACAGCCCGAGTCCAGTTTTCCAGAGAGTAGAGCAAGTTTGCTTTTGCGGAATCCATGCTGGGAATCGGAAAGCAGATCAGTCAGTACCTTTGGAGTAAACGACAGAAGCCCTGAATACTCCATTTAGAGGGTAGAGGTGTAAGAGAAAGTAGTTAAATTGTAAAACTTTTGCTTGCAATTTCAGTAAGGAGAATTCATAAATCTAATAATGTAACATAAAGACGAAAGGGATATTATATTCGCGAAGTAATTGCGAAGAACTTTGTTCACCGCATTCGGACTGTGAATATTTCCATATGGGCTAAGTTTGAGGCACAAAAAAGGATCCGTTGAAATCCTGTTAGTAGCATATTTATAGTCATTTCAGTAATCCGTTAGATCAGGCTTCGGCATTTCGGGTTGCCTTTCAGCAGGTGAGTATCCAGTTGTCTCTTGAACACGTTCACGGTAGGGGAATTTACAACATACTCCGGCAAAGAGTTCCGTTGGCGAATGACCCTTTGTGAGAAAAAGGAGGAACGTTGATGTATGTGGCACAGTTCCCTTTTAAGCTGGTAATCATGTCGTCTGGGATTAGACTTGGGTGCCACTTCAAAAAACGTTTCCCAGGCGACATCCAGACTAAGTCCTTTTACCAACTGGAACGTTGCTATGAGGTCACCTCTGTCCTGCCTGTAGTGGAGGGGATAGAGGTTCAAGGCCGTCAGGCGCTGCTCGTACGTGAAATTTTTGAGGCCATGAACAGCCTTTGTAGTACGTCGTTGCACACCTTCAAGGATATCTATATCCTTACGAAGCCACGGCTGTCAAGCCTGTATCTCATATTTCAGGTGCGGCCGCACAAATGTCCCGTATACTTTGCCAAAGACATCTTTATTCAAGTGAATAAACGTTCTGCGTATCGCGCTCATAGCTAACATTGCCCGCGCAGCGACTTTAGAACACTGCGTGGTGACGCTTAGACCGCCCTTAATGAATACACCGAGATCTTTGTGCACATCTAAGGTTTTAAGTAGTTGATTGTCCAGGAGATACTGTCGTGGGGGTACATTTGTTCTTCGCCTCGCTGATACTATGTGCGTTACTGCACATTTTTGACGTTGAATTTCATGCACCTTTTATCGCTCCAGGCGTGCAAATTCTCTACGTCCTCTTGTAGTATCTTGACGTCATCTTCATCTTTTATCGTCCTCCAAAGTTTAAGATCTTCTGCAAAGAGCGCTATGTCCGATTTAACTTCCCGTACTAGGTCATTTACATAGATAATGAATAGGAGCGGTCCAAGAACTAACCCCTGTGGGACTCCATTTGTAACAGGTGCCCATTCTGAGCTGAGTTTGTGCAGAAGGCGGTGGTGAGGCACGCTCTCAAAGGCCTTTTTGAAGTCGATATAGATCGCATGAACCAAATGCTCACTATCAACAGCCCGAGTCCAGTGTTCCAGACAGTAACGCAAGTTTGTCACACAAGATCTGCCTTTTTGGAATCCATGCTGGGAATCGGAAAGTTGATGGTTTTGTTCGAGTAACTGCATAAATTGTTGCTTAATTATTTTTCCCAGATCTCCAAGATCTGTCAAAATCTTCGCTGGAATCTCGACGGGACTTTGTGATGTTGATTCCTTTAGCTTCATCAACTACGTCAGAACCATCCCTGCCAGCACCATCCCCCGCGGGGCGAGAGGGCGCTACGAAGGGGCTTGGTGGGGCTGTAAAAGGGACTGTGGCGGGGCATTCAACGTGACAGCCCCGCCTGGCCCCACCAACGAAAAAAATGCGCAGGGGACGCCAGATTTCCACCTAGTTTCGGCACTCCTTTAAAACATCGACCTGTATGATGAGTGCCTTGAGGCGCACACACATAATACTTGCTGGCAGAAGTTTCAGAGCTCAGAATAGGCATTTCTCGTTCGGGGGATTGGTTGCCAACTGCTGTCGATGTTGAGGGGATCTCAGACTCAGGCTCTTCGGTGAGCTCATAATATGCCTTCATCTGGCGCTTAATGCGCTTGTATACGGTGATTCAGTGATAGCCACAGTAATTACGCCTCATAATTGTCTTGGATATTCAATAAAAAACGATAAACACTTTGTATAAATGAACTATGAACATCAATCCTAAATAGTACATACATAGACATACAAGTCGACTACTTGAACTGGTTGGTGAGTGCCAGTTCGACCATCGGTTTCGATGATGTCCACCGTGTGCCCCACAGTTGCAGCAGCAATGGGAGCAGGGACGGTGACTTACGCAGGGGTTTATAGTGCCAGTAGACTTGCGTAGCATCTACCTACACTCTCTCCTCCTCCCCCGCCTGGGCCCGGTGTCAAGACAGAGTCAAGAAGACCGGAGACGAGGGAAGCCGCAGGTGGATGGCTCGGACGGATCCTCACCTTGGCGTTCCACCACACCCCCTGGTCCACACAGCAATAACCAGGATTTCAACCAACACAACAGAGATTTGGAGGCTGGCACGGCCCAAGCCGCACCTGGGCGTGCCGCCAACGCCTGGCTCGGATCCCACACTGTGGTGGGAATGCCATAAAGGCCACATTAAAAAGGAGCCATTGCAGCCTGACTCTCAGACCGCCTCCGGTCATGGAGGAGGTCCAAGGTACCCCGTCAGTTGGCAACCTTCCAAGCCACGGCTTTTAGCGCACCGTGATAGCTTCAAGCGCGTCAGATTGTTTATAGTGAGGAGAAAGTGCGCTGAGTCGTCGACCTCACTCTCCCTTCCCATTCCCACACCCCAGCCACTGTCCGAGCCGGTCAGTAGACTGGAGTGGGGAGTGGGCGCGGTGGCTGACTTAGTCGACTGACCATGTCTGCGCGCACCACAGCACGACCTGGCCCCCCATACACACACAAACACCAGGATTTCACACAACGGGGGTTGAACGGCGTGTCTCTCACTTGCGTGAGAGGGCCGTGAAAGGTGCTGTTTCAGCTCGT
>CACRXP010000368.1:20064-36907 GCA_902702965.1 Spirometra erinaceieuropaei | reverse complement strand
CTCCTCTGTAGCTGACACTGACATCGCCGACTTCTCATGCCCACACTGTCCACGCACATTTACCTCACGCATCGGCCTGATCGATCACTTGCGAATCCATCGCACAGAGACTGGCGAGCCAATGCCTGGAGCACCCACCTATACCCACCAAGCTCGTCTCAATTGCCCACACTGCCCTCGCACTTTCAGGCATCGCATGAGCCTATTCGGCCACATGCGCATCCACGACGACCTGCGGTAGACAACCGCCGGCCACACCACACATTCACACACTCCCTACCTCCTCCACCACCACCATCACCCCATCAGTAATCAACACTCACACACCTCATGCACCCAACTGCCACCTCCCACGCAAGTGGGAAGTCCGCATCTCGACTCGGTCCCCATGCGGCTTCGGCTGCACATGTGACTCGAGTCCGAGACTATCCCGACACGTCAAGCGTCGTGGATAGGAAGGTTGCTGATTGACGCCCGCTCTCGGTTCATGCAGTTCGTCGCGTTGTGTTTGTGTGTAGTGTGTAGTGGCGGACTGGTGGGCTGGGGACGGGCTGAAACAGAACCTTCCACGGCACTCTCACGCAAGTGAGAGACACGCCGTTCAACCCCCGTTGTGTGAAATCCTGGTGTTTGTGTGTGTATGGGGGGCCAGGTCGTGCCGTGGCGCGCGCAGTCATGGTCAGTCGACCATGGCAGCCACCGCGTCCACCTCCCACTCCAGTCTGCTGACCGGCTCGGACGGCGGCTGGGGTGTGGGAATGGGAAGGGAGAGTGAGGTCGACGAATCAGCGCACTTTCTCCTCACTTAAACAATCTGACGCGCTTGAAGCTATCACGGTGCGCTAAAAACCGTGACTTGGATGGTTGCAACTGACGGAGTACCTTGGACCTCCTCCTAAACGCTAGGCGGTCTGAGAGTCAGGCTGCAATGGCTCCTTTTTAATGTGGCCTTTATGGCACTCCCATCACAGTGTGGGATCCGAGCCAGGCGTTGGCGGCACGCCTAGATGCGGCTTCGGCCGTGCCAGCCTCCAAATCTCTGTTGTGTTTGTTGAAATTCTGGTTATTGTTGTGTGGACCAGGGGGTGTGGTAGAACGCCAAGGTGAGGATCCGTCCGAGCCATCCACCTGCGGCTTCCCTCGTCTCCGGTCTTCTTGACTCTGTCTTGACACCGGGCCCAGGCGGGGGAGGAGGAGAGAGTGTAGGTAGATGCTACGCAAGTCTACTGGCACTATAAACCCCTGCGTAAGTCACCGTCCCTGCTCCCATTGCTGCTGCAACAGTGGGGCACACGGTGGACATCTTCGAAACCGATGGTCGAACTGTCATATAACGGATTTAATGAAAAAGTAAGTCGGCGGGTCAGGCAGGACTGGCCTGTATGTGGTATTGAGTAAAAGATTCGAAACCGGCATCATCAAGGCAGAATTCATATACCGGATGAGGCCATTTATGTCAAAGCGACTGATAGAAAACCATTATCAAGGCGATAGGAACCCATATGCGGTCGGGTACAGTCAGTCGAATCCATCCGAGGATGGGGCAGGGGACGTGCGACCAGACTACGAGTATATGACGAATACAGAAGGCTCCCCCAAGAGCGCCGATAGAGCGCATTCTTTGAGGAGCACGATGCATGAACTGAAAAGTCGAAAAAATTAACATTTCTGATGAGGGATCCTAGGGGGCGATACTACACACAAAAGAAGTAAATATGAGCGGATACGGAAATTTAATGACTGCCTCCTAAATTCCCGGTGGCCCTTTCTCGGTGTCATAGAGAATGTTGTCCGGGAAAGATGAGGAATATGAAAGTTTAATTGAGTCCGTATTCAGATAAATGCCCAGCTTTCTCTTAAAGGTTTGTAGATTATCTGAAAATCTTATATTTATTGGAAGGTTATTACAGAGGAAGGTAACGAAAAAGAGAGCGCTTAGAGATGGAGGAAGCGGGAGGATGTATAATCAGGGAAGGGTTGCGAAGATTGTATGGGCGAATACTAGGAGTAAGTGCTGAAATCCGAGGAAGATTTGAACTATTATTAATGCGCAAGAGGAGGAGTTGCTGTCATTCCATAATCCAGATGGAGTCTTACAAAGACGCCAAGAAGTCTTTCGAAGATTTCGGGAGGGAAGATTTTAACTGCATGTCTGATCCAATGTAATTTACTAGTTGCCTTCTGGACCATCTGTCTGCAGTGTTCTGACGGCATTAGATTTGTGGTCGTCCATACACCCAAATCTCTGTGTCTTTCTACAATTTCTAATGCCGTTCCATCAATATAGTACTGGTGTTTGGGAAAGGCATTTCGGCCGGTGTTTAGGTGCAAAACCACGAATTTGGACATGTTACACTTCAAAAGCCGTCTGTTCGACCAAACACACAGTTTGTCGATATCGACTGCAACTTCTTTACGTCATCATCGCACTTGACTTCACTCTTTATTTTTATGTCATCTGCGAAAACGAGGACCACGCACTCCAGTTCACTGATACAGTCATTAAAATAAATCAGGAAGAGTACTGGGCCTAAAAATAACGCGTTTGGACACTACTTCCCATATTTGCGCAAGCCGAGGAAGAGTTACCAACGACGAATCTTTGTACTCTGGAGGACAGAAAACTCCTGATTCATTTAAACATTCATCCTTGAATTCCCACATCCCAGATCTTCTGTAAAAGAAGCCTGCGTGGGACACTGTTAAAGACCTTCTTGAAGTAAAAAATACGGCATCCACTGGAAAACCCTTATCGGTAGCTCGTGTCCATTTCCGTGCGAGTAAAGAACACTCGCTAGGCAGGAGCGCCCTGGACGAAAGCAGTGTTGGGCATCACACAAGATTTCGTTTTTTCCAGGTATTTCATCAAATGTCTTTTGATAATGCGTTCCATTATTTTACACGCGGTGGTAGAAAGACGGACGGGGCGATAATTTTCGCAGTCAATTCTTGAGCCTCCTTTGTGGATCGGAGTGATGAGTGTGCACTTTCATTTTTCCGGAAGATCGACTTCTTCAAATGTCTTTTGAAATATTGCGGACAATAATTCACACAGCTCATTACCAAGTTCTTGCAGTGCTAGTGCGAGAATTTTATCCGGGCCAGGCTATTTGGCAGTTTTCAGACGGAGTAGTCCCGCCCCAACTATGGTCGATGAAAGAGTGGTTTCTCGGTTAAGGAGGGTAAGGAGGGGGTAGGCGGCGTAAGGAGACAAAGAGGAGAGGTTGGTTGGCGAACGGATGGTTGGGCAAACATAGAACTATGTTCTCGGGTGAAGACGGACTGAAAGAATTTAGAAAGGAGGGACACTTTAACCTGGTCATCAGTATCCACTCTTCCATCTGCAGACCTAAGGGCAGGGATCAGCTCCTGAGTCCTTCTAGTACTCCATATATAGCCATATTGTACTTTCGGATACTCCAACGAATTTTGCAGTATGTACAGTTCGAAATTCCTTCGCAGATTGGAGGCCTCACTTTTACAAACGTTGCGTAGCCGCTTATATTCCTGTAGGCGTTCTTCGGAGCCAATTAGTCTGTGCCGCCTCCACAGCCCATTCCTTTTCCTGAAAGAGGCCTTTAAGTCCGGTTTTATCCCTTTTTGAGGGTTTGTAATTGTCTCTTTTCTTAGAGGACTACTGGAATAAACAATCTCTTTCAGTAAGGAACTGAAAGTATTCCAGCTGTCGTTTGCCCGACCATGCAGTGAAGGCAGGCGATGCGTTCTACGAAGGCAACCGCATTGCCGCCGCCAAAGTCAAACGTAAAGCGCACAAGTCCCAGCTGCGTCCATCCCGCAACCGCCTCCAACGTGTCCATTGTGTCAACGGACATTCTGGGCACGAATTGGACTTGTTGGACACCTTCGGATCAACTGCACCACTCGGACCGCACCAACCGTCGTCCCTCCGTCCACCTCCTCCTCGTCCTCTTACGCCGTCAACTAACTCTGACCGCCATTCTGAACCACCGCTCCCATCCTCTTCCTCTTCCTCCCCCCCTTCTCCCCCTCCTCCTCCTCCCCCTCCTCCTCCTCCTCCTACTCGTCCTCCGCTGCCCAAACGGCTACCTTTGTGGCGTCTACCACGCACACCAACAAAAACCAACACCATTACCGTCGACACCAGTGGTGAGGACCAGTACTACACCTCTCCTTACTGCGACCGCACCTTCACCTCACACATCAGCCTGGTCGGCCACTTGCAAATCCATCGCACAGAGACCGTAGAACCAGCGCCTGTAGAACCAGCCTACACCCTCCGCACCCGCCTCCACTGCCCACACTGCCCTCGCACTTTCATGCATCGAACGGATCTATTTGACCACAAGCGCATCCACGAAAACATGCAGTAGACAACCGCCGGCCGCACCACAAAAAACACTTTCCCTCACACCATCTCACCACACATCAGCATTCATCGTAAGCACCCAAATGCCACCTCCCGCGCAAGTGGGAAGTGTAAGTATCGAATCGGTCTCCGTGCGTCTCCTGTCGCATGGGTGGCCCGAGCTTGAGACTATCCCGGTGCATCAAGCGCCGCGGATTTGAAGGCTGCGGACTGACGCTCCAAATTAATCCAATCAGTACATCCAGTTCTCTGTGTGTTGTGTGGAGTTGCGGACTGGTAGGCCGCGGGTCGGGCCGAAACAGCTCCTTCCACGGTACTCTCACGCCACTCAACCTTCGTTGTGTGAAATCCTGGTGCTTCTGTTTGGGGGACCAGGTAGTGCATGTGGTAGACGCAGACAGGGTCACTTCATCATGTCAGCCACGGCGCCCATCCCGGTTCCGATCGTGTCTGGGGGCTGAGAATGGGAAGATTGAGTGAGGTCGACGACTCAGGGCATTTTAGTCCTCACTATAGGCTTTCTGACGCGATTGATGCTATTACGATGCGCTAATAACCGTGACTTGAAGGTTTCCAACTGACGCAATAACTCGGACATCGCAATCGGTCCAGTGTTATGTCTGTTTGTGTGGAGTGGCGGACTAGTGGTCTGAGAGTCAGGCAGTAATGGCTCCTTCTTAATGTGGAATTTATGGAATTCCCACTGTAAGGGATCCGAGCCGGGTGTGGCGGCATGCCTAGGTGCGTCTTCGGCCGGGCCATTTTCCAATCTCTGTTGCTACTGGTCAAAAAACCCGGTTATTTGCTATGTGGACCAGGGGGTCTGGTGTGGAACGCCTAGGTGGAGCTCGACCGTGTCATTCAAATGCGACCTCCTCCGTCTCCGATCTTCTTGACTCTGTCTTGAATACGGGTACTGGTGGGGAAGGAGAGAGTGTGGTAGATGCAACGCAAGTCTACTCTGACCTGCGCAAGTAACTGTTCCTGACCCCACACTGTGGAGCACACGGTTGACATCGTCGAAACCGACAGTCGAATTCTCAACGACGGACAAACTCTCGATGTCGTAGCTGAGCCAAAGATATTTATCTGACGAAAAAAACCAGAACACTGTATAAAGATATATTTATTAATTTTGACTGTTTTGTTACGATATCTGCTTTGCTCGTGTTCTGGTGTCTTTCGTTAGTTGCTCTTCTAATGTATTATGTAGGAGTATAAAATTTTGTTTCCTTTTTACACACATTACTGTGCCACTTGTCCTTATCCCTCACGCCTTTATTTTCTATCGTATTAATTACGCACTTCTGCAAGATCCGCATGAGACCATAGATAATTCAAGTTGATTTTTCTAAGTTGTTATTGTTTAAAAGTTCGTACCGCTGTCTGAAATGTTTCCTTATTCACTAAAATGCTTGTCACAGACTTATTTTCCGCATTTTTTTTACTGCATTCCGGTTCTCTGTCTCATTCACGTCATAGGTCAGCTCTAGATACTCAGTGCAAAGTCTGTGGTAAAACGCTTACAGATGGCTCAAAAGAAAATAGTTACTTTTCCTTACAATATGCTAACTGCGACAACCTCATCCATTTAGGAAATAATGTCCTGATACTCGTTGAAACTCCGACTCCTGAATAGCCAAGTCACCGACCTCCAAGTTACATGATCTTGAAAAAATTTACGATTGAATTTAGACTGTTTGGTAGCGTGGTGGTAAGTCAAACGATTTTGGTCACTTGGTGTGCGTAATCGATGTCAACAAAATGAGGTTGACATAAGCTGGTCTCTCGTTCCAACAGGCGACTCTGGAAACTTGACCATGCATTACTGGATCTTCATAAGTTCGGTTGTGGTAGTAAGCCTAATTTGGTTTAATGGGAGTAGCAATGGCAACGAAGATCTTGGTAAGTTCACGCATGACATCACATGCTGATTTCCCCTCCCTTTTTATCGATTGTACGATGTTGCTAACCATAGGTATGATAACTATTTTGATCTCAAAGTTCATGTTTATAAAAATGCTCATTACGACTGTCACAGTCAACAGCCCTGCTAACCTGGTGCTCGCAATTTGAATGATTAATTTTTAAAATGATTTTAGTCCTCCAGTTCGCACACTTTCGTGTGTTTTCGAAGCCAATTTAGTTTGTGTCCTGAGTTTGTCCGTTCACTGTCATATACTATACAAAAGACCCCTTATCCTTTCAAGTTCTTTTTTATGCGCTTGCATTGTAAGTGTATTGTCTTCGAACTTAGCAAATAAAAGGGTGGGAACTGCCTGGCTGATCTATAGCCTTTAATCCTTATTTTTGTTCAGACAAGGTGAATTTTTCTTTTGCGCTGGATGCCGCACCGGTCGAACAAGGCAATTACTAAATTATTCCCCAGGAATGCGAAAGTGTGTTGCCGGATTATAAATGAAACATAAATACCCAATCCATACAGACAAATAGAGATTAAATTCGTGAGTTTCAGCATGCACCAAATACTCATAGACAACGTTTTGCATTAGCAAAATATGTACGTAAAACCGTTGGGCATTGGTTTGCGCTTTTGCTGTCTTTTTCAGTTGCGTGATACAGTGAACGGCTGACAGGACTAAGTGCTCACCTCATTCATTTTATGTTGTTCTAAGTTTCTAACACAGATGCATGGGTAAAAAGCAGACTGCTCGAGCACCGGAGCCGTTTGTTCACTTTTCTGGACTTGTGAACTCTGGCAGGAGTCTATCATCAGAGATGACAATGGCAGTATTTTTGTTCTCTCAACTTGAAACTAAAACGGCCAAGTAGTCCTTACGAACTTATTTTGACGAGTGCCCTCTGTTTACATGAAGGAACTACAATAGGATACAGGATTCCCTATCCATATGCCGCTAATTGTCATCCGCTTGGCATATGCTAGTGTTGCCCACCGACCTATCCAAAGCGCGGGACAGAAGTGAACGCTTCCGTTTCTGCTGTGGGCCCGAATGCCGACAGCCCGTAGAGGCTCTCGGCTATTTTAATTCTAATCCCAATGTGATTGCACTTTCTATAACGTAGTCGAGGTTGCGGATTCATCATGGTCCACAGGAAGGGCGCTGGTCTGTGAGATGACTGCTGGTGAAGCCCTGTTGAATGTCGCGCCGTAATGCTATTTCAGTTTCTGCTCCGTCGCTGGCGATTTTCTCGCCAGCTTGTTGATTATCGAAACCGGACCATATTGTAGACGCATGGCCCGCAATTCATTGTTTTTCAGGCAGGCAGATTCTCTTTTCTCTTGGTGGACCTCCGACCTGTTAGCGTTCGATTGTGGGCATTTGGAGGATTTCGCATCTAGTCTTTCAGCAAGACCCAGTCTTATTGGGTAGCTGTTCTCATGATTTTGGAGTTTCTGTTAAGTTTGAAAATAATTATTATGCCAGAGCCATGCCAGAAATTAGCACACGTGGTAAGAGTGATTAGCCGGACGTGGAACCTTTTAGTGCCCTGGCTCTTTTGTGAATCTGGTACCAAACGAGCCGGTCAACTACCGCCTCTCGTGACTATCCTGACTTAACTGATGGCCACCCTTATCCTGAATGCCCTCCACTCGTTGGCATTTTGGTTACAGTCTGTGAGCTTTTTAGCTGAAACTCCACTTTTCATCTTTATGGCTGACTTCGCTTGCTTTTGTTTCTCTTCACCACTTTGCCTGTAAGCTGTTGGGTCCGACCCCGCTGGGAGTCCTCTGCCCCATCGTTTAAAAGTTCCTTCTGGTAAGATTATCACGACACACCCACAGTCCCTTATCTTAGAAAGTCAGCCATGGACATGGACACGCTTGTATTTACCCAATTACTGGCACCACTTTCTATGTTGGGCCCAAATCTTCCTGGCAAGACGTAAGCTATACCGTAGCTACTTCCGTAGTGGCCAAAATGTCCACATCTATCTAACAGCCAACAGGTTCACATTCTTTTCAAGGGTTTAATAGAAACGGACGAGGCAGAGTAAAACAAGCAGTTTTGCCCGCCGTACTCAAGCCCAATGTACGGAAGATCTGAGATTCGAAATTGTGTCCGTTTGTTCGCCGATCTTAATGCTGCACGATCTGTGTCCTGAGACCATGCACTGTCGGCTGTATTCGGGATTAGTCGAAAGCTGGTGAAGGTGACGCCCATTGCTGTGGAATTAGGCTGCCGTTTCATCTGCTACTGTATTTGCATTGTACATTTCCTCTTCCCTTTAATTAGCCTCCGAAACTTTGTGCTTGCTATGGCTGATCAATACTTTATCACCGACACTAACTGAGTCCGATGGCGCGGTATGTAGTCTTAGCCTGCTCAAGTTCGCAAGCTCCTTCATCTATTAGTAGTTCTGTCACTCTTATGCATGCAGTAGCAACATAACCCTGGTAATGTGCATCTGGCCGTATACGCCATTTAACCGCTGAGGATATTAAACAACGATACGCTCATCGTCAAAACACATGATCTATCATTTCCCTATCTGCCCATGGGGTCACATACGTCGGACATAACCTCACCAAGCGCCGCTTAGAATTTTTGGCTGTACTTTTCTCGGCATTTCCAACATGGTCAGACCACTATAAACGTGTGGTATTTTGAGCATACCAAGTGACGAGATCCACCCCTGTCCCAGTGATTGAGCGCGAGATGATTTGCGCGTGAATTTGTTTATATTGGGATGGTCTTGCGCTGCTTCCACTTCACTCTCCCCAAAGATTCACCGTGTTTTGACGGGTAGATGAAATCAAGACGATGTAGAGTGGGCATGGACGTAGTGCATACCTTGGACTAACTGGTTCCATTTTGTAGTAAGGGACGTAATAACCACGTTAAGTAGGGTGCACTGCAGCCCAACCTTCGAGCCTCTGAAGAACCGATTTACTGTCAATTAGCAACCTTCCAACCCATAATCGTTATCCTGCCATAATAGCTTCTTCAGTAACTCTCACGATATCCCGCCAGCGTCGTTGGATCAGTTTCGTCATGACATATATTCTCGACATGATAGTACATCCTAGGACCTGGGTGTCGGGAATCAGTTTCTGCTACTCTAATTTGTATATACTCCAAACCCAACCTAGGTGGACTTCTTGGAGCTCTTTCGCTTGACTGTAGCGTTGTCACGATAAAAGCATGCGCATCCTGACTGGCTCTAGAGATCTGCGCTGTAAGCTCGATGCGGATTTTTATGATTTCCAAGATCTTACCCAGGTAAGAAAGTCTGTTTACCATTTGGAGGCTAAAGTTACCATGGATTCAGTGTATCCACCAGTTGACTGATTAGACCATAGTAATGGTTTTTTGCGTGTTGATAGTCAATCATAAGTGTGCATGTCTGGAAGTGAAGAGGCCCACATCAGTCGCTATGTTCAATGTACAGTCGTCGTCACATAGGAAGTCATGTATTCCGGTTGTAGAGCTTTTTTGAGGGTCTCCATATGGCAGTTTATGCCGATGCCTGGTCGCTCCTCTCAGTAGACCTCCACTAGCTAATACCTGTGTTGTCAATACGGTAAATAAGTACACAATTCTACATCCACTGGCGTTGCGCAGGACAGAAGGACTTCACAGTCACGTAACCGCGAAGGTTTCCAGTTTTGATCCATTCATCACACACACACACACACACCTCATCGAATCGTCATAAAGCTTCCTGATTATCACTGTTGGCTGTTTGAGGCATCCGGATGTTCTCAGTACTCCTTAGGTCATCACGGTTTCCCGTATCGAAGGCGTTGGTGAGTCTCACGAAGGTGACCTTTGGCCCCGAAGATGAAGTCCATGGTTCCGCGCATTTTGCGGAACCCCATTGATTGGGAGGGAGGGACAGTCCTCGGCGACTGTCGCATTTTGTCGATTCCTTTGGCCGTTGTACAAATGAACTATGCCCTTGTCCTGTAACAGTGATGAAAACTTGTCCATGAGCCGTAGCGGGTGTATTTGAGGATTGCGACAGAAGGAGCAGAAGGGGCCGTTGCTCTGATGGCGTTCACGGCCCACGATCAGCTTGTAGACGGCATGATTACCAGTACTTCGTGGGGCGCACTTTTAACACCCGTTCCCCATGAGGAGGCGGGTGCCTTGGGCTGCTGCTGCTGCTACAACTTTAGTTTGGAGTGAATGTCGTCCTGGTCAGCGTGAATCACCAACGATTTTGCACGTCATGGTCTCCGCAGGAGGGGAGTGAAGACGCAGAGCCGTGACTGAATTTGCATGAAGCCTATGCGTGCCACGACAGGACTGGATTCATACCCACTAAATGAACCAGGCTTCAGACGGCTTCAGAGAAGCCCCACCGGACGCCCTCATCTCGTAGGGCACAGCTTGATAGAGCGGCAATCCGGCGCTGAGTCCAGGCGAACATCTACCCACTAAAAGCGAAGAGACGAGTCCCAGGAAGAGTAATCTTGAAGAAGGAGACACGATTGCTGGGACAGGAGCTTTATTAGCCTGACGTCAGTGCTGGCTAACTCCATCAACAGGCACATAGACTTTCCTGCGGCCTATAAAGTCTTAAGTCATTACATACGCAGTGACAAGGACAAGTAGAGCACGGAGCAAACACTATCTTTCGACTAATTCACCCAAAAAGGGGACACAAACGCAACTAACTCCAATTACGGTGACGACACACAATACAGGAGGCCACAAACACTTTCAAGCGACGGCTGGTAGACGAGGACAGCGGAAGAAGACAAAGAATCGATCTGCCCAAGGCCAACTAGTTCGGCTGTCTATTTAAAATTCTAATCGATGTTTGCACTAGACGTTTTTATAATGGAGAGCCGCCCAAGCTCTTCGAAACGTCAGCAAGACACCCGAGGAGGAAGAGGGCGACGACAACGACGAAGGTCGTGGTGACTACGACTGTTGACCAGGGCGATGTTGTTGTTGTTGTTTACTCAAGTGTTTGTTCCCCATTGGGGGTTTTATTTGCGTTATGCCAGCCAAATGCGTTTAGACAACTACTGAGGTTTCAGTGGGTGACAGTATGTCTTTGGGTTGAATCAAACGCGACGAATTGTTGCCTGGGGTCGATGGGCAATGCCTACCCTGTCGGGTTGTAACAGTCGTGAAACCGCCTCAGAGACTCCTTTAATGTAAGGAATAGCCCTCCAAACTTCCGGTTGTTCTTCTTGTGGCCGTCGTCTGTTCACTCGGCGCTTGCTTTGCTTGATGAAGTTGCATGGGTATTGATTGGTTCAAAAGAGGTCATGAAGGTATTGTCGTTCAACTCTTTTGTCGGCTGGTGTGCTGCAGTGTGTTTCAACGCTTTGGAATAGAGTACGGACACAACCGCATTTATGAGGGAAGGCGTGATTGCTGTTGAAATGTAGTATTTGTCTTGTGTTGGTGGCTCTTTTGAAAACGGTGGTTGGTAATTACCCAGTTGCACACCGACGCACAAGGACATCGAGAAAGGGAAATTGGTTGTTTGTTTCAGGTTCCATCGTGGATTGGATATTCGGGTCAACCGAGTTCGGTAATTCTTTAAGGTGCCCCTCGTCAGATGATTTGACAATGGCGAAAGTGTCATCGACGTAACGAGCCCAGAACTTTGGGTAATATTTGGCGAACACCAAGCGTTCTATCCGTTGAAGGACCACTTCAGCAATCAGCCCTGATACGGGGGAGCCCATAGGGGTGCCTTTGATTTGTTCATACATTTGTCCACCAAAGGTGAAATATGTTTTAGACTGTGGTGTATTACGCCCACACACCCGACGACGAAGACGAAGGTCATGGTGACTACGACTGCTGACCAGGACGATGTTGTGGATGTTACCAGTGGGCGGAAATTGCAGACCCGCCTACATGGGCATAAACGGGTAACTCGGAGACTAGACCCAAACTCACAGCTTGCGGCTCACATCGGAGAAACTGGCAACAGTTTTGACTTTCAAGGAACAGTCTTCTTAGGCCGGGGCACCTCAAGGACAGAACGTCTCACATTGAAGGCGTGGTACTCAGATGCCAACTCCATCAACAGGCACCTAGACTTTCCTGTGGCCTGTAAAGTCCTACGTCATTACATACGCAGTGACGAGGACAAGAAGAGCACGGAGCAAACACTACCTGTCGACCAATTCACCCAAAAAGGAGACACAAACGCAACTAACTCCAATTACGGTGACGACACACAATACAGGGGGCCACAAACACTCGCAAGCGACGGCTGGTAGACGAAGACAGCGAAAGAAGACAAAAAAATCGATCAGCCCAAGGCCAACTAGTTCGGCTGTCTATTTAAAATTCTAATCGATGTTTGCACTCGACGCTTTTATAATGAAGAGCCGCCCAAGCTCTTCAAAACGTCAGCAAGACACCCGAGGAGGAAGAGGGCGACGACGGCGACGAAGGTCGTGGTGACTACGACTGTTGACCAGGGCGATGTTGTTGTTGTTGTTGTTGTTGTTGTTGTTTACTCAAGTGTATGTTCCCCATTGGGGTTTTATTTGCGTTATGCCGGCCAAAGGCGTTTAGATGCACGCTGTACGCGAGGAGAACTCCGGTAGGGAGGGGGGGGGGAGGGAAGCGTATTTGGATGCGTGTGCGTGGACGTTTGTCAGCCCCGGTGCAAAGCAGACCCATCTAACGTGTCCTTAGAGTCAACCGGACGCACTGTAAACAAAACTGCCTAAAAACTGGAAAAGGACGCAGGCAGTTGTCGTCGCCAATTCAGGACAGCTGTGCATACTGGCGACTTTTTAATGCAACCCCAGTGGAGCTGGACACAGTGACAGCTTCACCTGGGCTAACTGCGGTTTGCCTAAGTTGCCTCTCTCTCTCTCTCGTCTTTGTTCTTCATTTGGGCATCCTTCTCGAGACGAGATTGGCCTCCTTCATCAGAGGTACGCAATCCTTTGAGACTGTCTCATGGAAATCGCATTTTCGCTTGTATCGCCACAATGGTCGGTAGGTAATACGTAGTTTGTCGGTCACCGTCCTTTGGTTAATTGAAAAGGTCGGATCTTATTTCGTAGCCGTACTTGCAGTAGACAACCCCGAGCCTAACTCCAACCTTAACCCCTAACAGGTGCGGCTACGAAGGAAAAAAAAGATTATTTTATCGACCGTTCTAATCTGTAACTGGAGTTCTACTTTTGCATCAGACGAAACTTCTAACTGCCGCCATTAAAGTCACAAGCACTCTCATTAAAGATGCGTGAGTACGCATTTGTCCTCGCACAAAGCGTTTTTTTTCACGAATTCTGTGTCATTCTCTGCTCTCAGTAGCATACAAGTCCAGGTGTTGCTGGGGGTGGTTTGTCCACTGTGGATAACGAGGTCCACAACTTTTCTGAGGTCGTAGTGCTGGCTTGCGGCCCATGCCTATCGCACACAGCACACCATGCAACCAGATGCCGTCGAAGCACAGTTTTGGTATAAGCGAGACACGCGCATGTGATTTTCCGCCCGTCATACTTACTCTGACAAATTGCGTTGCATGATTGCTGCCTAAGTGATGGATGATGCTTTGTCGATCGTTGAGGTGTGCGTGTGTGTGTGTGTGTGACGGGATGACCTGTACCTTATTAAAGTGTGCTTGTGTAGAGTGTTGTGATATGCCTCTGTGCCCCCCAAACGGGCCACGTGTTAGGTGCGCTGGACCAACACGGGGACCACATCGGATTCTGGCAACCATTATCTTTACGCAATAAGAAATGTCAACATCTAGGGGATGCGCTGGCAGACCCTGTTGTCGGTAGTCGTCGCACAACTGGGACCACTGCCACCACCCCATTGTTCTGTGGGTCAAAATCCTGGCCATTTTTTGAGAGGACCAGGGGGTGCGGAGTGGAGCGCCAAGGTGCGGATCCGTCCAAGCCATCCACCTGCGGCCTCCCTCGTCTCCGGTCTTCATGACCCTGTCTTGACACCGGGCTTAGGCGGGGGGGGGAGGAGAGAGTGTGGTAGATTCAGCGCAAGTCTACTGACACTTTAACCCCCCCCCCGCCGCAAGTCACCGTCCCTGCTCCCACCACCTGCTGTGGGGCATACGGTGAACATCGTCGAAATCGACGACGGAACTCTCGTGGCATGCCTCCAAAAGGGGGTCGCGTGGTAGATGCGCTGGACCATCACAGGGGCTTAGTCGGAATCTGACAAACGTTATGGGGTATGCGCGTCTACGTTGGGGTCTGTTAACACGTCCAGTAGGAGGCCCGTGCCACGCCAGTTGGAATCCCTGCCGCCGTGCCCCTCTATAACTTTTTTCTTGGGTACGTTGTGGACCGGGGGCTGTGGTGGTACGCCTAGGTGCTGGTTTACGCCGTACCAGCCGTCTACGTACTCTTTCGCCACTGGTATTCTCGGCCCTATCTTGATACCGGGCCCAGATTGTGGAGGGGGAGACGGTGGGCGTGTGGTAGATGCTGCTCAAGTTCACCATCACTGTGGACTATCTCGCGCGCAACTCAATATGCCTATTCTTACCCCCCCCCCCCCTGTGGGGCACACGGTGAACACTGTCGGCAACGCCCGTCGGACTGTCGCCGTGCGGTAGAGATTGATGTCGAGGACTCAACTCAGCTTCCTCACTATAAACAACCTGACGCGCTCAAGACTATCACGGCACAATAAAAGGCGTGACCTTGAAGGTTGCCACCTGACGACTCAACCCAGACCTCGCAATCTGCCCATTTGTGGGGTTTATGTGGAGTGGCCGACTGGTGGACTGCGAGTCAGGCTGCAACGGCTCCTTCTTCATGTGGCCTCTATGGCACTTAAGCCCTGTGCGACTCTAACTGCCCCTTTTTCCTTCATCTTGTACTTTGCGGACCAGGGAGTGCGATCGGGGGCGCTTTTATGAGAACCTGCGGTAAATCGTCACAGGCATGACCACACATTTCCCCATAAACACATGCTCCACCAAAATCCCACGTGTCTGGCACCTCTCACGTAAATGAGAAGTGTGCTTTTCGGCTCCTTTATACATGTGACTCCTACTGCTGCATTTGAAATCCGACCGTTCTGTCCCCTTGTGTTTGTAATCCTTCTGTGCACGTTTTTTGGGGCCATGCCGTGCACATGGTGCGCGCAGACGAGCTCTCTAGCTTTGTCAGCCCCGCACCAGACATCTGACCAGCTCGGATAGTGGCCAGAGCCTGGGAATGAAAATAGAGAGTGTGAGGTTGACGACTCAGCGCACTTTCCTCACTATAAACAACCGGACGCTCTTGAGACTACCACAGTGCGCTAGAAGCCGTGGCTTGAAGGGTTGCCAACTGACGGAATAACTCGGACTTCGCAGTTAGCCCAGCGTGTTTTTGGGCGGAGTGGCGGGCTGATGAGCCGGGGGGGGGGGGTCAGGCTGTAATGGCTCCTTCTGAATGTGGGCCTCTATGTCACTCCCATCTAGTGAGATCCGATTTGGATGTGGCGGCACGCCTAGGGGCGGCTCCGGCCACACTGGCCACCTGTGTCCTCTCCCACCTCCGGTCTTCTCGACTATGTCTTGGTACCAGACACAGGTGGAGGAGAAGGGAGAGTGCAGTAGATGCAGGAAACGTCACCGTCCCTGTTCTCAGCCTGCTGTGGAGCACATGGTCGAAATCGACGGCTAAACCGTCACGCCAAGCCCGTTGTACCTGCGGACAGCCTTTCCAGGTCTTTTGATCGATTTTCGGCTGCTTTAGAGGGATTATCAGTGTCATGGCGAGCCGTCTTTTGTCCACCCTTTCAGTAGGTGCCTGACGCTCATCAACCATCTTCACAACACTGACGCTTCACTGTGGCGCACATCAACCATCTTGCCACCTGTGCAATGGTTTCGCCATTTGCATAAACCCATCTAAGGCGTGTCGAATTTCGTTGTACCTTCCCACCGTTCTTTGTGATTGGCAGTGCCGGGGGTCTTGTTTGCATCAGCGAAAGTGGTATGCGGCCGATCCTCATTTTTCGTTGCTTTTCTTACTTTCGTCGGGCAGCGAAGGTCACTCCGTCTGTTCCATAATGTTCTACTATCCGCATTGTTCTTGAATTTACGGTAGGTGGGCCACCTCATGAACTGTCAACAGAAATTCCGAAATACCTTTCCGTTTCGAAAATCATAATTAGGTAGGGTTTTAAAACCAATCATCGTGCAACATAATTCTATAATTAGTTACCTCAGGATGCCGGCTTTCAAATGAACTTCTTTTCGGCTGCATGCAGGAACTACACTCTGTAAAAACTGGCTACTTAATTAGCATGTATTTTTGTCCTTGATTTTCGATGCCCCAAAAATTCAAATTATATTTCATGGAAAGCATGCATAAAAATACTCATTCTCTTGCTCATTCGGTAGAATATTACGTCTTCTTTCAATTTTACACTCGAAGAAGTGGTTTAATTCGGTTTTAAAAAACTTCCAATTCTCGAATAATTTTGAACTCGACCTGCCGTTAACCTTGCATTCGGGGTTTCCAAACTAGAAGCCGTATATTTTTTGCGTACGGAAGACCGTAAATTTCTCTACGGTATTCAGAGGAGATCATATGGGGTCAATGGAATATAGCAG
>CACRXP010000367.1:612625-637355 GCA_902702965.1 Spirometra erinaceieuropaei | reverse complement strand
CCACCACCACCACCACCACCACTGGCACCACCACCTCCTGCGATGCGGACTCGATCCTAACCTGTCCTCGTTGCAATTGCACATTTACCTCACGCATTTGCCTGATAGGTCACTTGCGAATCCCTCACACTGCGACCAACGCCCCAGCGTCAGGAGCTGCAGCACACACCAGGCCGCATCCAACTTTACTGCTCACACTGTCCAAGCACATTCCTTAACCGCATGGGCATGTTCGGCCACATGCGTATCCACAACAACGAAATTCACCGAATAATCGACACACATTGCACATCTCATACATCCACCAACTTTATCCTTCCCACCAACCAGAGCGCTCACCACTATCAGCACCACAACGGCAGCTGACCCAAACCGTCATTGCACGTTCACCCCACGCATCGGCCTGGTAGGTAACTTGCAAATCCATCGCACAGAAACTGGCGACCCAGTGCCTGGAGCACAGACACGCCAATTGCCATCGCCTCAACTGACCGCACTGCCTCGCACATTCAGCCATCGCATGGGCCTATGTGGCCACATTCACCTCCAAAAAACCTGCGACAGAACATCACCGACTATACCCTACCACAAATTCTGCCCCCCACCAGTGCATTCGACACCCCCCGGCCACGTCCATCATCTCACAACACAATCACGTAATAGGGAAGTGTGTCAGCCACTTCACCCACCTCCGGCTCGAAAAGATGCCTGGTATCTGGGAGTAGAACGAGAAGCTGAGATCGATGATCTTAGCGTATCTTCCTCATTATAAACAGTCTGGCGCTCTTGAATCTATCACAGTACGCTAAACACCGTGGCCTGGAAGGTTGCCAAATGACGGGATAAATAGGACCTTGCAGTCAGTCCAGTGTGTGTTGTGTGGAACGGCGGACTGGTGGACTAACAGTCAAGCTGCAATGACCCCCTCTTATAGTAACCTCTATCGCCCTCTTACCTAGTGGGATCCGAGCTGCCCTTTCTCCTCTCTTGTGTATTACCTTCCAGCTAGTGCATATTGTGGACCGGAGGGGCGCGTGATGGTACACCAAGGTGCGGTTTTTCGGCGTGCCAGCCACTTACGCCATCTCCCGCCTCCGTTCTTCTTAACTCTTTCACGACACTGGGCCCAAGTAAGAGAGGAGGGGAGAGTGCGGTAGATGCCGCGCAAGTTCACTATCACTATAGGAGAAATCACAAGCATGTCACTGTCTCTGCTCTCATCCTGTTGCGGAGCACGCGGTGGATATCGTCGGTAACGACGAGCAAACTCTCGTGCGTATGACGGTAGCGGTCTTAACTGGTTTAAAAAATTAGAGAATTCTCCCCGATTCTTAAGGCCACAAACATAGGGTTAACTTGAAGCAATGCGAATTTGAAGCATGCATAGACGCAGAATTTGATTTGCGCAATCCCTTTGCGGTTTACTTCCTCATCTTCTTTCCTATGTTGCATTTTCAAGATACCATTGTATTTATTAGTTTGCGTTCAGTCTACGATGACCTTGCTGTTTCATGTTGTTTTTTTTTCTGTGAAAGTTCAAACCTCTGTATCGTTTCCATTTGTTCTATGTTTTATGCAACGACAGACTTCAGTTGATAAGTCGTCGCGAAGATTATTGGTTCCAACAGATTCTGCTGTCTATGCTTGTTTTAAATAATGAGAACTCTTTCCGTGAAAAGTCAGTGAAGAGACGCTAGTAGAACAAAAATTCAGGGCTGTGGGTAATAAAAAATTATTATAAGTAAGTCACAGAATTCACCGCGTGTACTCCGTCTGCCTCAACGTACGAATCTGCACCCCTCAGTTTGCTAAGTTTATGAAATATATGCTGTGCGCTTATTGTTGTTATGCGAAGAACATATAAGAGACTTTTCCGACACATCTGAAAACAGCATTCATCAGAGAAGGTAATTTTACAATAACCGTAAACACCAGATAATGGGTTTGATAAGGCACCTTCAGTGACTCAGAGTTTGCGTCGAGAACATAACTACAGTGAGTGACCGATCTCACGAAATGTTGGTTAAAATTCTGAGGTGCGTTTTCGATTAGGAAGGATTACTTGGTCGCGGTTGTAATACAGATTATTTTGCGTCATAATCCTATGAAACTTCGGACTTAGCCGGATGTCAAATTTTGAATACACTGCTTTTCAAACTCCTGTAAAAGCCGCACTTGGTAAGACATGACCACATTAGTAGTATGCATTTTCTCAATGATTTTCGATGGTCTTGCAAATACGAATATATCTAAGAGACACCACGAACAAAAACATGCTTTCTTTCAGTCGTTTGATAGAGAATCACGTCATATTTGTATATTGTACTCGAAGAGAGAGTATAATTAGGTTTTAAAGAAGTTTTATAATTGCCGAATAATTTGGAGCCAGATCAGTCGTTCAAAGGTTCATGCGCTCGGCGTGAAGAAAAGCACATATTCTTCTATGCCTTAGCGAAGTTATCATATAGAGTCCATAAAATTTTGCAATGGATGCGGATTATGTTGTACATTTCACGAGGAGCAGTCGTAAACAGACAGGTACAATGCTATATGAATGGACATTTCGGGGTTTTAAAAAATCTCATAATAAGAAACTTTTTAAAGTCCTAATTACACTCTTTCGAGTATCAAATATTAAGATGACGTGATTCTCTATCAAACGAATGAAAAAAACAGGTTTTTATCGTGGTTTCTATAAAACATACTTCAATTGTCAAGACCATCGAAATCAGTGAGAAAAATGCATGCTACTTGCGTGGTCATGTTTTAGCAGTTGCGGTTTCTACGGTAGGTTGAAAAGCAGTGTATTCAAAAGATGACATCCTGCCAAGTCCGAATTATTATGGGATAATGCCGCAAGATAATCAGTATCAAAATTCCACCTAAGTAATCCCTCCTAGTCGAAAATGCATTTCAGAATTTCAGCCAACATTTCATGAGATCGGTCACTCACTGCAACTAATCTTATGACCACAAAGTTTTCGTGGAAGTCCTTCCTCACTGACAGCGGGATTTATGTCCGCGACCTGTTCTGATTGTCGGACGGAAACGAGTATTTCCACCTAACCACAGACATGAGGATTGATAATCTCTGCGGTTTGTCACTTGGTGACCAGCATCCAATGATCGAGAACTGTTATCAACGAAGCCTGGGCGTTGCACGGGATATTTCAGGGTTATTTGCCCATACCAATCAGTGATATCACAACGCCAGGCTGCAGGTTCGTGGTTGAAGCCTACAGTATCTGCTCCTCGAACGACGCTGTCAGCCGTGAATTTCATGTTGATTGACGTCGATTGGGTTCTAGTGTAACCAAGTACACTTAATCTCAGTCGAGATTAGGCGGTTCCGTATTATGGGGGTGAGAATACCATTCGATCGTAAACGGATTTTTTGATAGAGGAGTGCTGACCGATCGCGTTAGCGGACATACTCGTCCCATTGTGCCTTGAAGCTCAGTCGATAGCCCCACCAGCAGCCACACAGTGGCTAGCATTCTAGGCAGAATAACATTACCGACAAGCAAAAGGGGAGATTGGAATGGCCATTTCCGACTTATTGGACGTCACCAGCCAGCTACATCTGCGTCCAGGATTTGAGTTAGAACGATTTGGTCATTTTAGTGCTTTTTTATCTGCCGGCAGTGTTTATTAACCTCTCCTCACGTAATGCCACTTCTGATCATTATCACAAAATATCAGTCCTGTCTATATCCTCAGAACTGAATTCCTCAGGAATCCGAACACAAGAAATAAGTCTGGCTTGCGACCTCATTGTTACTATTTGACAACCGCTGATGCGAAATCATCCTGGCCCCTTTACCAGAGAATTAGACCACACAATTCTTACCTACTTCATTTTCGCAATAATTACTTTCCCCTTGGAACGTGCTCTCAGCACTTGATTGATCATCGCTCCTGACGAAATCTATCTGACCGCAATGGTTCCAAACCGCGTCGTAGCTCCAAATCGGGAAAAGCGACACAAAAAGAACTCTGAACAAACGATCCCGTTCGCCATTAATTTAAATGCGGGCAAAGTTTGGTGTGCTTATATTTGTTTAGAATATGCGACTGACACTGAATACGGAAAGGTGGGGTAGACGCGCAAGCAGCCGAGCAGTGGACATGAATTCGCAAGCGAAAACTGACGGCCCGAAAACGGTGCTGGTGTTGTTTATATTTGGAAGAGCGCTCTCTCTAGCTCCGTGACCGGGAGCGCATATAAATGTTCTCGATGCGGTGAAGTCAATAGGTCTCCAAGTATGAAGTCGACACTCTTGACCATTGCGCTGGTCACGCTTCTCTGTGCCGTTCAAGCAACTTTCGCGAAGGTGGCCGAACAACCCCTAACCGAACTGCCTCTGGATACAATTCAACTGGTAGGACGGAGTATTTGTCATCTGCCTGTTAAGTTTTGCTCCTTTATAAAAAACCTCTTGACTGACTACCTGGCACTTACTACTCCTCTTGTGCCTATTTTTAAAAAGGAATCAGGATTTATCGGAATGCATTCAAAGTAAGCGACGCCCTACATTAGGTGGGCTAACTTATGAAATGTCAACCGAAATTTCCAAATGCATTCGCGTCTCGAAAAGATTGATTAAGTATGTTTGTAAAATTCATCATCATACAGCATAATTCTATGGTGATCCAGTTACCGCAGGGAGCCTACTTTCAAATGGACTTATTTTCGACTGCATGTAAGATGTATACTCTGCAAAAAATGGCCTCTTAAGTAGCATGCAATTTTCTCATTGATTTTCGATGCCTAAAAAGTGCAATTATATTTCCTGAAAAAATGTATAAAAATATTCCTTTTTTGCTTATTCGGTAGGAAATAACGTCGTCTTTCAATTTTATACTCGAAGAAGGAGTATTATTCGGTTTTAAAAAGTTTCTAATTGTGAGATTGTTTAATACCATAAAGTGGCCATTCAAATAGCATCATGTATCTGCATTTAGCAATGTGGTCTGTAAAGTTAACAATATTGCTCAAATCCACCGTTTAATTTTATGAACCCAGTATGAGCTCCTCTTAATACTGTAGAAAAATGTGTGGTTTTCTGTACACGAAAAAAATATGGCTTGTAGTTTCGGAACCCTAAATGCAAGTATAACAACAGGTCGGGTTCCAAATTATTCGGGAATCGGAAATAATTTTTAAAACCGAATTATACTCTTCTGTCGAGTATAAAATTAAGAAAAAGACGTGATTTTCTACCGAATAGATAAAATAATGGATATTTTTGTCCAGTTCTTTCATGAAATATAATTGAACTCTTAAGGGCTTCGAATATTAATGAGAAAATTGCATTCTACTTAAGTAGTCATTTTTGCTGAAGGCAGTTTTTACATGAACTCGGAAATTAGTTCATTCGAAAGCCGGCACCCTGCGATAATTGGGTCATTACAGAATTATACTGAACAATAATTAGTTTTACAACCCTACCTAATTAATCTTTTCGAAACGGAAACGCATTTGGAAATTTCGGTTGACATTTCATGAGTTAGCCCACCTACTGTAAGTGAGGTCGCAGCACTGAAAAGCGCGAAGTATCAGATTAAGTCATGAATTTTAGCTTACTGATAGTGACAGGTAACTTTAATAGTCACCTGTGTATGCCAAACTCCAGATACTCCACTGTCTAATTCATGTATATACATAATAACATGAAGGTCACCACTATCGAGATACTCAACTCTCCTCCTGTGCGCCTGTGGCTGGCGTCAAGCCATACTAAAAATCGGATGCTTCAGCTGTAAAAGGCACCAATAAATCCTATGTGTCTTACAGACCGCAGTGTAAGGGTTTTAAACTGAAAGAAACAAGTTAGTTCCAGTAGTTAAGTGACATTGACACCTTAGCGGAAACGTTTTGATTGCTTATTTGCATGCGTTTGCTCCAAGGATATTCAATGTTTGTACAAAGGAAAGCATAGCTCTTTAAGAAGAGGGAATTCAAGTCGTTTCTCTTGATCCTGCCGAGGATTATTGCAACTTTGTAAATTATTTTGCTTAGACAGATGGACTAGTTCATATTTTGGAATAGATAAATACTTGCTCTCTACTTATTTATAGTGAAAAACTTTTTTGCTCATTGTGAATGTTTAAAAGAGCGCTCTGTGTGCAATCTTGGAAGCAAATTCGTAAATCATTTCATATTTCTATGAAGTATATTGCTATCACTTACCTCTTTAAATACTAACCATGGTCCATGTTGAACACTTTAAATGTAACATGATATAGCTAACTGGAAAAAAACTACGTGAACAATCCTGCGATCATAGGAAAAATTCATCTAACTACAATCTTCTCACAACAGAACACTTCATTATTTTGAGAATTTGCTTCAGGTAAAACGTGTTTTTGGACGGAATTCCTATAAGTTGTAATCAATAAAAAGTACTCGTTACTGAAGTTGGTGTTTTTTTTAATATCAAAATGCGGTTTGCAGTGACGGCTGCAAAGTCAGTTAGCTAAAAATAAGCAAGTTGCCGTGCTTAAGTCAATTTATACTAATTTTAATTCAATTCGTGTTGTAAATTCCCTTGAATAATGCTGGCTACTTAAGAGAATGGGGAGTTCCTGTTCTACAGATGGCCTTTCTTTAAGTTCCAGGGGGTTAAGCGCCAGAGTTAATGTCCGGGCTAGGGGGGTTAGGGTTAGATTTATGGGAATAAATTTGAGCTATTGTACCAGATATCCCCCCTCGTAATTCAGCGAGACCACCTGCGGTACGAAGGGGAGGGGGTAATTTTTCTGCGTCCGACCTGAAAAATGTACTTTAAAGTATCCTTGCAGTTATGGCATCTAGTTTAGCCATGAAATCTGCCTTTGGTCGACTAAAACTTCCGTCCGGAACCTGTCATGTCCCCTCTACAGATCCCTGATCGTAGTCGAAAGGAAGGTCGGGAGGCTTTGCGTGCTCTGGGTGCTGAAAGTGAGACCGATCTGCAAAGACACACCTTCGCCTACAACGCCGACCTCTACTCAAATTGGACGGAGTGGGGCAACTGTTCACGCTATTCCTGCAAGCAGCTTCGTTTCCGTCAGTGTGTCGACGACTCCTTCACCAAACGCGTCGCTAACCCTCGAAGACGGAACTTCTGTCCATTCAAATACATCAGGGAGGAAAGAAGGTGCCCAGATGCATCAGAGTGCCTTGAAAACGGTGTGTGGAATATTATCATTTTTAAACTTTTTAACCACCTGCTTGCGTGATTTCTGCCGGTATGTAAAAAACTGCTGATTGTCAGTTATTTTACGGCATCGTTACTAATCAGGGTGGACGAAACGGACACTTTTTTCCGATCTGTCTGTAGCGCCATCTTGTTTAGTCGGTTTAAGTCAGTTTATTAAGGGAATGAGGCCTTCACCCTTGAGCTCCCTACTCATATCAATAAACAGAAGTAGAATCAATTGTTACATCAGTAAATCTGAAAGTTCAGAAGTTAACGGTAAGTGTGAGTCAGGTGCGAACTGCCGCCACTAACACAACCGTGATTATATGTACAGTAGTGTCTCAGTAAATGAGCGTCTGATCTGCACTTAAAGGATTCAACAGTTTTGGAAAGGACCACCGCATCAGGGTGCCCATTCCATGCTGCAATGGCCCCCATCGTGAGGGCGTTCCATCGGACGTCCGTATGAGCCAGCTTTCTCCGTAGTTTAAAGGGTTGGCCATGCAGACGACCAGTCCCCGCCAATGTGAGGGATCCGTCAAAATCTAGGGCACATTCACGGCCTCTGACAGTCTTGGAGGTTTGAATGAGTTTGCCTGTAATTGAGAGGAAACAGATCTAGTTCGGCCAGCCTGGTTTTCTAAGGCAGATTCTTGACCATCTTCGTAGCTATCGTCTGTACTCTCTCCATGTTGCAAATTTGCGTGCCCCTTTTTTTAAATATTCTGATTTTCCAGCTTCTGCTTTAAGGGAGTGTTGTTGATTAAGTCATCAATGTTTCATCCTGCTAAATTGTTATAAGTAGCATAATATTCTCAAGTTGCTGAGTTGCAGATTCCAAAAGGTGTAAATTCAGAATTTAAAGTTATTTTCACTTCCTTTTCACCCAACCCGAATGTTAGGCTGTCCAATGGCCCGATGTTCTGCATATCGATCCAATGAGGATTTCTGTTATAAGCATGCTTAAAGGAATTTTAAAATTTTGTAAGCGGAATGACAAATAAGTAAATAGTCGTATAATCCCAGACTCCACAGAAGACTAGCAATGCAGTTACAGCATTCACTTTGATCATCTACCAACGGTACTCCCGCGACCGATCTGCAATGAAGACCGTGGATGGCCACACACTGCTGATTCAGACCCCCTCGGAGACATGCGTTTTCATGAACAATGAACGTAACTGGTGAGGAAAGGTCTTCGCCCTACACGGGAGGACACTTTTTTGCTTCTTGGTGATTAATGCTGTCTAACATAACTCCCATCGAAAACCGAGTTCGGTGGACGCTGGCAGTACGAATACGTGAGAGCTTAAAAACTGGCCTAAGATAAATGCGCCACTACAGTAAAAGGGCTTGCAAACAAGTGTAAACTGTCGATTGCGCAAGAGCGCACCTTAGGAGTAACGCGTTCTTAGTGATTTAGTAACTCACAACCAACCACTGAGAGTCAGTAATTAAGAATATACAGTTTCTAGTGCGGGAGAAAGAGCACCACCATGGTTGCGGTTTTTCGCTTTGTGGGTTATGCTATTCATCTGTTTAAGCGTCGGGGTTAATTTATTTTTTCAATAATGTGCGTCAGTTTGTGATGACCAGTCGATGCCTGTTTGTAATGCAGGTTCCGTCCAGCGTGCATCCGTTGCAGCTATATCGATCCGCTATTATGTGTATTTGATCGCAATATGATAAGACATAATCGGTTTTTACCGTCATGATCGAATTTAATATTAGCTGGTCCTGCCAGAATTTTTTCCAACACCAGTGACCGACCTCATGAAATGCTAGTCGAACCTCTGAAATGTGTTTTCGATCAGGGGGGGTTATTTATGTGGGACTGCTCGTCTTTTCGACAGCTTGCAAAAACCAGACTCGGCAAAAATGATCGCTTAATTGATATATACAAAATGGATACAGCTTCCTCGCATATTGTGCTGGAAGCAAATATATCTTTTGATTTTTTAAAAAAGGTTTTTTGGTTCTCGAATGATTTTGAACTCAATCTGCACTGTACCTGCGCTAAGGGTCTCGAGTCTATAAACTGTATACTTTTTATGTTAAAAAATCCTTTTAAATCACTAAGAAGATATAATACAGGGCTCATAAAATGTTGCAATGGACGAGGCTCATGGTGCATACTTTAGGAGGAACATTATTGAACAGAGAATTACAATAATATTTGAATGGAAATTGCACGGTCTTATAAATTTCATAAGAAAAATTTGTTTAAAAACAAAAGACACTTTCTCCAAGCAAGAAAAGTTGAAAAAAAACGTGGGTTTCCACTTTGTGGTTACAAAAAGGGACATTTTAGTAAATTCCTTCGAAAAATGTATTTGCATTGTTAAGGGCATCGGAAATCCATAAAAGTGCATATCAGTTAAGTGACCGTTTTTTGCCGCGTACAGTTTTTACAGGAGGTCGAAAACATGTACATTTGATGGCCAACGTCCAGGCGTATTCTGATTAACGTGGGATTTTGCCGTGAGATAATCAATACTACAGTCCCACATAAGTAATATTTCTATTTCAGAATTTCGGGTAACATTTTATGAGCTCAGCCACTAACCACACATGCTGTTATCTGATGTGATTCTACTTCCAGGTTGGTCGAGTCATGTCTCATGTACAGCAGTAGCTTGTAATTTGGTGTCTCGTCTTCATAACAGTAACAGTATCCGTGCGCTTTGCCTTTCCCTCTCTTCTACAGCCGGACCGTCGGAGACGCTTCGACGTCTTTCTCTAACTTGTGGTATTCGCCCCGCGACGGAAGCAGCACAGTCCGGCGGTCGTGCTGCCAAAAGAAACATGTGGCCATGGCATGTGAGTGAGACGTCCTCTTCCACTCCTTTTTGACCGGAAACTTTCGAGTGACCACACATGCACTGATGGTTATCTCCACATCATGCCATATCTGACTCCTATGCATATATTTTTTGGTTCCAAATTCGGTCCCGCCATGACGGAATAGATAAAGGAAGACGTAGGCATGTCAGGTGAATCATTCATTATTTTTAATCAGGGAATTCCTCTTTGAAATCATAATGAATCGCTCAGGATATCACAAGACAATTTAACCACTGTAACCTAAAATGACTAACAGAAGGTGAAGTAGTGTTTCCTATAAAAGCATTTTGCTGGATACTGTACATTTCATCTCTTTGCCATCTCTTTTCATTTTGTTGTCATACGATGATTAGACTGTAGGGAACATGGAAATTTACAGGTGGCTAGGATGCGGTTTAATGTCTTTATCCAGTGCTAGATAACTTATTGCAGTCACCATATCATTAAGAATCTTTAGCGTTGTATAATCACAGTAGAAGGGGCACAATCAACTGCTAGTTTAGTCGGGAAGTATAAATCACAGATATCTGCAAATAACATTATTGACCTCTGAGGAAAGTAATATAACGTTATTTGGTCGCCACAGGTGAGGTTATACAAAGCCAAGTTCCCTAAAGACGAGGTGGAGGAAGATGATGCAGAGAATAACGACGGTTACGACGATGACATTGCTGATGACGACGAGGAGTCATCAAGCCAGCCTGTCGAATCTGAGCAACAGCTGGTGTGCGGAGGTAGCCTACTCTCGCCATCTTGGATCGTGACAAGCGCTCACTGTCTCCGCCCAATTCTTCTATCAAAGCCTGTGCCGCTTGGAGTACCCTTTAATCTTTCTGGTATGGTTGCTCGCGTTGGTGGACAGCCTCGCGCACAGAAGGATTCTCAGGGGAGCGAGTACAGAGTTGAATCAGCAGTCATTCATCCCGACTGGTACCCTCGATTCCACGGCCAGAGTGGTTTTGATATCGCCCTGTTGAAGCTTGCAGTTCCGGTGTCCCCAGGTGAAAAAGTTTGCTAAGATACTTCTAATTCCAAAATGCTGCGCTAATTACTGTCAAAAGGTCAAACCACTAGGAGTGAGGTAATCGCAAAATCACTAAAACATAATTAATGCAGAGTACAAAATGATCACGGTTACAATCCTGTTAGAACCTGTATTCCTATATCGCCTGTATTCTCATCCGTCTTTATTTTTCCGTGCAACTTTCGTTTTAATTTTGGTTTCAAGTCATTTTGTAAAAATATGGCCGTTCCGTTTTGCCTTAGAACCTCGGTTTATAGCCCTAACAGACAAGCACACTTTGACGAGCAAACAATACTGGAGGCGTTTTTACTACAAAACAAGCCTGGGCAATAGGATAAGTATTGGTCTATTTGTTATTTTAAGTCGTTGATGGATCCCACGTTCCGCTTTCAAATTTCAGGCGGTTTTGTTTGATGACGGTCAATAAAGCAGAAGAAACTACCTCAGTTTCACTTGCCTTAGTCAGTGTTGCTTCTGGTATGATTTTGAGTCGTGATGTCACTGCCTATGAGGGCTCTAAGTTAAAATCCAAGGCTCAAAGGGACAGGCATGTTCCGTAACGTACTGTTACCAATATATATGTATATATATGAAAAAAGAGGTTCTTCGGACTCACTATATCGTCTCGGAATACATCCCACTTCTACTCTATATATAAATATATTTCAACTGAATAATTGTAGAAACTATTCAGTGCAGGACTTGGAGTTAAATCTCCGCGACATGACTTTGTAGTGTCATAGGCGACATTTCAATGAACATTCGAGTCGAAGACAATCAACTACTGTAGAATTACCACATAATGCCCATTCTAAAAATATGTACTATTACGAGTAGTATGAAATCCGTGTAGTAAAGGTATTATAGCGTACTCCGACATAGATTCTTGATAAAGCCCAGACACGTATTTCGCGTGTTCCACGAGTAATTTCTGAAGTCATTTACTTAATTATTCTCCGGAGTTCATATATCAGAAACCGCGTACAGAACGCTAAGGGTCCCATTGAAGAGCCGGATCCATCGCAGCTGTGTCACGCAGCAGCAGTATATCGGCGAAACACGTGTCTGGGCTGTTAGCAAGTATCTACGTCGGCAGTACGGTAAAATACCATTTGCATATATATAAGAAGAAGAGACGATCTCGGGAATCATAGATGTATTGCCCTGACGTTTTAAAAGAAAACAAGCTGTTGTCATCGGAGGTGAGCGCTGTACCGCGCCTAACAATATTTATTGATGGTGATGGTCTCCTTACAATGGGTTTAACTCTCGTCCGAGGGCCGGCGCTCGGGCGCTAGCCGTCATTGCACGTGTTTTCATGGACCTTAATTCTCGTCCTAGGCTGGCAATCTTCTTTACTACCCCGAGACCGCCTGCGTTCTCACCTGCCATATAAGTAGGTGCCGCGGCTGTGGTGACGATCACACCTTCGCCAGATCCAAGCTGAAGTGCAGCTGCGTTTGTGTCCCTCATGGACCGGGCCGTAGTTGGGTTCCTGTCTCCTCGTGGCCCATATTTGCTCTTCTGTTCTGTGAGCTGCGTCCGGAGGGCCTGGCAGGCTTCCAGAAGTGCTACACAGCGGTTGATGGAGTTCGTGCCGGTGTGCCAGGTCTCGGTTGTTTCTCCGGCCACACGGTCATTTCCTCGGCCAAGGATTTCGGCATTCTGGAAGGCAAATATGTGTCCAGGGTTTGCGCAGTTTTCTGCCACAAGGGACAAGGGGTCTATCCTCTTAACCGCCCTCATGTGCTCTCCAACACGGGCCTGCATTCGTTTACCGGTCTATTCGATGTTGTTCATTTCGCAGGAGCTGCATTGAATTCGATCTGTCACGTTTGTTATTTCACCGGGTGGCAGAGGTGTCTTAGGTCTCATGACGAGATGTCGAATTGTTAACTCTGGCCGATGGGCAATGCCAATCCCCAGTAGCCTTAGGAGACGGAAGACTGCCTCAGAGACGCAATCAATGCATATAAGCTCTACCCAGATTTTTGGCCGGTCTGTCACTAGACTTTGACTTGGCTGCCTGTTGCGTTCTTTGAAGTTGCGAGTATACCCGTTTGCCATGAGGAGGCGCTGGAGGTAGCGTAGTTCCGACATTTTGTCGTCTGGCTCGCTGCAGTGTGTTTCTGCCATTGTCAATTTGGTTTCCGGTGAACCGGTGCGTCCGGTAACGGTAGCCGGTTTTTGCTTACCGCTTGATGATGACAATGGTGTCATCGACATATTGAGTCGGAAAGTTTGCCTATAGATCTCGAAGACTGCGGTCTCTATCTTTTAGAGAACTGTTTCTGCGACTAAACCTGAAAGCGGTGATCCCACCGGCGTCCGCTTGATCTGTTCGTACACTCTCCCTTCAAAGGTAAAAAAACGTCTTCAGGCAGAATTTTAGAAGTTGAATGAGATGCCCCCGTTTCCCACTTTCGCCTATCACGTCGTACTTGCTTAAGAGCAGTTCGCTAACCGTTTCGACTGTTAGACGTTGCGGGATCGAAGTGAAGAGAGAGGTGACGTCGGATGACACCATGATTTATTCTTCGCTGAGTCGCATGCCTTTGAGCAACTCTAGGAACTGCGTTGCTGAACAGACGGTCGTGACTGCGCTCGAGGTGAGGGACCTTAGGTTGCGGAATAGCAATTTTGCCAGACTTTAGGATGGTGCACCGCGCGATGACACGATTGGTCCACTCATCCGGCTGGTGAGACAACGGACGGTCGCGGTAACACGAACGGACCCGATGAAGGTGCCAGCGTCACTGCCATTTATCCGGCAGGTGAGCACACAGGCGGTCGCGGAGTCGCAAAGAAAGTTGCCAGCCTAGGATGAGAATTAAGGTCCACGCAAACACGTGCGATGACGACTAGCGTCCGAACGCCGCCCCCCCCCCGACGAGAGGTAGATCCCTTGCAAGGAGATCACCACCACCACCTATGAATACTGTGGGGCGCGTTGCTATACTCACCTCCGACGATGAAAGCTTGTTTGTTTTTGAAACGTCGGGGCAATACAACCATTGTTTACCAGATCGCCTCTTCCCCTCATTTATGTCCGGGGACGCGCATCTTCGCTTCTATCAGCAATACATATATACATATGAGTAGAAGAGGCGATCTCTGGAACCATAATTGTATTGTCCTGACGTTTCAAAAGCAGACAAGCTTTCATCTTCGGAGGTGAGTATCGTACGGCACCACACATAATTTATGGGAGGGGGGATAGACGACAGTCATGTTAACACGGCGGTTATTATACGGGAGGAGTGGTAAATTGACTTTGACGCTAATGACCCACATACACACAGGGATCGTCTCTGTAGTCGAAGGGGCAGAACCGGAGGGAGGATGACTGCTGTCAATCCGCCTGTCTCTCGTCGGGGGACGACATTTGAACGTTGGTGGTCATCGCCCGCATTCGCGTTGACCTTAGTTGTCGTACTGGGTTGCTAGTTTTGATTGCATCCTTCTGACCGCGTTTCTCTTCGTCTGCCGGTGTAGTGATTGAGGCAACAGTATTGATGACTGCGCCTTCGTCGGGTCCGATTTGCGGTGTATCTACCTGTAGGTCCGTCGTAGGTTCTCCCGTGTTTGGATTCGCGTCCGTCCTGACTTCGCGCTTGCTCTTTATTTCGTTGAACCGCGGCTGGAGGGCTTGATAGGTTGCCCCAAGGGCGACACAACGATTTATTGAGGTTGTCTCCGTGTGCCAAGCCTCGATTGCTTCCCTGGCTACGCGGTCATTGTCTCGACCCAGAATTTTGGCGTTCTGGATGGCGAAAGTGTGTTTACAGTCCGCGCAGTGTTCCGCCACCAGAGACAATGGGTCTATGGTTTTCACTGCCCGCATGTGTTCTTTAAGCCGGGTTTGTAACCGTTTGTCTGTCTCTCCGACGTAGTTAGTTCCACAAGAGTTACACTGGACCCGGAGGATGACACTTGTCGTTTTGCCTCGTGACAGTGGTCCGTCGGTCTCATAACTAAATTTCGAATGGTTGAGCCTGGTCGATGAGCCATCCCGATCCCCAAAGGTCTTAGGAGGCGGGAAACTGCCTCAGCAACGCCGTCGATTTATGGCAGTGCTCGCCAGACTTTTGGCTGTTCTGGCGCCCGATTTCGGCCTGGTGTAGACTGCCTGCTGCGCTCGATGAAGTTACGGGGGTATCCGTTGGCCATGTAAGGGCGCTGAGGATAGCGGAGTTTTGTCCTTCGGGTTCTGTCATCGGGTTCGCTGCAGTGTCTTTCTGCTCTACTGTAGAGAGTTCACATGCAGCTGCGTTTGTGACCTAATGGGCGTTTACTGTGCTAACTAAGGATTTGGCGTGTGTTGGTAGACTTCCTGCACACCGTCGTTTTTATGTGCCCGTTGGGTTTTCGATGGACAAGAACGTCCTGGAACGGCAGCTGGTGGTTATTTTCCGCCTCCATCGTGAATTGCATGTCCGGAAAAACGGAATTTAGGACACTGTGAAATTCCTCCATCATTTCTCGTTTGATGATGACGAAGCTGTCGTCGACGTACCGAGTCCAAAACTTTGGCCTGTGAGTTATAAAAACCAGGCTCTATAGCTTTTGCAGAACTGCCTCAGTGATTAAGCCGGAGAGAGGCGATCCCATTGGTGTCCCCATAACCTGTTTCTACATGGTCCCCTCGAAGGTGAAGTACGACTCCAGGCAGAATTTTGGGAGTTGGACTATATGTCTCCGTTTCACTGACTCGTCCGCCTGGTCATACTACCTCTCGAACAATTCGCTGACTGTTTAGATGGCCAGGTCCTTGGGGATCGCCTCTTTTTCACACTTATGTCCGGGGACTCGAATAGTCGCTTCTATTAATATATTTATATATACTGATTGAACAAATGCTTGATCTGCAGGGACAGAGAATGACAGGTGGCGAGGCACTGATGAACTTCAGTTCGATGAAATGCTCATGACCCATCTGATAGACTCCAGTGGTGGACCAACTGCGCCAGATGCGTCTGTGCGCATGTTTGTGTTTCTGGTCCCAACTGCTGATGGTTATGGTTATGATTGGCTGAACGAAGGCAAAATAAGCCCGAAACAGTACTGTATCAATCTACCCTCATTCTCTGTCGTCCCTGCTCACTGATATTTATATATATAATCATCTTCAAATTCATCATAACTTCGTAAAATCTTATGGACATGTCCTAAACTGAAATACATGCGTAGAAAAACACCTTTGCATATTCAATGGGAAATCGCATTTTCAAAGCTTGAGCATTAAATAAGTGTCTATACGGATTTTAAAAGAACATTCTTATAATTGCGCACTTTAAAAACATTTAAAGATATTCGCCCGCTGCTCGTATTTGTCTCTAATTGACGATTGCTGTAGTAGGAAAACCTCATTTACGTAATCCTCTTTATAATAGGACCAAATTTTCAGCGCATAGTGTATCCTGCGTGCACACATTGAATACTACCTACAGTTGAAAATGCTACCGTGCAACTGACGAATGTTTGTTTATTGTCGTAAAGTAAATAACCTTCGAACACGAAGAAAGGTTTATGTGAATCGTGTTGTCTGCCGGATGTATTCCAGACAATCGCAGGGGTTTCCTTGAACCTAAAAATAGACACCAAATGCAAGTGCTTGATGTAATTGGCAGCACCGATTTACGACCTGTTTACGCTTCGGGTCTAGAACCCGAACAAACGATCGATAGCAACGAGCGATCAGTAACCGAGGGGCGCTACCGACAGAGACGAGGCAACTGAGATGGTTATTCATCGATCTGCGTGAAAAGACATAAGTCCGTCGTGCGATTGAGAGGATAGTTCGCGTGAGAACGCCTAGCGCCCATTCCCCTGTCCTCAGCTTTAACATTAAGACTTACCTTGGCCCTCTCTCTATCCCCACCCTCAATCCTGACCCTAACCTCTGGAATTCATTTCAAGGTCATTTATGATACGGGGTGCTTATTTCCGACTCCTAGCAATAGGTATTCAGTGTGCCAATGCTTGCCTGCTATTGCCATCCCATGCTAATATGATCGAGTCTAAAGAACGCAAAATTCCCGTCATTCTTTGCCATTAAATTTAATTTTCCTGTCAGCGCTTTCTTCGTTGTATCGCCTATCTCGTCAGAAGTCAGATCTTAGACTGTATTTAAATTTAGATTTCGTTTTCAATTACATCCCTCTAACAAGTTTTACTTCACTAAGATGTGAACAGCAAAGAGCTACAGTAGGAGTTCAGTTTACTTAATAGATCACCCACGACCATAGACCAGGGGAGTGATTGACAGTAAAATCTCTATTCTGTCTTCTAAAGTGAATAGATCTGCAGCCGATAGTCTGTGCTTTGACCCAAAATACAACGAATCTGCTTGCGTCAATGAGGGTTTGGAATTTAGTTTACGACTGGCTGCATGGACGCGTAAACACAAAAGTCCAATGGCTATCATAGTTTTCCACTAAAAAGGGGCTTTATGTAGGTCGCGGGAGTCTCGCAACGCAAGCTGTTTGTCAAAGAACCCAAACCACGACAGCGTAAACATTAAAACGCGGTAAGAAAAAATTACTCTTATCCTGACTAAACGACGAAATGATAAAGAATAATTTACCTTCAGTCAAAGACTACTGGGGTCTCCATTTAGGCCTCGCATGTGTATGCAGAGATCTGATGCAGAGAGTTCTCTGCAAGCAACGTTTTTCGATTCATGTCACCTTATGAATCCTACTAGGGGTCAACAACAGGCAGGACAAAACTATAAAAAGTAGTAACACTTCTAATCGAGAAGCACGTAGGCATCTTACATATTTTATTACTGAGACCGTTTAGCTCTCTCTTATCATCGTCGACACTTCATCCTGCGTATATAACTGCTCTTAATACGACTGCCTGCAAGGATTCTAACTCATTGAACACACTCCCACCCCTTAAACGACTATGTGTACTTGAATGTGAACATCTATATATAAACATATATTTGCTGCACTCTCCTTGCATCTCAAGATGAGGCCGGTGTTGACACAGTCTGCCTCGCGGACACCAATACTACGCTCTCGAAGAAGGACAAATGCTACGTCGTCGGCTGGGGAGATTCCGGTGCAATTTCGCCCTGTCCACCTAAGGGAATTCTACGTCGTCATCGTCGCGGCGGTCCACACGGGCTGTTTGGAAGACATTACGCTTCATTTGGCTGTCGCCACAGCCGATTTTTACGCCAGAGAAAAGCTGCTGGAATGGCCCCCAGTCTTGGGGAGGCCAAGGTGACACTAACATCGCCGAAAAAGTGCGCGCGATGGTCTTTGAATCCGGACAAGGAGCATCTTATCTGCGCTGGTGGAGTCAGCAAAGTGAGTAAACATGAGATTTTGACCAATTAAACGGGGGAGTCATCGGTCGAATTTCGGGGAATGATTCAAACTGCATACAATACGGACTGCTGCAAGGTAAATGAAGCAAGTGAGATATCACATACCCAGCAGAAGTCAAATGCATAGGGTTTGATGGTCCGCCTTACCCCAACTAATCTCTGTGTTTCCGGTGAACTCAACATGGTATCTAGTTTGTGACCGGCATTAGTAAATCGGAGTTATCATGTGAGAATCATACAATTTCGCAAAGTGACGACGTTTTTTAAACTGGAATGAATCACTTCCTTCAGAGGTAAACTATACTGAAGAAGTGCTTTTCTGCAGGTTGGATATCTAAAAGGCATTATCCAGAGAAATAAATGCATCTAGACAACAAATGTTCACGTTAAAATTTGGTGCTGCGTTGAAGCTCTTATGTTTTTCAGCTCAGTTGCTGTTACATGTCGAAGAAGACTGCCAAATGAGACCAACGTTCAGCAAATCAAAGCGCAGTTACAATTACAGGTATAACCAGGGCTTGTTAAGCAAACGAGGAATGGTCAGTAGGGTAACAGGATTACCTTACAAACGCTTCATAAAACCTCTAATTAAAACGTTTCTCGGACTTATCACCAGTTCGAAAGGTACAATGACAAAAAACTCTTGGTGGAAGCCACATAAAAGCATAAGTTCAGTGCACAGATTAATCTGGTTGGCTTCCTCACAGAGTGAATTATTCAGCCGCATTTTGAGCCAAGTTTTAGAGGACCGTGACAGATGTGTGATGCTACCGCAAGCATGCTCTGACTGTGCGACCCACAATTCGGCTTAATGAAGTCGACAGCTGTCCTATAGCAGGATTCCGATAGACAAGACTGGAGAAATAGCGTGCCAGCCACCTGCTCCCTTCCCCGCCTCCCATCTTCTTGACTTTGTATTAACACCGACTCCAGGTTGAGAGTGGGGAAGAGGGAGGGCGGATGATGCTGCGCAGGTCTACTAGCACTATAAAATAGTTCGCGCGCAAGTTGTCACGCTTGCTGCACTTGCTGTCTAGCACACGGTGGACATCGTCGGAATCGACGGTCGAACTGTCATCTTCCTGCAAGGGCTTTAAGGATTGTATGCGTCTGCTATGACATGGCTCAGCAAACAGTGATCCTCACAACCCGGTATGCGTTGGCAGTCCTGTGGCACCTGGTTTCCTGCCGTTAGATGCGCTTGCGCTCCCGCTGGGTAAATAGGCTGTGTTCATGGTTACTCAGTGACCTGTGTTCATGTCTGCTATTTCTGACCGATTTCCGTTGTTTGCTGAAATCCTGGTCAAGCGTTTGTTGTGGACCAGGGCGTGTGGTAGTATGGCTAGGGGCGGGTCCGGCTGTGCCAGCCACGTGCGCCCTCTCCCGCCTTCGGTCGTCCTGACTATGTCTTGACATCGGGCGCAGGTGAGGAGAAGGAAAGAGTGCGGTAGATCCTGCGCAAGTTCACTCTCACTCTCACTCACGCGTGAGTCACCGTACCTGCTCTCACTTTGCTGTGGAACAGACAGTGAACGTCGTCAGATGCGACGACCGAATTTTCATGCTGCTGCGAGCGGCATTACGTCTGGGGTTGAGTAGGTATGACATCAAGATAGTGCTAGTTGTGGTGACGTGTTATCCGTCGAGAGAGCGTACTGGCTGCGAGGTGGAAATGAATGGCGCCAGGAGGCTTGGAGAGAGGGGAAACAAGAACACTACTGACAAGTCCCTGCTTGCTAAGTGATCCAAGTTAACATTAATCTGCCTGACAGTACAGTCGCGATCTCCCAATCACACATACCCACTCAAGATGCGGTAGCAAGCGTAATTGAAAAACTATGTCACTGAAGCTAAAAAGCCATCAGTAGTGCGAAAACATTTCTGTCAAAGTCTAGAAGCCACATCATCGACCGACAACAGTAACATAAACTGCGAGAGAGGGCATGCTCGGATGATACTAGGGAAAGTTCCGAAAACGAAAACGAGAATGGAGGAAAATAGGCCTCCGCAATGTCCTTCGGCGCAACCTCGGAAAACTGGGTCACATGTTTAATCATATTGACCAATCGAGGATCCAAAGCGTTTCTCAAATGAAAGATCAATCTCGGAAGACCTTTGCAGTTCGTACTCGTTAACATTGCAAAATGAAGTATGAGAAAATCACACGGCGAATCGAAAGTTTCATTGGCGTTTTCCAGGTCTATGAGTATGAGCCAGGTGCGCCGTGCTAGTCTCTGAGTGCACCGTTTCTTTTATTTTTTGGATGAAATAAAGGAAGGAGAAGGGCATTTTAATATTTCTTTCGTTTCATTACAGTTTCAGCCCAGTATAAAACTCCGTATTTACTGACGTCGATTGCAATACCCGACACTTAGTTAAAATCATCCTTGAGTTATGGGAGGATGAACAACTGCAGCATTGGCGGTAGTTGCCGGGTTTTCGAGCATTAGCCATAAAACAATGCGCCTAGATGAGGTTATCAACTCAGTCGAAAAATATGACAAGTAGGAGTAAAATAGGCGCCCAACTTTTTCATTATTTTGTCATTTAGTTTCCAAAACAACGTTAGAATTCGTCAACAATTTCATGACTCAAGAGCAGGCCCACAGTAGGTCTCCGCGATTTCCGTAGTCCTCAGTCAACTTAAATCCTTTTTTTACTTTGTACCTTTACATTCCTTGTCGGATAATTCTGTAGGGAGGGGAAGGGGATTTGAACGTGAAACAAAATTGATACGTCTTCCTTTATCTCTGTTCCATTAGGCTGTTTGCACAAATGACAAGGGGAGCGGTCTCTACTGCCACAATGCAGAAACCGACCGTTGGTTCCTTCACGGAATTATCGGACATTACTGGGGTCATCGTTGTAGCGAATCCTATCGCCTCTTCAGTTCAGTTTCCAGCGTCTCCGCTTGGATCCACCAACACATTCGATAAACGATTTCATCTGTTTGCCGTACCGGAAAATCAAAAATGTACCAGCCCCTGCTTTTTCTCCACCAATGTATCCCAGTTGAACAGCTTGTTCGTTTTAGCATTAAGTGATTGAATCTTTAGAAAAAAAATGATGCATGACTCTTTTTAAATGTGTGTTTAAATTACGAAAGGTGGTCGAACATCGGAGAACTTTATTGCTCTGATCTTTCTAACCCGTGCAGGGATCCATCATCAGAGAAGTAGCAGCACCAGGACAAGCGACAGTTATGGTGTCCGTACGCTCATCCTCGACCGACGACGCAAGACTGGAGGTGACTGCGCAGGGCTCTGTACGCCGGCGCCAGATCGATAAACCGATTAACTGAGTTCTCATCCGAGACCCAGGCTTCAATAAATTCTCGGCCTGTTTTGTTTCCGGCGTGGACAACTATTTTGGTGGCTGCGAATCATGTCTGATGGTCGTCTGTTCGCTGTGCCCGCCACGACTTGCCAATCTGATGGGTATTTATTGATGACGTAGCGCTTACAAGGGCTGCGCTGCGGATTCACTGCGCCAAAAAGGGAGGTTGGACGGACTTGCAGCAATAATTAATCTGCCCGCTCTGAGCACGAGCGAACTTGCAATTACTGCCGTACATCCGTGTAACGAGACGCAAGGGAAGTTAGCATTCACGCCGCATCGGCCAATGCGCCAAATCCCAACAGCCGTTGGTTGGCAGGCCCCGACAGTCGACTGATGCATGGGAGAGTAAAGCAGGCTGACACTGAGGAATTCATCTGCATGGCAAAAAAGCACATTCCTCAAAATAGTAAATCTTACGCATTTGGATGTACGACGACGCGCTATGAGTCATACCTCAGACGGATTTCAATTGGTGAGACGACCTGGCACTTTTCGGGGTTGAAAAGGGGAGGTTAAGTACACGCCGCGACGGTCAGACCGTGTGCGGCACGCGTAGACGGGTCATGTAGCGCCCGCGGTTGTCTTGAAAGTGTCTTGCTACTGCTGCCCGGTGAGTAAGGGGTTATAAAAGTAGTAGATTCTGCGTAAGTGTGCCCCAGCAGAGGCTAATTAACGTGCAAGTCACCGGTCGTTGCGATCACTCTGTCAGACACAGAGTGGAGGCAGTGACTTGCGACTGCCGAACTGCCGTCATCGGGAGCCATTATATATTTAACCAAAAAACGGACTTCACAGTCAGTCAGTGGGATAAATACCGTAGGTGGATAGAAACGTGACGGCACCTACAAAGACCAAAAAACAGCCAAAGCCAGCCTGTGTACCCGGTCGTCTTATGCCTACAGTAGGTGGGCTAACGCATGAAATGTCAACCGAAATTTCGAAATGCGTTCCCGTTTCGAAAATAGTAATTAAGTAGGGTTGTTAAACTAATCGACATGCAGCATGATTCTATGATGATCTAGTTACCTCAGACTGTCTACTTTCGAATGAACTTATTTCCGACTGCATACAAGAACGACACTCTGCAAAAAATGACTACTTGGGTAGCATACATTTTTCTAATTCATTTTCGATGTCCTTAAAAAGTCAATTATCTTTCATGAAAAACATGAAGAAAAACATTTATCCTTTTACTTATTTGGTAGAAAATCACGCCTTCTTCCGATTTTATACTCAAAGGCATAATATAATTAGGTTTTAAAACCTTTTCTAATTCTCGAATAATTTTGAATCCGACCTGCTGTTACACTTACATTCAGGTTTCCTAAACTACAAGCCGTATATTTTTCTCGTACGCAAATCCATGCATTTTTCTACTGTATTAAGAGGAGAACACATGGGGTTCATAAAATTAAGCAGTGGATTTGAGCAATATTGCTAACCTTACAAGCCACATTCGTAAATGCAGCTGCATGAATTTTTATGGACGGCTAGCCCACGGTATTAAAAAGTCTCACAATTAGAAACTTTTTAGACCAAATTATACCCTTTTAGAGTACAAAATCGGAGGAAGGCGTAATTTTCTTACGAATAAGTAAAAGAACAAGTATTTTTATGCATGGTTTCCATGAAATATCATTAAATTTTTAAGGGCATGGAAAAGCGATGAGAAAAATGCACGCCACTTGATTGGTCATTTTTGCAAAGTGTAGTTCTTGCATGCAGTCAAAAAGCAGTTCATTTGAAAGCCTACACCCTGAGGTAGCTGGATTATTTTAAAATTATGCTGCAAGATGATTATACAACCATACTTAATTAGTCTTTTCGAAACGAGAACGCATTTCGAGATTTTGGTTGACATTTCCTAAGTTAGTCCACCTGCTGTAATTGAACAGTTGTCTGTTTGCATTTTCCAATGCGCCCTAGGAGTAAATGCGTGTCCCAAGTTTTGGACGAGTGTTTTTTGGGTGTTCGTAAATTTAACGCTCAAAACACTGAACCAGAGGCCAGTTGTCCTTCGATTTCAATCGGTAATATTGGCTTATGTTGGAAGTGCGTTCACCAATCGCATTTTGTGGGTTTGTATTCTCTTCGGTTTCGTCCAGTCAACGGTGGTTTCAAGAATCTATCCGTACGCTGCTAGGGGTTCGAATAAACAGCCTAAGGGCAAGAAGACAATCGAAGTTCCCACGGTTGGGCGGAAGCCCTACATAGCCTGCGTGAACTGGTCCCCACGGTGGTGTATGTGGTATGGGTTGGACCAAAAAGTGGATTTTTCGGCTGAGGACTTCGTAAGATCTCAGGGGATACCAGGTCTCCCATGGCCAGCCGAATCTTCTAGCCTCGATCTAAAAGAAAGTATTTCAGATTACCCTTATTGGGTGATTCTCAAGACCATAGAACTTTATACGTCTTTCCAATTCAGATTTGCTCTTGTGAATGGCAGGAGCATGGCAAAGCAAAAAAATCTCGTGTTTCATCGATACTACCCAAATGTTCATAATGTCTAACATTCTACATAAATGGCTTTATTCGCCTGACGTTTCGGATTCTCAGCATCCGAGAACGTCAGAATCCGAAACGTCAGTCGAATAAAGTCATTGTTCCAGTGATCGCTTCTTCTTCTGATCAACTAGTTCTTGGAACTCGCATTTTCGCTTGTATCGGCAATTCTACATAAAGTTAGATTCCCATGATGTTAATAAGTAATGTACTATCTCTCCTTTACTTCTGTTAAATTTAATTTGAGTCAGGTGTATAAAAAGTGAGCTGAATGGCAAATGTACTTGCTCTCTTCCATTGATTTAAGGCTGTAAAACGAGGGTTCATTTTGACCACCTGTATTTGACTGAATTCCGGCAATGAAGAAGAATTCTAAACCAAGAAAAACTCCTACCGATAGGGCGAGGTGGCTTTCCGTTTTAACAGAATGTTCTGATCGAATCATATCCTCCTAATGGGTGAATATCTTCATAGAAACCACTGACAGAGGACTCT
>CACRXP010000367.1:600341-612550 GCA_902702965.1 Spirometra erinaceieuropaei | reverse complement strand
GCCAAAATTTGTAAAAGTATTTCAGCGAAAGTTACCAGGAACTTCTTCAGAGTGGACTGTGTCACTGTTTCTTTTCGGAGTTATGCTCTCAGGATCTCTGGTGCGCACTATGGTTAAATTCGGATTCTTCGGTCATTTATGCCCGAAGAAAGAAAATGCATGGCGTATCTGTAAATGAACATGAACTTGTGGTCGACTAGCACGGTATTAGCAAGAAAGTCCTATTTTAATAATCGCTTCAATGGAGACCCTGATTCTCCAGGTAGATGTTTACTCCTTCGGGACAATCAAGCACTTCTCCTAAGGATCCCAAATATCGCCAAATTATTTAGTCAAAACAAGGTCTTGATCGAAAAATACAATAACCGATGCACATAACTCGCTACGAATAAGTATCGGTCAGTAGAGCACAAGTCTAGCATATGCTAGTCTACGAGCTATAGTCACACTGTCAGTTAACCGAAAGGCGTCTTCCTCGTCATATGCTCAAGTGGCAATAGAGTCTAATGTCCTTAGAAAAGGGTCAATTTCTGTGCCAAAAACAGCCATTATTGAGCTTATTAAAGTTGATGTCATCGCAGTAAAGGCATAACAGGCGACGTTAGACCACCCAGTAACCGTAAATATACGAAGAGCAGGACACAAAATGAACTATATAAATGGACTAATTCTATCATTTTCACACTACCAGTTCCGGTTTTTTCATTGTTCCCAATGAGCGATTTTAGCACACATGGAAGAAAAAAACATGCTCACATATTTGATACATTTCATCTGTGGAAAGCGCACTCATTTACGAAAAATAAGTAATATGCTGTAGCTCACAGAAGTTTGGAGTGGATGCAAATTATAAAACACTGCGTAGACTGGTTTTGTCATGTTTATTTTCCTGAACGTGAGTGAGATTTCGGTCAACACCTCCAAAGCACTGACAATTCATCAGTTTTTTCGGCAATTTATTTGAAAAAACCCGAACTACTGCCGACTATCACACTGTCTACATAAAAACACTATGAATCAGACCAAAGCAGCTTTATGGCAGAATGCGATGGAATAAACTGAAATGTACAGAAATTGCTACAGGTCTTGCGGGTATGTGTACTGTTTTAACCAAAAACCGTGTGCCGATGTCTGCTTGGAAATAGCCTTCTTTATAACTTTCGGTTGAGGTGTAGGGCACTTTAGACGATTTTCAACCTGGGTAGGGCGCGGTCGAATGTACATGCTGTACTTGTGTAATTTGCAGATCGATGCGTTTTGACAGATGATGCACTGTGGTCAGAGCAGTAGAAATAATGTTCAACGGGGCTACAAAAGCAACATGAAATTTATTTTGGAGTATTGTTCTTTCCCTATTAAGTAATTTGCTCTTACCACCCTCTCCTGTGCTCAAAGCTGACCGTCTACCGATAAAATCGCAATGGCAGAGCCTAATCGAGAGGGGGTCCATTGACCAAAGTATCACTGATCTCAGCTGTTTAACTGGGCCTGATTATCCCACCGACATACGTGCATTTCGAAGGGATGCAATACTTCTACTTGTCTCTCATCGTCAGCTGCAGATAGTGAAAGCAAAAAAGCAGTCAACTAACGCACTCGCTGTGGAAGTCTACGCTGATGCTCCCCAATATTTTGTTTCCAGTCACGTGGCTAGCTGATATAACAACCGAAGACAGAAACATTGCTGTCAGACTGAGATGGTAGCGGAGGTGTGACGCGTTGTAAAGAGCTTACTCGCTGCTAGTAAAGTTGCGATTTGTTACTGGTGTTGTCGCTAAGATCCAGCCACATCCTCCTCTACGCGGCCTCACCAGGCCGAAAAATAAATGAAGCTGTCGCCGGAGGCCTGTCCACGTCTCTTAACCTTCGAATGCGGTTTTTGAAACCAAAGGCTACCAGAGTACATCTTATGCATTTTGCCACTCTATTCAACTTTGACTGTTGCTTTATTTCGCAGGATCGCTGGCGAGGGAAGCAGATGGCGTGAAGTCGAGGAGGCGTGACGTAAGCGAGAGAGGGAGCACTGAGCACCGCTGCTGCGCCGAATCCCATGTCCCATTCGCGGGGAGCTCAAGGCCACTTTTAGTCAATTTTTTTGAAATGCCCCGGGTATGGTCTTCAGTTCCTATTGCAAAAACCAGTTCTAACCGTTTTGCCAGCGGAGCGATCACAGGGTTTTAGGAAGTTTGTTTTACCATGCACAAAAACAACTCCAAAAAGAACGACACTCACAGTCTAAAATAAGATATTGGGCATTATGTGATTCAGATTTCTTAAACCAGAACAGCATCCCTGAGAAAATGGCATGCAGCTTTCCAAGAATCTATCTCTGTCCACGCTCTCCTCAGATCAAAGACGGCCATATTTTTCAAAACTTTCCATCTCCATGGTCACGAAAATCAAAATTAGGAAATGCACTTGTATCATGACCAACTGACAGCGAAGGCTCCAAACAGTTTTCATCATTTAGCCTTTCAAAGCTTTAACCAACTTGATTTCATTGTGATACTGATGCTCGTCACCTCTGCATTGTTCGCATTTATAGTTATTAAACTGAATAAATGCCGACCAGCCGACGGTGGGGCAGTCGAAACACTGGTCCGTAACTGCAGGGTCGAAAGCTCTAACCCCACATCGTGCTAATCAAAGTACGTACATCAGTGAAGACAAGGTTTGCTCGTACAGTAGGTGGGCTAACTCATGAAATGTCAACCGAAATTCCGAAATGCGTTTTTGCTTCGAAAAGATTAATTAAGCAGTGTTGTAAAACTAATCAGCCGGCAACATAATTTTATAATATTTCAGCTACCTCAAGATGCCAGCTTTCAAATGAACTTCCTTCCCGCTGCATGCAGAAACTACACTCTGTAAAAAATGACTACTTACGTGACATGCACTTTTTCATTGATCTTCCATGCCCCTAAAAGTCCAAATATACTTCATGGAAAATGTGCATAAAATATTCATTCTTTTGCCCCTTTGGCAGGCATTTATGTCTTCTTCTGATAGTAGGCTTGAAGGAGGGACATAATTTGGTTTTCAAAAAGTTTCTAATTGCGAGACTTTTAAGTACTGTGAAATATCCGTTTAAAAATCGTGATGTATCTGCATTTACCAATGTGTCTCGTAAAGTTAACGATATGGATCAAATCCACTGCTAAATTATATGAACCCTATATTATCCCCCTTTATTACCGTAGAGACATGTGTGGTTTTCCGTACGCGGAAAATACATGGCTTGTAGTTTGAAAACCCTGAATCCAAGTGTAACGGTAGAGCGGTTTCAAAATTATTCGGGAATTGGAAAAGTTTTTTAAAACCAAATTATACCTCTCCGTTGAGTATGAGCTTGAAAGGAGACGTATTTTTCTACCGAATGAGCGGAAGAATGAATATCTCTACGCATGTTTTCCATGAAATTTAATTTGACATTAAGAGGCATCGAAAATCAATGAGAAAACTTCATGCTACATAAGTAGTAATTTTTTACAGAGTGTAGCTTTTGCATGCAGCGGAAAGGAAGCTCATACAAAAGCCGGCATCATGAGGTAACTGAATTATTATAGAATTATGCTGCTTGCCGATTTGTTCCCCAACTCTTTTCGAAACGAAAACGCATTTCGGAATGTCGGTTGATATTTCATGCGTTAACTCACCTACTGTAAAGTAACTGCCTGTGCTTGTCCTCCTTGTACAGGGCGACCAGCTTACTGTCACCTCCTTCCGCTCTATCCTCGGTGGAGTCGCGTGTCAGCGAATGGACTTAATCAGCGATTGTAAACAGAACGGGAGGTAGACCACCTCGCAAAACGCGTGAGCGCTTAGGTAATCGTGCAAATGTCCCTAATGCCGGATGGCCATCAAAGCTGTTTATCATTCTAGCAGGCCAGAAAGCCAATAGCTCTTGAAAATGCCTCGGAAACCAACCTATTCACAGAGCGTCATCGTTTGTTCTCAACGATCATTGCGGCGCGCCAGATACCTCAATGTCCTTCCCTTTCTTAAACATCATGCACAAATAAAAAAAGTCGCCTGTAATTATTTTTCTTATTTTAAAAACGGAACTGTCTAACCCTGTTTTGTCCACTCTTCCATTCGACTAATGAAATAACCTGTGCGACGTCTGATTTCCTCAAATTTACTCTTTTAGTAATCTCTAGTGAAATTTATGAGTTCCTGCTGGATAAACACCGTTACATGCTTACACTTTAATTTGAATAGTTGATACCTGAACTGGGAGGATTCGTCAGGAAACGGAAATAGGGACCCAGTTAATACGAATGTTCTAACCCTAGTCCTTACCCCACCCTAACCTCTGGAGAATATAACGAAGGTCAGTAGACATTTTGTCTGATCGACAGTTTGATCCCTTTCCACAATTTTCAGAGAACCCAGAAAAATATATGTGGAGGTAGAGTCTTGAGAATGCTCTTGGTGACTTAATCATGTCGACTAAGTAAGTGCGGCTGACTGACTCTGTGCCAGTTTTATCAGTTTGGACCTCTGATTTTCGATTAACCACTTCTCGGAACAGCAATGCTGGCTCCGCGTGCAACGCCTAAGTTTCCACTTGTTCAGTGCATTCTATGCTGAAAAAGTAAAGGTACTGACAGCCTCCGCCAGGATCCTCTCGTTCAAAGTTCAGAGTCCAAAGCAACTGAAGTGGGCGCACTTTATTTACCTCAACGCAAGCCTCCCTCCCTCTCTCTCTCTCTCTCGAGAGAGGGGCCGAGTAAATCAAAGACTGCACACGCACACCACCATCTTTAATGTCCAGCCTGATTGGCTGACTGACCTGAACCGGACCGTTTTTGCATACGTTCTGCGTGGACATTCTCGAAAGCGTGTAATGCTTAGTATAGCCTGCAAAACCGGAAACGGGGGCGGACCGTAAAAATGCAAGAACAATGTTTGTGACGCAACCGCACATCCCACTCCCCCCAGGCACCGCCCCGCAGTCACATGCACTACGGCCCATCATCACAGCGATACTAGTGCATATAAATATACAAAGAAGTATGCCTGTGTGTGTGTGTCTGAGTTAAATCAGTCCCTGGACGAACACTTCAATGCCTCACGTACTGGCATTTAGCCTCCTCCTCCTCGCTTCGTCCCTGACGAGGGCTCAGGAGGCAACTCCTTCGGAACTGCCTCCTGAATTGGTTGAACTGGTAGGCATAACCAAAATTGCACTTCAATTAATTTCTGCATTTGCCTTCTATAGGACTCCCCTCAGAGAAAAGTGAGCTTCTTCTCCTTTGCAACAGATGGTAGTGCTGGTCCGCATGTCGTGCTGAATAGGAAAATGTTCATGTACAATGATGCAGTCTACTCGAATTGGACAGACTGGCAGAACTGTTCCAAGTACACTTGTAAGGAGTATAGATACCGCCAGTGTCTGAACGACTCCTACAAGGAACCCATCGGCGACTACCGCAAACGTGATATTTGCATCTTTAAGTTCATTGCAGAGGAACGTCCCTGCGCGAATCGGTCTGAATGTATTGAATCAAGTAAGATTGCTGCGTCTGTTAGGTTTTGAGCGAAATTCCATCAGTTTCTCTCCCTATGTTAACGCACAGATTAATTTATCGGTTCTCAATGAAATTATTATAAGACATGAATTTCCTTAGAAAACTTATTGTATGGCAATGCTGCCCCGAACTATCTGAAACCCACACCACTCATGACGGAAACATTTATTTTAAACTTTTAGAAGATTATGTATGATTGTTTATAAGTCACGTCCCAGAGTTTAAGGGAGTCGCATTTGCAGCAAGTTGATCTTTTCATTCATAAGTGATTTTTTTAGAAAAGACAAAATAAACACGTAACAAAGTTATTTAGACTACTATAGGAATGAAAAATGCGACTTTTCTTTAAAAACTAGGATTTTCCTTTACTATAACACCCTTAACTCATCCAAGATTAAATCATTTTCAGCCCTTCTGTCTCCCTCAATGGTAGCACTTAACTAACGTCTCTTTTGACCCGCCCAGTCAGTTTGAAACATAAACTTCCTTTAACCTCGATGGCCAAGTTTCCCTCGAGAGATGAATAAGCAGGGCCGAAAAAAAATTTATCAAAGAACCAGAGTAGGGGTCACCTGCTTGCAATTTTACATGCGCAAAACATACTTTTATTTAGTACTCTCTGGAGACTTCAGTTAAGGTGACTTCCTACATCTAGTTTGGAAGCAGCAGATGAAAAATGAGGAGTCATACGGGCTTTTAATTATGCTTACTGACAGGGCTGATTCATCTAGATCTAGTGATATATGGAAGGAAAATCTGAACCATCTAAAGGTAAGCATTAAAAAGTGTTCTGTGATGGTGAGTAGTACAGAACACGCCCAGCTGCCCTGAGAGCCGACGATTCCGCACTATAACTAACTGCGAGTGGACCGCTCAATTCCATCTAAAATATTTCTGACATTATAATTTTTTATCCCAGATCATATCCAGGTACTAAATTCTGATCACCAGCAAATTCACTCTAGTTTTTCCACAAAACAGATGTTAGTGTCCCTATCTAAATTCAAGCGTCCAAACACAGGTGAAGAGGTGATTAGTCTAGAAAAAAATCGCACGCATAAACGACAGTGAGGCCCCGAAGCATATTTGTCATCTCGCAAAAGGCAAAAAGGCATGTAAATGTTTTTGGACTCAAAACGTTCATACATCTTCTAACGAACAGGAGCCCGGAGATAACAGGTGAATGCTGGGCTTTAGCTAATCTTTCGGAAAACTACGAGGAATTCCTGCCCTCCAAACTACCACTTATAACTCCGACAAATTTCCTCTATGCTTCAACCTTCTGTGGCAATTTGATTCCCAGTAATAATTTTCTCGCAAACCTGTATTTTCAAGGGGGTGTCCTGCCAAAAAATGAGGTTTCTCAGCAAGTTATGCTAAGATGTTGCATATAGAAATTTCAGCACGAACTATTTTCCTTTACAAATGAAACCAATCTGGTGAAAAATGATCCAAGTCCCTAATGGGGACGCAAGACATAGCAATGACGTCATATGACGTTGTACGCAACCGCGCATCTGACTGAATGCCGGCATTGTACAGGTCTCAAAACCTCTTCCAACGGAAAGTGATAATGTAACAGTAAGCCGGATGCAAGTTGCGCCCAGAAAGGATCGAGTAATAAAGAAGAGTTTTTTTCTGAGCACTTAGGGTGAAGCCCTAATTACGCATACCTTATCCTGACCAGTCTCAAAAGGGGATATTTCCTGGAAGTAACAGGGAATCTCAATAAACATGGCAGACTTCTGTGGCTGGCGGGCCTATGTGCTTGTCCAGAATCAGGCATTTACAAGTTATACCGCTGATGCAAAGTCGGCATTCTAAGCGAACCAATCATGAAGCTCAGCCGATGCAACGAAGAAAATGCTGAACAGTCCATCCCTGCTCGCCTGCAATTTTTTATTCCGAGAGTGGAAGGTGCCCTAATCTGAACCTGATGTAGAAGCTGACCGTCAGGGCCATATTGGGGGAACCCTGCGTAGTCAGTTAGGACACGGCGCAGAACAGAGCGGCGACGCTTAAATTGCACGTTTTGGGTTTTTTATACAGGATGTTTTCTTCTCTCCCACGCCCACAACAGGGGGACCCTCACCAATTCTACTAAATCTCTCACAAACATGCGGTATTCGTCCATCTGCCAAGCCAACCGAGCTGAAAATAATGGGAGGTCGCCCGGCAAAACCGAACAGCTGGCCCTGGCATGTGAGTACACCTTTTATTTATGCGGATATGTTCAGTTTTTATTAGACTCCTGCCTGAATCGTTTAGACTTTACCAGTAAGAGGTGGAATATTTGACTTAGGGAGTACCCTGGTGCATCCTTCATGAAGTTATTACAGTAATTTTTGCGTAGAATTCAACATGTCCGCATTCAGAGCAGTGAGCGTCTCAGTGGACTCCTGTGAAAATTTCAGCCTCGAGGGCATCGGTATAGAGTAGGACCCCACTTAACTGTCAGTAGACTGTGGATCGTGTCATACGCGATTTATGACAAAGGGAGTTTTATGGGTGGGTAGCACGCTAGATAGTAAGCCGAAAAGACAAAAAAACATAGAAATTGCCTGGATTTACGCCGAAAGTCTTATCCTACACTATTGTACGATAATGAAAATGAGAGTAGTAATTAACCAATAAGCAAAAAGTAAATTTTACAAAATAACGGATTTTAAGTAAAGCTGTGGTGTCGAGGTAAGTAATCGTAGCTGGCAGTATAATTTCTGCAACAGCGTTCTAATGTATGCTAGAATAAAACCCCATATGGCATAATCCACAGTCTATGACATTTAAGTGGGGTCCCACTCTATACCTTTGCTTACTACAAGTATGACGGTATAGGCGAAATTCGAAGTGATGCCAAAACTACAGGTCCGAATTTTATGCCGTTTCGAAAATCATGTGACTTTGCTCGACAACACAAATGCTACCGGTTCTCTTTCATTTCTTTAGGGCAAACCATATCGCCTTAACCCTTTCTATATAGACTACCTAGTTGTGAGACTTACGACCTAACTCCATAAAGTATTTACTCCATTTGCGTAGCTAATCCAGACATGTCAAATCGGCGGGCCCTCAGACGTCAAACGCCACAAGTAATCTTTCCAAAGATCTTGTTTACTCTTCTGTCTAAGCGGCAAGTAAGGACTGGAGGGGGGGGGACTTTAAGGATAAATTATTTCTATTTCAATTGAAAACGACTTGCTTTAGTTGCAAGTTAAAGTTTGAGATAATTCGGGATGGAGGGGTTTCACTTACTACTTGGAAACCATACTCCCCATGGAAACGCTTAGGTACTTGCTCATAGGTAAAGTCGCAGGCGCGTTTCCCTGGTGCCGAGCGTTGTCTTTGCTGCAGAAAACTGGACTTGTAGGTAGGCACAACTAGTTTTTTTACAAAAAATGGAAGAACTCGCTGTTCCTCTGCACAAATATAGCAAACTGAAAACTTATTTTGAAGCTAACTGAAGCTTTCTTTTGGTATGAGACCTCTGTAGGCCTTATTTGCTCTTGGGAGTAGAAGTTGAAGTGTGGATTGCCGAAAAATCTGAGATGGACATTTCTTCCCTAATTTCGAGTTTCCATCGACTGTACAGAACCTAGACAAGACTCAAATGCTTTACGTTCTACAGTTGATATGTGAATGCTTATTCGGCATGATTAGAGTAGCGTGTTGCCAAGCTTTGTGGCCACCAGTATATTCCCGGAAACCATACGGTCGAAGTTCCCATGATCGGGTAATTGGCAAATAGCCGGATTTTCGTTATTTATGTTCTGAAATTGATTCAGGGGTGTTTTGGCAGATTTTGAATAATTCACTTGGACTCAACTGTGAAAAACTCGGTTCCTCAGTAGGATTCGTACTCAGGACAGCAAATGGAGGCTTTAGTACAGCCAAGCCTCTAACAATCTGAGCTACGGGGTCCCATCGGACGAAGCGAGTTTAATTACATTTGGGTCAAGTTTGCCCGCCCAACCCAGCGTGAGCGTGGTAGTCGTCTGATGGATTACAGATGTATTACTTAGGAAATCCTGTCTGGACTCTCAGCCTACTGTATCAGATTTGGTGGATTCCAGACGTCGCAGTAGGTTGGACCGGTAAACTTGACCTAAATGTGATTAAAATCGCGTCTTTCGGTGGGGCCTCGTAGCTCAGGTGGCCAAGGCGTTGGCTGTACTAAAGCCTCTCCTTGCTGTCGTGGGTTCGAATCCCATCGAGGCATCGAGTTTTTCATAGTTAGGTCCGAGTGAATTCTGAACAGCTTAAATAACTGCAAATTGAAACTCATATTCTACATGTTTTTTCTGTTTTGCCACATTTTTATTTATGTAAACGTCTTTACTATCTCTACTACCTCATAATTATCCGTGATTTTTAGACTTCATCTCTTTCACACTGAGAGCAAGCTTTTTTTTAAAAAAAGAGAGATCACCCCTGACATGCTTCATTGCTTTAAATACCAGACTAACTAACTACAGCTCTTTGAGACACGAATGTCAAAGCTTCGCTTGAAGTAAGGATAGGGACAGTAAACTTGTAAGACGAGTATCTAACTCCTACAGTCTTGAAGAGATCAAACCTTCTTCGCTAGCACTCCGGGAAACAGAAATTTGTAGTATCGATGTGAGGCCTTCATTAGACGGAACTTCTCTGCCCTCCAACAACACTACCTCACGGAAGTAAGAAGAATTTTAACAAGGCTCAAAGGGAGCAAAAACAGGCCTTCATAAAGTCATGCCGCGAAAACTGACGACGTCCTAAGTCCTACGTCGTTTATCAGCCTAACCTGGTTCCTGGTTATTATGTGAAAGGAATGTTTTGAACTGGTAAAGCAGCTTGAGCTATTGTTGGCACCTGAGTGAGAATCTGTTTCGTTGCATCTACTTATAGTGGTAATCCAATTAAAAGCCTTAAAATACCTTCACCATTAGAGCTGGTTGTAGTAAGTTCCCTGTAAAAAGCATCACAAACTGCACAACTATCCGCACAATTCTAGTGTCTTGATTTCCATCGCTCAAGGTTTCACTGCACAAGGCCGTACTGGCACCCACTAACTCCGCCGAGGTGGCTGAAGAGAATCTAGATCCAGAACAAGCGGACCAGGAGATCGCGGATGAGGAGACCACTGTGGCCCCGACAGAAAAACCGGTGAACACAGCACAGGTGAAGGAACTGGTCTGTGGAGGAAGTCTCCTTACGCCCTCCTGGGTCTTGACTGCGGCTCACTGTCTGAAGCCCATCGTCAAATCGACCCCGGTTCCGCTTGGACGACCATTCAGTCTGCAGGACCTGGCCAGTGGTTTTGGCCTGGTGGCTCGTGTGGGATCCCCCACCGAGGACTCGGAAATGAGCAAGGAGTATATGGTTGCGTCTGCGATCATTCATCCCGAATGGCGACCACGAGCCCTTGACGGTGGTTACGATGTTGCTCTGCTCCAACTGGTTTCACCTATATCGCCCGGTGAGCACTGCTAAGCCTGCCAAAAATAAAACATCCAAAGTTGGAAGTCATGCTCATGCTCCTCAGTTATTTCCTCCGGCCATTTTCTGCGTTGACTATGTGCAGCAGCTATCGAACCTCTTGAAATGTTAACCAAAATGCTTAAATTGGTTTCCCGTTAGAGAAGAGTACTTAGGCAGTGCCATACTATTAATTATCGTACCGCACAGTCCCAGAGCATTTCAGTCATAACAGGACGATGGTTTTTGAATGTGCCTCATCCTAGCAGCAAACAATCACTTAAATAGCCTAATTTTTTCGTCAATTTTCAATGCCCATCCAGATTAACAAATATTTTTCATAGAAGAGTGTGCACAATGTCCATTTTTATGCTCACCCTCTTTAATTCATCTGCTGAAAGAAGCGATTTCATCGAGTTCTCAATTCTCAAGTAATTCTAAACCCCATTTGTCGCTGTGTTTGCGTTAACGCTGTCCAGGCCATAATTTGTTCACTTCCTGTTTAAGGAAAAGCATACATTTTCTCCTCATTACTAGGAAGATGCCATGTGAGACTCGCTAATGTTGCAGTTGATGTGGACCGTATGCATACTTCAGAGGATGCATTAATAAACCGAAGAATACGATGTAATTCTAATGGACGCTTGGCAATCTGGAAAAACTTCGTAACCATACAAACGCATCCACATTCTAAACCGAAAGCTACCATTTTTGAGTAAAAAGTTTAAAGAAAATGTGATTTTATGTCAAATGAGTAGAAAAAATGTATTTTTACTCATGCCTACAGTAAGACATATTTCAATGCACAAAGGCACCAGAAATCATCCGAAAAGACTATGTTACTTAAGTGATCATTTGTCACCAAGTTTAGTTTCTACAAGCAGCTGGGAGGAGGTTCATTCAAAAGCCGACATCTTGGAGTGGTAGCTACGTGATTCCCAGTATTACATCCCCGCCCCCCAAGTAACCCTTTCTAATCGAAAAAATATCTTATGGAATACGCCGCCTGCTGTCGGTGGAGTATGACTCATAGGATCATGGCAATGGTCTTTTTGTGAATAACATACAGTGCGTGACCTATCTCATGAAATGTCGGCTGAAATTCTGAAATGCGTTTTCGATTAGGAAGGATTACATTGTCGCGGTTGTAATACTGATTATCTTGCGGCATACTGTTATAACATTTTGGACTCGGCAGGATGTCGGCTTTTAAATGCACTT
>CACRXP010000367.1:554456-578328 GCA_902702965.1 Spirometra erinaceieuropaei | reverse complement strand
TAATCCGACCTCACCAAACCCTTTTAGTGGAAGACACCTCCTAAAATTTTGGTTAACGTTTCATGAGATGGGCTGGCCGCAGTAGCTCATCCAACGGATGTGCTATCTCATGTGATGTTAGCCAAAATTACGAAATGCATTTTTGATTCCAAAGATCATTCAAGTAGAGTTGTGGCATTAATTATCTCGATGCATAAACTTATTTCAATCAGGCCAGTGTGTCGGCCTTTGAACTAGCTTTTCCTAACTGCTGGCAATAAACTATACCTGTAAAAATGAGTTCATACGTAGTATGATTGTTCCCATTGATTTTTGATAACTGTGGTTCCAAATATGCTTCGTAGAAAACATGCATTGAAATGTTCTTTCACCTCCTTAAATTCTATGCTTATCAGTTCCTAGACGCAGATAGGAAGGAGGCCCGACCGCTAGAACGAGAGTTTAAGTCGCCTAGCGCATCCGATTTAGCGCAGCCTGAGCTAAGGTTGATATTCTCACATGTATTGCCATCCTGGTAGAAGGCAGTAACCATGCCGCTGCATGTCTCTCACAATTAGCAACTCCCGTCGTTGGTAGTTGCAATCGCATAAATCGCGCTGGTTATTGGTGACGGGCTCGAGCGAGAGTCCCAAGACCCAACGGGACGAGTGAGTTCTGTAACGCGATCGGTACGCGCCCTACACCAATCTAGAATCGACCAAATGATCATCTGGCTCAATCAAGTAATGAGTGTTTTTGCAGGTTTTGATTGTTATCTGACTCATTTGCGAAAATTCGGCAGCCCCGATTGGATTCGAATCCACCTGGCAGACATCTGATGGATTGCAGCCTGATTGCTTTGGAAATCCTGTCTGCGCAGTCAGCCTACTGTTTCAGAATTGGTGGATTCAATGCGTTTTAGTAGGCTGAAAGGGTAACTTTGCCAAGTGGGATTAAATTCGTGGTTCCCGGTGGCGCCTGTGGCTAAGGTGGTTATAGCGTTAACTGTACTCAAGCCTCGCCCTTCCTGCCAAGGGTTCGACCCCCATCGATGCCGCCGACTTTCTTATAATTTGAACAAATAAAAATAGTTCTGTTAAATTAACGCTAATTTTTTCACTACACATTTTATTGTATTATATTCATATTAATTAGGCAAACATAACTCTACTATGAAACCTCCTGCAAATATCTTAAAAGCACTTTATGAAAGCAAGAGTTATTTTTGAAGAATTCTCTAAAGGAAAATCAGTTTAAAACCTGACGACTGCTTACATCGACACTTGGAGACCGATAGTAGAAGGCGCTCATAACGATTCCCTACTTAAGGTTCGGAGGTAGCTAAGAAGTGAATTGTCTTTTGCTGATGCATCCACTCTCAGGCATTGAGATGCCAACGTACGGTCACTATGGTAACTGTCACGGACTCCTGGCAGAGGAGAAATGGAACAACAGAGGTAAATTAAACGAATACTAGTGACGGGGTTTGCCAATCCCTCATCTTTGTAACACTTCTGGCTTAATTTAGCTACTGATTGGTTTAAGTACAGTCGGAGTACGGACAAGTGCAAGATGACCTTATTGCCTCCGGCAAATGCATGATAACATTGGGCGTAGGATTATTATTCGTAAATGGGACAATAGACGTCATATGTGCACATGCGTCTGAAGTCTCCCAAGACACTTCACTGTCTGTCAAAATTTCATACAAAGAGCTCAGTTGCCGTTTAATGGAAACCTCTAAAGGCAATTTAATGTGGTATCAATTGGAAGATAACTTGGTTCAATCCTTGCAGACATTTTTACATCTCACCTGGATGAAAGATGACCAATTCAATTCAAGCAATTAGGTGATAAAATCGTGGTTGCTCAAGGCGAGGGCGACGTTAGGGAGTCTTTTTGTAACTTAAAACAGCCTACATTTCAATATTAAATTCACTATTGAAAGGCAACAGGACAACGAGCCGTCTTTCTTGGACATCCCTTTGTATAGGTAGGAAGGTGGTTTTAGCAAACGACGCGCGGAAAACCCAATATCTGCATCCCATAAGTTGTCAGCCGAGAGATTGCAAATAAAACCCTGTATACAATTTTCCAAAGACAGAAAAAAACTTGCGTACTTAAAAAATCAGACTTCGAACTTGTTCGTCCTTAAGTACCCGTGGTTAAACGTAGGTATCTCGCCCATTTCGTCAAGATATATGGTACTAGTTTTTTCTCGTTCCGAAATTGCCCTTACTAAAGTCTTTGCTATTTGAGGACAACAGTGAACGGACTAACAATGAGGCCCAGTTCATGTTCAGCAGTCCTAATGTAACCAATTCAATTTAAAAGACATAGAATGTGAACCTATTAATTCACGCTTGCTTGTTGGTGCGAATGTGCTTGACGAACGCCAAGGCGACTGGCAAATAATTAGGCTGAACACTTGCTTAAATGCATTTTAAAGTTGGTAAACTAAACGCCCGGCCACATATTGTACCCTTTGTTAAGTCACGATGAACCCCACGGGTCCACGCTCGTGCACAGAAAAAAATACCTATGGAGAGAAAAACCGGAACAAAACAAACAAACGGACCATTTGGTAAATCGGACTATGCCCCGATTTAAACACTCCCTTGGCCATCGTTATCTTTTTCTCTCTGTTGTGTTTTTAGACAACCCTTTCATCGTATAAACCTTAATTTAGAACCATAACCTGGCCAATTTCATGTCCATTTTTTGAAAACATCAGAATCCTGTGCACCAATTGGTCTTTTTTATTTTATAGGTGTTAGAAAACAATTTAAGAGCAGTCGCGAAATTTGTCATTCTTCAAAAATCCCCGTGCTTCTTTAATTAAAACGCATAACGGAAATACAATATTTTAAACAACGTTCTGCTCTTTCAAAAACATGCCGCTATGGGATATACAAATATGGGATATGAACCAGTGATGACCTTGTTGAGCATAACACTGATGCCAGAAGTTACATGATCGGCATCACTGCTTCTTTTGCTCCAAACAGATGAAAGCAGCACCTCCTGCAGCGTACAGCTAATAGAGTTAGGCAAGTTACCACTAGACGGAATAGTTAGGTCGATCCCTACATAAATTTTTGGCTGTCCATTTGAATAGCTCCTGTGAGGGGTTCGGCTCCCAACTGAGTCCCCTAGCGCTCCCTGTCTTAGTTTCTAGTAATAGAAAACCCAGATAAATATCAAACTAATAATTTCAGAAATTATTAATTGCAGGACTTGGAGCTAAGTGTCCGAGACACGGCTTTTTAGGGCTGTCATGAAGTTTCAACGAAAATTTGAACCGAAGACAATCATCTTCTGCGGAATAACTGCGCAATTTTCATTCATTCTGATACTAGTATAATCTTATACGGTGGTAATTCACATCGTACGCTCAGACACATTTTGCACTTGAAAAAGAAGACACGATCGCCGGGACAAGAGCTTTATTAGCCTGACGTTTCCGACTCCTGCTCGAATCCATCATCAGAGACAAAATCAGATAAGGGTGGTTCATGCATATGCGCTGCAGTATTTATAGGATGCAGTAGCCATGCTACCGCATACCTATGAATATTCACGGCTACATCGTTGCACGTGGCGTGATGGCCGATATTTGCGTCGTTAATTCCAGCAATTTCATCACGTACGTTGAATGTTGGCGTGATGATTGCTCGACCATCTGACGCGCTGACCGGGGTGTTGGGAACAGTGTTCATCAGGGCGCTCCCCGCGTAGCCAATTTCTCCGCCTAGACGAAGTCTCAGCACGGAGTACTGAATGGGAAGACCATTGCACGTATTAATATCCCGGGGGCCAGTAAACCATGACTCAAACAACTCCCGGTTCACGCGGTTGTCACCTCTTGCGAGAATTTCGGCCTCGTCAAATTTGGATGTGCGGCCGAAATCCGTCGAATGAGCCGCAACTTGAGAGCTGGCGTCATTTCTCCGCGCCGCAGCAGCGTGTTCGGCCATTCGCTTTTGGAGTTGTCTTCCGGTTTCTCCGACGAAGTTGCTTTGTCCGCAACTGCACCAACTTCGATAAACGACTCCAGATGTGGCAGTGGATCTTCCGGTTTCATGATCAGACGCCTGATGGTTGCCTCCGGTCTGTGTGCCACTCCAACCCCAAGTGGTGCGAGAAGGCGGCCGACAGCTTCCGAAACGTTCTTGACATACGGAAGTTCCCGCCAAGACTTGGTTTCCGTGCGGTTAGGCCTTTCGTCCCTTTTGCGTATGCACCGGTCGACGAAGTTGCGCGGGTAGCCATTGGCTTTGAAGACCCGTCGGAGGTATTGTAGTTCAGCAATTTTGTCTTCCGGCTCACTGCAGTGCGTTTCGACACGCCGATAGAGCGTCCTTACACAACTGCGTTTGTGGCTGATTGGGTGGTAACTGTTGAAGTTCAGTACTTGCATCGTATTTGTCGCTTTCCTGAACACTTTGGTCTCTAGTCCACCACAATCCTTGCGGCATACGAGGACATCCAGGAAGGCCAGCTGGTTGTTCTCTTCCTCCTCCATCGTAAATTGTATGTCCGGGAAGACCGAAATCAGACGTTCCTTGAATGTCAGCAGTTGATCCCGGTCGATGACGACGAAGGTATCATCCACATACCGTGCCCAGGATTTCGGTCTGTGGTGTTGGAAGACCAGCGTCTCTAACCGTTGCAGGACCGCCTCGGCGATGAATCCCGAAATCGGCGAACCAATTGGTGCGCCCTTCACTTATTCGTAGATTGTCCCGTCGAGCGTGAAGTACGTCCTGAGACAGAGCTTCAAGAGCTGAAGGACTTGGGCGCGTTCAAGACGATTCTCCATTTCATCCTATTTGCTTTGTAGAAGCAACTTGATTGTCTCGATCGCCAGGTCCTGGGGAATAGAAGTGAAAAGGGATGTAACAGCAAAAGATACCATGACCTCATTTGGATGGAGGCTTACCCCTTTGAGTTTCTCCAGGAATTGTGCTGAAGAAGAGACCGTGATGTCTGACTCAGCGGTCAGGAACTTGAGACGCCGGAACAGCCACCTAGCCAGTTCGTAAGTTGGAGTCCCTTTGAGCGACACGATGGGTCGGAGAGGAGCGCCGTCTTTGGGCACCTTAGGGAGGCCATAGAATCGGGCCAAAGCCGTATATTGGGGTCGCCATGCGTCTGTCGGTCGGTGTTATTGCACTTGAGTTCTCCAAAGCCAACAACGTAGCATGGATTTCGCGTGTCAGCACTTTAACAGGGTTCGTTGCATATGGGACATGGAACTGTCGGTCATCCAGCAAACCTTTGGCTTTTTGAAGGTAGTCTGTCCTGTCCAGCATAACCGTGGAGCACCCCTTGTCAGCTGGCACGATGACCAAGTCTTCGTCGCATCACGTTCGACCTTGGAAAGCACACCGCTGTCTGTGGGCCATTAGGAGAGACGACACTTGGTGTCGGATGAGGCTCTTGGTCTCCTCCGTTGCCTCCGTCTGACAAAGGATTGATTCCACTGCTGCAATCATGTTAACAGGTGTGGCGTCAGTCGTGTTGATTGAAGCTTCGTACCTTAAAACCTGCATCTGATCCTTCGTCAGCTCCTTTGACGACAGGTTGTGCACCAGTTTGTCGTTTCTGGGCGAAGTTGGATTGGCAGCTTTCGGAATTTGTTCTATAGTGCTGCGTCGCATATCATTCTCTGTTCGTGGGCTTGTTCAGCTATCCTCTGCAGGAGCAGATTTGTACCGATCTCGCCCATGAACTCACAGCATCTGGTCTTTTCTTGGTCAATCCTTTGACGGTACTTGCGAAGTCTCGCGTGGCAATCTTGGAGGAGCACTCGGATCATCCTTCTGCCATGTTTAAATACTGCTCGTCTCGCCAAGTCTGTGTTAACCGGGGGGCTTGTATGAAACACATTTCGGCAACACATTATTGTCGAGACACCTGTGCAGAAACCGGATCCGCGTATACGTGGAGACCTTCCGAAGGGCGAAGGTTTCCCATCGCCGGGCCGATTGGAGCGCATCGCGCCCAGACACATTGCCAATAGAAGCGGAGACGAGTCCCAGGAAGCAGTCTTGAAGAAGAAGAAGAAGAAGAAGAAGACACGATCGTCGGGACAAGAGCTTTATTAGCCTGACGTTTCCGATTCCTGCTCGAATCCGCCATCGGAGACAATAGCAAAAAAGGGTGGTTCATGCATATGCGGCTGCAGTATTTATAGGATGCAGTTGCCATGCTACCGCATAACTGTGAATATTCGCGACTCCCCCCTTCATCAGGGATCGATGCCCGTGGCGTGATGGCCGACATTTTCGCTGTTAATTGCTGCAATTTCATCACGTGCGTTGGATGTTGGTGTGATGATTGCTCGACCATCTGAACACTCTTACCAACGCCCCGGTCAGCGCGTCAGATGGTTGAGCAATCATCACACCAACATTCAACGCACGTGATGAAATTGCTGGAATTAACGACGCAAATATCGGCCATCACGCCACGTGCAACGATGAAGCCGTGAATATTCATAGGTATGCGGTATCATGGGTACTGCATCCTATAAATACTGCAGCCGCATATGCATGAACCACCCTTTTTTGCTATTGTCTCCGATGGCGGATTCGAGCAGGAGTCGGAAACGTCAGGCTAATAAAGCTCTTGTCCCAGCGATCGTGTCTTCCTCTTCTTCAAGACTCGTCTCTTCGCTTCTATTGACATGTTGTACTGATGTCTTCGCCGCTGCATATTGCTATTGCAAGCGGTTCGGCTCCTCGTTGGGCCACCCAGCATTTCCTATGTTCGGCACCGTCAGTTCTACAGGAAGTTACTGCCAACAGCCAGGGTTTTGTTTGGATGCAACTTGATTGTTGAATTTGGCAGAACTGATCTATGCGGCCCCTTAAAAAGGGCATGGGAATAGGAATGCCCCGCCCAGGTTATAAGCGTGAACCTACGCATAATTCTCGAAAGGAAAAATATTCCCGTGCCCTAACCCCATCAATAACCCCTATGGAAATCTACACCGTCGCCTTGACCTTTACCCTAACCATAGGCTAAACGTTAACTCTGCAACTAATACTAACCCCTTCTTTAACCCGAAACTTGATCCTGGCTTACCGTTAACTTTTAATCTGGCCTTAGACCTATTCCTCTATTTAACTCTAATTTCACTGGAAGTCGGCTCAAAGCCGCCCATATTGCAGGCGTTTCCAGTTCTCATGTTCTGTTTTAGGGGGTACATAAGTTGGTCCTACCGTGAATTTATTGTAAATTATGGATATTTAGGTAGCCGCCAATAAGGAGATTTTACGTCTTTCTTAAATGAAGCATTTGGAGTGCTTTATTCATTCGTACCTCGAATGTACTATCACAAGTGTAAATAATTCACAAACTGAGACACTCGTACCCACCGAAATCTCGATTACACCTAATTGAACACTGTGTGCACCCATTCGCGACCTGCATAAACGCATGCTCATTTGTGAAATTCGTAACACTTAGCTTTAAAGCAATCAGATATCCAAAGGAAGTCAATGAAGGTGCCGTTCAAAGTGAGTGGGAGCCGAGTTAAATAAGTAAGGAAGTTGTGCTTCTGGTCCGGGTAATCCTAGAATAACAGACTTTCAAGTTGAGAAATTGCCGCGGATATATGATGATGCGGGGCTGCTGCCCATTCGACAGAGTAAGGGCAACATCGTCTCTTGAATCAATGCTGCTCGCCGGGTTTTCTCAGTCCTTCGAAAGCGCCCATCGCCAAGAAGATCCTTCCGGCCAATCCTATACGACTGAGTGCAGGACCTTGCGCCTGGAAGATAAGCGATAACTGGAAGAAACTAGAGGCATTTGATCATCGCTGCCTGAGGATCCTCCTTCGAGTGAAGTACATTGACTTCGTCTTAAATGAGGCAGTCCGCACTCGGCGCGACAATATCGCGAAGATATTTCGGGCCATCCAATAAAGATGACCGAGGTGGTTTGAGCACGTCCTTTGTCGTTTACCTCAAAAACCCAGTGTTACTACGCTCGATCTGGCGTCGTTGCCCACCCGGAGGCGTCGAAGAGGAGGCCAACTCAAGACCTGGCTTGGCATAGTTCGTACACACATGGCAGTGGTTCCTGGACCTTCGGTATTCGGTCTCGGTCGCTAGAGAAGAGGACGGCTCAGGCTGTCCATATCCGCTGCTCTAGATCGTCAGGCGTGGTACAATACGTGACACCACCGAGGCCGGCTACACCAGGTACACGTACAAGTAACTAAACAGTTCACGCGTGTCCACTTCTTTACGTCTTTTAATGCAATTCCCCGAACTAGGACTACTTTAGTGACTAGCTAACAGCTCCGCTTGGTTTTTCTTATTTCACTCCGGCTCATACACGCAGAGATGACAGTTCGACCATCCCAGACGACGAGGTCCACCGCGTTCCCCGCGGAATGGGACCGGTGACTTGCTCGAGATTCGATTCATGACGAGACAAATTTGCGCAATAACTGCCACCCTATCTCCTCTTTCGCCCATCGTACCATATGACTACGGCCGCGCAGTGACTGGCATAGCTGAACGGCAGATCCACGGGTGGGCTGGTCTGCACACAGTATATACCACGCTTCCAGGTGGGGCGGCTCGGATCTCGCATGGGGCAGAATGCAGCAGAGGCCACTCTGGGAAAAAGACACTGCTGCCTGAATCCCAGTCCTGAAAAGGGCTGAGTTATTCCGTGAGATGGCAACTGTTCAATCAACTACTCGACGCAACATGGTAGATTCGAGCGCATCGGCCTTACTATTAGTGTGGGAGGCGCTGGTGTGCCGTGAGGATGGAGTCTCCGGAATTGGCCTTACTGTTCCCTCTCGCATGAACCAGACGACTGTCTGAGACGGTCAATCAAGGACTGATGAGATTGAACGCAGGGTCTGACTCGGCCTAATGGGTTGCATCTAAGGCCTGCCACGGGCAGTAACTATGGGCTCGCACGGACACATCGCGGCACGATAATCTGTGCCAGAGGTCAGTCTGACACCCTTTTTGTTCCAACGCATCTGCGGCGCATCAAGGGTATCAGTTCCAAATCTCTCCCAAAATTGCTTTACAGGGAAAGTAGATTGTCAATGCGAATCCGACTGAATAGTCGCTGGCAGATACATCTTTTTCGACAATGCGAATCGTCGTGGATTCTCACTGTTCGAGGTCACGACCCGACGCGGAGGCCATGAATTCTGGGCTCACAGCTCCCCTGGTCGCTGCTGGGCGAGGGTCATCGCAACTTGAAGAGTGGGACATGACTGAGTTGAGCTGGCTGGAGATGAATTTAATGCCCTGCCTGACCCAACATCGGCCTCGTTGTATGTTTTTCACGAGGTCTGTTGGTTGCGCTCCTAAACCAAACTAAGCTTCCGGTGAATGGAGCTTCATGCATCAACTGTTAATATGGAGGTCGACTTGAGAAGTAATAGTCTAAGTCTGGTATTCAATATCAATAATCGATTTATGAAGCCTGCTCGCGACCTCCCAAGCACCCAATAAACGCAGGTAATATAACCACACCGGGTACAGCCGACGGGCAGATAAAGTGACAAAATGAACCCCCCTTAAAGTAAGTTGCTGCCCGGGGACAAACAAACTTCACCCATTTCCCCCCCCCCGCTGAGTGTCCTCCCGTAACAAAATACGAGTCCTGTCGCAAGTCTGCCGATGTTGCGTAAAATATCTTGGTGACTTGATCTGCACCTATTCATTCACGAGGGAGAAGTCACACGGTGACGGCAGATTTGCGAAGGCCTCAGTCCTCTCATTGGCGAGAAAGAAAAGCCCAGGGTTTACTAACGAGGTCAGTGCAAGCGGGCAGGCTGCAAAGTATGGCTGATTAACGATCATGTTATTGACAAACAGCAAAAAAGTAGTCTTTTTCTCTTGAAGGCCGTGAGGCCCACATCCCCAGCTTTCACAGTCACATCGTCAGCAGCCAGGATATTCCCGTCACAAAAGTTAGTAAGGATAGGTTGTGCAACCCCACTGGGTTTAGCATGCATGTGTAGGCAACTACTATATTTATTTTAGGTCTCATTTTGTTTATTAATCCATAGCTACAAGAAGCTCCCCTTTGTGTGTTATCTAGCACTTTGATGTAACCGCATGCACTGACTTATTCCAGCATGGGTTTTTAGTAATAAACCATTTGGCCTGATGTTCTCGCTCCCCCGCCCCGTAATCCTGTTGTCCTACCTTGATTTCCTATTTACCCCATTGTACATGCATTGTTTTTCGTTGTCGACTCCGTACGCCGTGGTTTGCTTATTTCTTCCGGAGGATTAAGTAAACCTTGGTGTGCCATGCCAGTGTAACGCCCCTTGAGCTGAACAGAGTTGCTTGAATTATGTGACACCTTTGGAGCGCGAATCCAGGATGAAGATGGTGTGACCGCATATCGGCGAAAATAATCGCTCTTCTGTCATGGCATCTCCGCCGACCACTTTCCCGCTATTACCGCAACTACCATACCGTATCTCTCTCTCCCTCTACACCGGCACTCCCCACGGCCCAACCCCGCAGTTGCCGACAGTGATGCATTCCCCACCGCTTTTCTAGCTGACATGCTGCTATCACCTCTTCATCCAGAGTGATAATTGCTTCTGCTGTAATTCTCATCCCATCTTGTATCATTTAAAATCGTCCGGTATGTTAATAGCACTGCCCTTCGTATATATACAGTGCGGGACCGATCTGATGATATCTTGGCCAAAATTCTGAAATGTGTTTTCGATTAGGAAGGATTACTTAGGTGGGGTTGTAATGTTGCCTATCAAGCGACGTAATTCCACAGTATTTCGGACCCGCCAGGATGTCGACTTTTGAATGCACTTCTTTTCGACATTCAATGGAAGCCACAGTCGGTAAAAATGACTACTTAAGTAGCATAGAGGTTCGCATTCATTTTCGATGGTCTCATAAATTCAAATATTTCTTATCGGAAACATGCACAATAATACGCTTTCTTTTACATGTTTAGTAGAAAATAACATTGTCTTTATATTTTATACCCGAAGAAAGCGTATCTTTAGGTTTTAGGTTTATGATTATGAGATTATTAAGACCACGCGATGTAAATAAATACGGCGTCGCACATCTCCGTTTGCCAATGCTTCTTGTGAAACGTACAACATAGTCCACATCCATTGCAAAATTTTAGGAACTCAGCATGGGATCTCCTTAAAGGCATAAAGGAATATATGATTTTTCTTGTGAGGAAAGCATGCACGTTGTAGACTGAAATCTCAAAATGGTAATGCACAGGTTGATCTGGCCCAAAATTATTGGCGAATGGGAAAACGTTTTCAGAACCTAAATATACGCTTTCTTTGGGCCTTAAATATAAAGATCGCCGGCTGCATCTTGGTTTACTTTGCCTCGGCTAGAACAAAAACGCTCTGCTTCCTCGATATCTTGGAACGGTTTCTGTTGTCGAACGCGTAGGCCAGATTTATTCATTTCTTTAAGATAATTTGTGCATAGTCCCTCCCATAAACAATCATAAGACAGTTAAATTTAGCTGAGAGGTGAGGTTACATAACCTAAGGTTGCCCAAAAGTCGAACAGACGACGTGTTACGAGGAAAAAAGACTACTGTTATAATGAAATAATAAGGGATCTGACTCCAAAGCTGTTTCAGGAGTCTGAAAGCGCCAAAAATCAGATAGCCGACTATTGTAAAAGTAAAACCGGACAACAGCTGTTGATGCAACTGTTGCAAAGGTCATTGGAAGCCATCATCGACCAGCAGGAAGTGGACCTGCCAGAACAACGGCTTGCCCGCCGAGAAAGTCGCACTGGAGCTGCCAGAGGAATTGGATGACGAAGTATCTCCGAGTGGAACGCGGACCCAAATGTATCAGATATCCTATGGAGTGGAATGAAGGATTTCTAGGCAAGCGCCACGAAACCAGACTAGTCGTCGCTTACTTTAGACGATCCACGGCTGCCTTCGAAGATATTAAACCCTGCAAATTTAGGATGGACAATTGTCAACAGCTTCTTGTCAGCCTGCGAGAAGGTCCTCGACAGTCTCTCCCAAGCTAAACCCAACATGCCTCCTACATTAGCCTCCGACTACCAGGTGGGAGCACCAGATTCGCTGCCGCGGTTCTTCACGCATGGAGATACAGTCCGCGACATTATTGAGGCCGGTCAGATCAGACATGAGGAAATACAAGGAGAGCAGTTGCTTTGACGCCGACTAGAAATGTCTGGTCGCACCGTGCGCAGTGATCTCTGCTGTTCAACTATGATCCAACATTGGATGGTAAAATCACCCCGCTAGACTAGATTAAAAGCCAACAGCACAACATTGTTCATTGACAGTTGGCGGGGAGTGCAAGGGTGTCAAAACCAACGATTGCGCGCGCACTACAACAGCGTGACAGATTGAGACGGACACTTCTCGAGGGACGCTACGGAACATCTCAAAAAGGAGGGGGAGGGGAGAAGAAGAAGAAGAAGAAGAAGAAGAAGAAGAAGAAGAAGAAGAAGAGATGGACCCAGGTATCGCTGCAGCCCTCAGCCAATGCTATTACAAAGTAGCTGGGGAAGGGATGCGAGTAAACCGACCAATGAAATAACCAAGTCAAAACATTTAACTTCAAAGGAACATTTGATTGGCTGTCTCACTAAATACTCGGGCACTTAGATGGTTAACTCAGGAGGGGGTTTTGTAGTTTAACCAGTGGCCAGTTTCTGTGTAGCTGACTTGATATGAAACGCCAATATGGGCCTTGGATCTTTGACAAAATCAGTAGAATTGAACCACCAGTTTGGCCGTACCGAAACTCCGAAACTCGATGCTCCAATAGATTAACTAAAATACAGCGGGTCCAAAATTTCGATAATCTCAAAACCCCTAAAGATTACCTATTCCGGCCCTCGAGCAATTAAGGTCGAAAACAACCGGTAGCAAGAAAAAAGTAGTTCCTATTCACAGAGCTGGTACTTTACATGGTTCAGAAAGGGAGAGAAAAGTCGGGATAGCGATGAGCAAGAGAGATTTCTGGTGTGGAGGTTGACTTGCGCACTAGGCGCCAGCGACAACGGGCTTTGAGTCAGGGGTGGACGGTGTGGACGGCAATTCCTCACCCCCGAGGATGGTCTTCAACTCTGCGGCTGAGACAGTTTCGTTCTTGAGCAGGAGATCCACCAGACGCATCAATTTGCTCTCGTTCTTCTGGATCAGCTGCATGGCGCGCCGACTAGCCGCCGCTATCACCCGACTGACCTCGCTGTCAATCAGGGCCCCAGTGCGCTTGCTGAAGGGTTGCACACCAAACTGATTAGTTGCTTGTTCCTACGGGCGAGGAAATGTAAAAGAAGGAGGCGTTGAGATAATAAACACGAGAATCCTCATGCGACTAATAGTGGCCGCTGAGCCTCCACCTCTCCCCGTGTACAGAGGTCTGTTATGAGTATAAAGTGCTCGTTATTGACTACCGCGATCAGTTTTCGGGTCACAAATACAGCGTATAAAGTAGCGATGATGATGACGATGACGGTGGTGGTGGTGGTGGTGGTGGTGGTGGTGGTGGTGGTGGTGGTGGTGGTGGTGGGGGTGGAAGATTTGCCCCTACGACAGCCAAAGTAGGCAATTTTGGGGAAAAACGCCTGCACTTGTCTTTCACTAAAAGTAACAAAACAGGTGTTGTTTGCTCCACCTTTCGATGCTCGTTATTTTGTTCTCAAAAACTTGAATTTGACGTTGAAAAAGCCCCGAATTTAACGGCACGGACCAGATCAGACAAAAATGACTTTTCCTTCTCCCACTAAACAGCTGGTCGCTGCCAAATTACTTTAATATAATGTTGGTAACATATCCTAACCAATTAAAGAACATATCACGTCTTGCTAATCCATTGCCGGAGATAGCTTTACCCAGCGAGAGCATTTTCGTAGATTTGTTTTGTAAATTTAGACCCCTAAGGAACTGGTTAGTCAACTACCAAAATCGGGCCTAAATCGTCGGAAATGTAAGCATTGGAGGCGGGAAACCGTGAATGTTTTTCGGTCTGCAGTGGACACTCTTTGGGAGGGTCTGACAGTTTGAACGGCCAGGCCGCACCGAGATATCATCCCTGCTGGACAAACTTTGTACAAAATGTCTCGTTTCAAGCCTGGCAGCCTGATCGCCACCGTTCACTTAGTGCAACAAATTACCACGGTCTTCACATCGGCCTAACTTTGCAAGGGACAAATCTGACTCTGGCTGAGTTGGTAGTCGAGCTCTCCAATATGGCGTGACTCCTTGAAATGTGAATGAGAAGAAAGGGAGATCAGGAGGGGCCTACCGGAAAGCTGATGTTCCCCACAGCCTCCGACATGCCCCATTCTCGAACCTCCTTGTAGGCCAGATTAGTCGCCTTCTCCAAGTACCGTTGGGATGCTGCAAAATAAGAAGGAAGAAGGGTCTTGATTGATTGGTTGACGACGATGATGATGATGATGATCGCGGGATTCCTTAACAAATGAAGTTCATAGGTGAGTCAGTAAAACACTGAGTACTTTCTGTCTCATCACATAAAATGGCCGACCGACTTTGGCAGTGGACTGGTGACTGAGAGTGGAGTCGACTCTAACGCGCCCTAACGTCAGTCAGCACATATTCCTCACCACAAGCAAGCTAACACGCTCATAAGCTATCACGGTGTGTTAAAAGCCGTGGCTCAGAAAGCTGCCAAATAACGGGATAATACGGCCCTCCTTTCAGTACAGAGGGTCAGGCTTCATTCCAACTCAGCTGGGATCCGAGCCACCGCCTTCTGGTTTCTGTAAAACCCCGGCTCATCTTGAGCGGCCCAAACATGTGTGGCGCGCGCAGATGGTGCGCCTAGCTTAGTCAGCCACTGCGTCCGATCTTAACACTGGGCTCAGGCGGGTAAGGAAAGGGAGAGTGCGGTAGATGCAGCGCAAGTCTACGCCCACTACAAACTAATTCACGAGCAAGCTCCTGTCCCTGCGGGGCTCACGGTGGACACTGTCGGAGACGGCGGTCGAACTATAAGGTGGCTTCTGTTCTAAAATGCGCAGCCTCCAGTCAAACAACGGAGCCCGAATTTCCTGATGGCTCATACGTCACGCGTTGCGGTAGGTAGTTGTGTGATTAGCCGACTAGGCGGTTCTAACAGTCTCTCCGGGTTGGTAAACAAACCAGTGAAAGAGGCCTCCCAGGTCGACGGAAGAATTGGATGCGCGCCCGTGTTTACGAAAAAATAAAGTACAAAACTGCACAGGTGGGTGAGGTCAAGAAGTGCAGGTACAAGCTGACCAGCGTCAACATTGAAAGCCTTAGACAATAAAACGCAGCAATCAAAATGAGGAATTTCACATTCCTTGGTTGCCGGCCGCTATGAACCATCTTATAGTAACAGTCGCCACGCCCGTAATTTAGTGTTTAAACTGCTACAAAGGCTATAATATTTCGCTATGTAGCCAATAGTATGCGCCATGCTTACTGGGACTCTCCAGGAGACACCAAGCGTTGAGGGCTTCCTTCTATGTCTGCATGTATGCATCGGAAAAGGGTGAGATTAATCTGTGTGCTTTCGTTCCTCTAACGCTTCGCTCTTCTATTTCACCGTATCACCAGGAATAGAGAGACGTAAAAAACAAAGTCGTAAAAAAGTTTTTGTTGCTGACTTCCGACTAGTTTGAAGGCAGTGGCGAACAGCTTTACAGGCCGGTAGTAGGTCGAGGAGACGACCGGCTGAATTAGCACCAGCTTGTCAGGCCTTGATTATCTCTCGCGCCTTGTTACTTCTGTACCGTCAAAACTGAAACGATTTGTTCTCCGAGTTGTTGGGTGGGTGGATACATTTCCTACCCCCGCACGGGCGACGTGATAGATGCATAGGATCAACTCGGGAGGGAACCACATCAAACTATGGCGGGCGTTATCGGAATGCGCACCATAGCAAATGCCGACATTCGGGATGTGGTGTCAGGGCAAGTTGCCAGCAGACATCATGCACATTAGGATCCTGCTGCTGTTGTTTAAAATACTGGTCATCTGTTGTGTGGACCAGGGGGTGTGGAAAGGAACGCCAAGATGCGGGCTCGGCCGTGCCAGCCACCTGCGCCCTCCCCCGCCTCCGGTCTTCTTAACTCTGTCTTGAAACCCAGCCCAGGTGGGAGAGGAGGAGAGAATGTGCTGGATACTGCGCAAACCTACTAGCAATATAAAAGAGATCACGCGCAAATCACCGTGCCTGCTCCCACCCCGCTATAGAGCACACGGTGGACGTCGTCGGAAACGACGGTCGAACTGTCACACCATTGCTGGCTCGTTTTGAGTTGTCCATTTCGTCAGTCGTTTGCCATTCTGGCCGTAATAAGTGGAAGATAAGTTATGACAGATTAGTACAGACAAGTTTATGAATAGCAACTGTTCCTGAAAGAAACGTTGCTTCGATCCAACATTTTAAAGGTGCGTGAATAGGCTTTGGCAAGCACTCGGTCGCTTAGATGATTGACAAATGAAAGCACGGAAAACGAGCCGGTTGTGAGGTGGAAGGACGCGTGCTTGCACGTTGTTATGCACAGTGAGGTTGGTCTGGATGGCACACAGAATGGGTGGTAAACAAATGCTACCATAAGAGCACCAAGACTTTGCAATTTGATTCCAAATCGGCCAGCTGCCTTGTCAACCTACCAGCTACATACGAAAGCACAGTTGCTGCCTTCGGCTACTACGAAACATAAGGGGAATAAACTGCTATCTAAGAAGCCCAATACTCTTATACTTCCATGTGTGAGGTCATTATTTCCACATGTATCTAAGCACACAGATGTGCACGCACCATCAGAGATCGTATTGAAGACAAGTTGTTCTGCAGCTCGGCCCGCCAGGAGCACAGCCATCCTGTCGGCGATATCATCCGCACGCATGAGCCATTTCTCCTCCGGAATGAACTGCGTGAAACCGAGGCTCTCGCCGGGCTCTCCTGATTGGGCTCGGGGGATGATTGAGATGCGGAAGGGTGTGAGACCGGTTTTTGGAAGTAGAGCAGCAACGAGGGCGCGACCGGCCTCCTGCACGGCGGCTATCCGTCTCTCCGTCATGGACAGGGGGTTTGACCTCCTTGCGGCGCCTAGTTTTTAATTTTCAAAAAAACATCTACTGAAACATACCAAGTAACATATGCCTGCCAACTGTAAACATTTGCGAAACTAAATACCCGCACTAAGGAAAGGAGCATGAATAAAACTGACCGGCAATGACACGCTCCAAGGCCGCATCAAAATCCTCGTCCTTCACACCCTCCTCAATGTTTGGCCTCCGAGCGGCGATTAGGGCAGCCTCATTGCAAAGACGTGCAATGTCCGCTCCGCTCATACCTGGTGTCCATGTGGCTAAGCGATTCCGCAGACTAGTTTTGTCTAGACCAACTGCAAGCTTGTACTTCCCTGAAAGATGAGCGAAATGACCGCCAAATAAGCTGAAATGTCTAGAAGAGGGATTCACGACAGATAAATAACTAACTGGTGTGCTTCTCTGGCAGAACCGTTGAAAAATACCACCAGAGGGAGCACAGTCTCAAAGTACATATCCAATCAAGTTGGACACATTATGTTAACATTTGGAATTCTCCACATCCCCTTCGCAAGTGCCTTAATTTCCGCTTCCCGTTGACATTTCCCTTTTTCCTTCTGTGCCCCTCTTTCAGACATGAACTGCGTCCATTTAGCTAATTGGTTTTATATTCTGGTCTTGAGCTGGGAATTCAATTTGTCCAAATAGCGACAGAGGAATTCTTTAGATAGGGTATCCATTGCTAAGGTTTGTATTTTTCCACTACTTATATTCTATCAATAAAACCGTATATACACCGAAATCTGCTTTTTAGCTTATACGCGTTGCTTGGATCAGTAAAGAATTGAACATTTGACTTGATTTAAAATGTGAATTTATTGCCAACTGCAACCGACAAAAACATGAGACTGTAATGACTGATTTTTTTGCATCTGTCCATTTCAGGGCTGAAAGGTCGGAACAAGCGGCTCCGGTCTAGAACCCACGCAAACAGTTTCATCATCATTACCAGGCAAAAGTACCTCAGTTCCAGGTTGGGATGACCTGAGAATTTTGCACTCAACTAACCTTCAAGGGGAATATTGCAAAAGACCCGTAATAACTAACATTTGGGACACCAATTCCCAAACCGCGATAAGGCCTGAGGAGAGTTCATCCGTGTTCAATATTTTATGCAAAATAATCTGTGAATAAATAAACAGCTTTCCTCTGATGGTAGGTTTACAAAGTATCTCAACTTGACCGGTATTTTGACGTAAAATTGCAGAGGTCCAGTTCTCATTCAAACATCTTTTCTTCATTGTGTGGGAGGTGCACCTCAATAATTACAGTGGTTGATTTTAGGCATTCCTCAAAGCAATTACCGACGAGACGGACTCTTTGAGGACGCATCTATTCAATCGGATCTGATCAGTTCAAAAACTGCCCCACGTGGCTAGAATTCTAACCAGCTTATCACGAGATACGACTCTGGAGTACCAATTAAATTACTCCCAAAGTGCCTCGGAGCAGACTGTCCAACCTACACAGATATGTGCATGTATCGAAAAACGGGCATCTCAATAAATGTAATTAGGCAACGATTAAATTCTTTGGGAAAACTATGCCTTGCACTGTGTAAATTTTCGAGGCTGGTCGACCGGTTCGTCTTGAGACTATAAGTGGCTTATGGAAACAGTTAACTGATAAACCGCGTCTAACAAACGATTCTACGATTGGCCGTCTGCACCAATACGCGTTAATTGCACCTCCTCGTTCCCTCTGGATTGGCTGTGCTCGTTTGAACTTGCCCTTTTCGATACGCTGATTGATGCATGACCCATCTGATTGCATTACCTACGAAGATCACTGTACGCAGACAAGGGGACAGGCAGTGCACTTGGTCATTATAATCCAAAGGGGGTAGGTTGGGTAGTTTGTTCATCGAAGGATACGCTGATCATCACTACTCCAGGAGAGCCAGTAATGACGAATCTCAAGGGAGTCCGACTATGCTCAAGGAGGCTTTCACACCATCTGCCTTGCGCCCTCTCTTCCCCTTGTAGTGCAATGTCACGGCAAGGGCAAGACGACTGCGGAAGGTCGTAAGGCGCAGTGGCCGATCTGGCAGACGGCCTTCCAATGCGCGTTGGATTTATGACAGTGCGATAAGGTCATGGGGAATCATCATCCTCCCTCTTCCTTCCACCACGAACGAGTAAAAAAATCAGTATAAATTGGCTAGAAATAAGATCGGACGCCGGCTTTGGAGTCAAGTAAGTCCCACATGTTCGCGGGCCACAACACGCTTGAAGCTCATTCAGATCTGATACATTGGCGCCATCCCTTCTGGGAAGAGCAGGCCACACGCACACACGCATATACTGCAGGAAGATCAGCACGTGAGTAGCTACGCGTAGCCGGGACAAGTGCCTTTTTCCCGCCTGCGGGTCCGACCAGTGTGCTAGGCCAGAGTGACCCGCGGCAGTGGAACCAAACACGCACTGACCGAGGTACATGTCAAGGAGTTCCTTCCGTTCCGCCAGATTGGGTAGGTCGACGTAGATGTGTCTGTCAAAACGGCCAGCACGAAGGAGCGCCTTGTCAAGCAGGTCGGCGCGGTTGGTGGCCGCGAAGACGATGGTACCCTCGGTGGTGTCCATGCCGTCCATCTCGACGAGCAGTTGATTAAGGGTCTGCTCCATCTCGGAACCACCACCGCCTTGTTGCTGGGCCCTTTTTAAAGAAAATCCCCAGGTTATTAGTCAGTTGATAGGCCAATATGAGTAAGGACATTGAGTTAGTTACTAGGCGACATCGCCGATGACGGGAAATGAGGTGACACTCTGGGAAGGCTATCAACAACCGTGAGGATAATGCAAGCACAATAAAAACTCCAGTTGGCTGCCATGTCTCAGTGTTAATGTGCTACAGAGTCTCTTATTTTCAGGTCATGGTTATTTTTACCCGGAAGGCATCGTCTTGGTCGAATTTGTGGATGTTAACTGCTTCAGTACAAGAGAGAAGGCTATCCAGCTGCAGATGAGAAAGTACGCAGCAAAGCCATCACCGTTGAGCGGGGTGACAACTCGGCGGCGGTGGGGGTCGCTGGCGACCAGCAGCTACTAACCGCACACCCTGTATCTTTGTGACTTCCCATGGTTATAGCACGAGAGTTTATCTGGTTTTGCAGCAGGCAATGGCGCTAAAAGTGGCGTAAAAGTATCATTCGATGGAAAGCTAAAGGCAAGTCGAGTGGCTTACAAAGAGTAGCCATGTTACCTTATTCAAAGGACCGAAATTTTGCTAGGAATCCAGTCGGGAGATCATAGATAAATTAACAATATCACCTTAGTTTTAGTATTCCCGGTTCGGCTAATAAAAACGGTCAGATTATTAAATAGAGTTGCTTGGTCTCGTGGACCAGTTTGGAGTACAATACGGCTAGCGTAAAACATACCCATCTGCTGAGCGTCTACGACCGACCGAGTCTATTTCGTCGATAAATATGATCGAGGGGGATCGTTGTCTGGCAGCCTTAAAAAGTTTTCTGATTCTAGAAGCGCCCAGTCCACCAATCACTTCGATGAACTCGGACCCAGCCATCGAGAAGAACGGTACGTTGGCCTCGTGGGCAAGCGCCTTTACCTAAACAAAAAATGAGCGTTTTAATGGCTTTCAGAATGCTTACTTATACATTTGCAGTAGTACATTTGTTAACACTCAAATAACTACTCACGAGTAGGGTTTTTCCTGTTCCGGGGGGCCCCAAGAGAAGTGCACCCTTCGGTAGCTTTGCGCCCAATGCCTGATACTTGGCTGGGTTTCGCAAGTAGTGAACGAACTCAATCACTTCCTCTTTACTTGCGTGCATTCCTGCAACATCCTGTGATGGTAATAAACAGTACATCATTGTAAGAAACTACTCGTCGAGATAAGTAATTGGGACGGCTGAAACAATATGGATCAGGTATGCACATGACGCGAGAACAACGCTGTCGTAGCCCCAAAAAACAGTCTCGTTTTGGGAAATATTAAGTACGCCTATTATCAACCGACTGAAAATACGTCACCTAATGCGGCGCTATTACCGTTGCTCAGGCTACTTATCCTAATCAGTGTTTAACTATTGGCTTAGCCGGTATCTCATGCGCCTTATCCTCATTGCTCTTTTTTGTGAAGGGAGGCCGTGGGCCACATCGATCCGCATTGCCAGGTCGCTAAAGCACTCCCAGACAGGGACTTCTAATGAAATTTGGGGGAGTCTCAGTTTAGTTAGGGTGGCATTCCAAGCAAAATCCAACCATGGAACGCCCTGCCCATTGATGTTGTTCTCTACTTTTGTGTTGATTTACTTAAGTGCAAACTCGACACGCATCAAATTTCTCACTCATCGGTCAAACACACTCATATAACCAGTCACCGAGCTTACGTATGTTCATACTACTTGCAATAAGTAAGTGGACGCTCGTGTTTACCCCCTTCGGCTAACAGACGGCTGCTTGCTTTTATGTAAGCAATCTCTTTTGCAATTCTGCTTACCTAACAGCTCTTCTCCGTAGACATTTTGTAACCAGTAAGAGGTACAAAAGCGTTGCCCATCTTTCCCTGAGTAAAACTGAACTGAACCTTCGGGAAATGAGCGTTCACCAGGTAAGGCCGGATGTGCGGAAGTTCTCCTCTGTTAGTGTGGTCAAACCATGGAATGTCCTCCTAGCGGATGTTGTGCTGTCATCACCAATGGAAAACCTTTAAAGAAACCTTGACAGATTCACGCTCCGAAATGCGCATGAGAAACGAGAGATCGAGCTCAACCCTTGAGACGCAAGCCCTATTTGTCAAACTCTTACGGGCTCATTCGAAATATTTCAGCTCACATAATCTCCCTGTACATCACACCAAATTGTACGTTATCGGCAGTTAGTGAATATTACGCGGTTACCCACTGTGGCTGATGAAGTTCGACCAAAATATTCATGCATAAAAACTTCGGTCTGAGCCTATAGACCTAGAATATACTGATCTAATCCAAGTTTGCAATTAATTTCTACGAAAGTTAAAAAGTTACAAACAGGGTAGTCAAAAGTTTCCGCATATTTCCATCAATAAATTCAACTAAACTAAAAAGGGAACTTTGTTGGCCTCTAACAGTAGTTGTATGCGGAGGTATTATATATTTTTTCAGGCAAGTGTTTGACCTCAGAAAAGAGGAGTACGACGTTTTCACATGCTTGTCGCGTGCTCATGGTATGCAGCGTCTTACCAGTGGCCGCGACCGCAATGCTTCTGTAGAACGTGATTGGTCCATTCGTCCTTGAAGGGGGCTGGATAGAATCCTAACCAACCTGAATGGGATGCTATAAATACACCCCGTTTTCTAATGAGAATGTCTTGAAAGTTTTTATGCGTTTAGTCGCAGCCCGTTGCGTTCTTTTTTTCTGCCACGTTGATGCTCTTAAACAACGGTAGAGTATGCATTGGGTTCGTGCTACTACTGCATACCAGGTCGATTCATAACAAGAGAACTACAATCTGGCAAAACGATTGTCCTTTAAAATTTTACAAAGTCGAATTTGGTCACTGTGTCATGACGAACACGAACTGCCACTAAGCAGATTCTTTTTGCCACCACTGTCTTGCTCGATCTGAAACTCCGCTCAGGGACCGACTTGAGGACAGTGTGGAACTCAAAATGCACCAAGACTCAAAAGGTTGAAGAAATCCGAAAGTTAATGGCACTTCAGGCGATACAGGGTTTTATTTTTTGAAAGAAATAAGTTATTTGGGAAATATAAAGAAATTTATTGTAAATTCTCGACTTTGGTTCCCCAAGTCGTCCTCAGACGTGAAGAAAGTGTGCAAAATAGTTAACATTTAGACATGCCTAAAAAATCGATTTTATCCTGTTACTCCTGATGGCGTAATGTCCTGATTGGCCAATGCCTTTTCCCCTTTTCCTTGAGGCTGTTGTACACCGCATCCAATTCCACGTGTCGGTTGGTGCATGCGTTATCAGAATGGATGGCCTCTAAAAATTCATGACTCTTCTTATAAGAGCAGACACCTACAATGCGGGTCCTGTCCCAGGCGAATTTGTGTCCGGTTTCCAACGTATGCATGGCAACTTGGGACAAATGGTCTCGTCTTTTTACAGCCAACTGGTGTTCGTGTATTCGTGTAGAGGCCGATTTACCAGTTTGTCAGCAGTAAACCGCATTACAAGTGTTGCATGGTATCTTATAGACGAATTCCTTCCTATCCAAATAGCCAACCCTATCCTTAGGGTGTACAAGCTGGTAACGAAGTGTAGTCGTCGGCTTGTGCGCCACATGTATTTGGTGATTCTTCAAGTGTCTTTCAACTAGTTCGGACACGGGCTTAATGTATGGGTGTTCGCCAGTTTTTTGGCTTGGGCGCCTGATCGGAACAATCTAGTTCCTTGTCTTTTTCTTTTAACCCCGGTCGTCTCACGCATCGGTGTACAAAATATCTAGGGTACTCATTCTGGGAAAACAGTTTGAACAAATAATTCAGTTCTGTTTGATAGGTTTCGTTGTCAGGGCAGTGAGTTCTTGCTCGGTTAAGGAGGCTGTGCACGGCACTCCTTTTGTGAGAGATCGGGTGATTGCTCTCGTAATGTAAAAGAACTTCCGTGTAGGTTTCCTTGCGGTAAACCGAAGTGCTAAATGGCCCGTCAGGTTCTCTCTGTACGACGACATCAAGAAACGGGAGTTTGATCAGAAGAAGAAGCGATCGCTGGAACAATGGCTTTATTCGCCTGACGTTTCGGATTCTCTCTTGAATCCATCATCAGAGACAGTTGCAGAAAAGGGTGGCTAGTGTACAGGCAGTCGCAGTATTTATAGGATGCGGT
>CACRXP010000367.1:526174-537532 GCA_902702965.1 Spirometra erinaceieuropaei | reverse complement strand
GTCCTGATCTTAAGATCTTAAGACGGCGCCGTGATGACCGGTGGGTCACAATGAATGTCAAGACTCAAAACTGATAATAATAATTGCTATCAGTACAAACTTAACCGGCTTTGAAGCCCACAGCTTCATGTAATAGGACCAACGGCCAAATTCTCTGCGACTGATGTGCATTGGCATTTGGGACCCAAAAACCAAACATTGTCGGACCCATCATTCAACTAAAATCTATGCTAACTAAAGGTGTGCTCTACGTCGGCTGTTCTCGGTGAAGACCTTGATAAGCAGTCCCTAGATCGACAGAATGCATAAATCGAAAGCTTGGGACTGCAACTTCTCAGGTGGTAGGAGGCAAATATCTGCAATACCCTGCAACATTGTAGTATCCTCCAAAGATTCCGGCTACCAAATAACTCGATCTTTCGTGTCAGGATGATGTAGGAGTAATCATTCGAAACCATATAGTGGGAAGGATTCGAACTCGGCCACAGGCACTTGAGCCTTTCTTTCATGTCGAATATCGAGGTTTGAGGTACTTTGGGTGGGGGGAAGAGTGTATGTTGTGAGCAATTCGTCAGTGGCGTTCTACTTCCCGATTATATAACGCGTTAAGTGTACATAAAGTGGGACTGACAAAAAAGTTGAATGACACGAGCACCTCATTAGACAGGGGAAGAGGAGGAGCAGGAGGAGGATGAGGAGGAGGAGGAGGAGGAGGAGGAGGAGGAGGAAGAGGAGGAGGAGAACTTCTTGTGCTGTCAAGCTTTCTAGCAAACATATGTTTTAGCGGCCTTCGTGTTCAAACAACGCCTTTTTAAGACCCGTCGCAAGGTAAATAAGTGACCAATGAAAGCACTGCTTGGACAAAAGTGTTCTGCTTTTATATACATTGTTGAGGGTGTCAACAAAGCCCAGGCAGATATTAATAATGCATGTCTCGATGGCTGCGACAGTTCCAATTTGTCTTTTATCATGATAAAGCGAAGTGGAACGGCATAAAAACTCCGCTAATCATATTCACTGAGATATTTTCATAAGCAATTGAGGAACCACAGTAGAGCTCCCCTTTAAACCCTAGTTACTTTTATCCGGCGATTTGTTATTTCTGAGAGAGTGAGTTCGTACTCAAAGACTGCGGTGGAGGTCCCGCTGGACGCGACCAGAAACAGAAAGCTGAAAAACTGGAGACAGTACCGCTTCCAGCAAAATAGCCTTACGCTTGCTAGGACAATTTGGTGAGTCGTCTTCGTTGGACCGTCCGGCTGACTTGTCCCTAACTAGTAGTTTTTAGTGTCGTAAACAGGTGAGGTTAAAGTCAGTTACAATAATATGCTGGCAAAGAAGGTTTTGATCGGTCGTTGTTGTGTCTTCTGACACAGCAGTGCTCTAAAAATTGAGCTTTCAAGTCTTGGCGCAGAGCGCACCATTGACCATTAGAGTTTTTGGGCTTGCACCCGGTGTTGCCTAAAGCGGCAAAGCAACTGAGACGGAATTTCAGTTTAGGAATCCATTCCTACGAAGCTCAGATGGGCGTCAAGTGTTTCTAACAAGGTAATGTGGTCCGAGGCAATCTTGAAAACGCCGTTGACTGGCTCACAATAGTAAAATCTATAACTACCGTGCTCCTAAGGCAGGGTGGCTTTTCTAAGTATTTCTCGGCACGAACGCAGTCTGGACGTTAGAAGCGTGACGTATAAGTTATACTCACTGACTCTATCAGTTGCACGCAATGAGTGGCAGTCGGGAAATGCACTCGTTCATCGAGGCGACAGTCTTCCCGCCATTTGTGTATATGACTATCAGGCGTTGTTTTGTACTCTTAAGCAGAATGTTTTTTCAGCTTGTTGACTTATAAAAAATCGTTTGTTGAATATGTGGCAAAGTTGCATGCATGCTTCTGGACAGACCGGCGGCGTAACTTTCGTGGGCATTTTCAAAGTTGTAAAAACACATTGGCTATAAGGGTTAGTATACGTGAACTGTATACGAACTGTTATTCGTGCCCGGGGTGAGAAGAGTGCAGAGAATATGGAGCCCATTGGAAACCCCACCTGCGAACGTAACCGGATGACGGAAAGGACAACTGTGAAATGGGCGGCTTTTCGGATCAGACAAACGGGTAGCCAGAGATCGTGCAGCAGCAAAACTTTCAAATTGAGCAGGGCAGTGAAATACGAAATCGATTATCCGCAAGGGGATCACAGATCGTATGGCGATTATTGTCAGTTATCCAGTAAGGCTTAAATTGTACTCCGGCACGACCCTTATACAATAAACTGGTGTGCCGAAGGGACAGTTGGAGATGTCCATCTTGGAATGCCGGTCAGCGCGTTCTAATGGGACTTGCCTGAGGCCAGTGACGCCGGCAGAAGCGTTTTCGAGGCAAACAACAACTGTTCGCACGTGCTTCCACGCGAAGAACACAATAATGAGGCTTGAAGAAAAAATTGGATGCATCTATCCGCAGGAACGGCAATAAGTCTCAGTTTCGTCAGTAACCCGTGAAGAAGATAATATTTGACTTTCAGACCACAAAGCACCTAAGTGTCTTCTATTAGATATCCTCGCCCAGAATAATTATCGGAAAATGTCATAAAAATGCTTACTATCTTCAGCTGAAAAACATTAAACAATCAGAAATTTAGCATGCCTCTTTGCTGCAAAAAAACTGTTTCAACTTTTTGGTCACGGAGAAGGGTAGAAGTCCGTCTTTTAAGAACTTCCGCAAAACAGGGATTCAGACAAAAACCATAAATCTTGTGTGCCAAATGGTACCATTTTCAGGTCAGCCAGACGGCTTTTGGCGGTTATGTTACCGGGCGATTGCTTGTATTTCAGCCACTTCTGCTGTCTTATTTTCTATGGACAATATTAGGCAAAAGTAGAAATGGTGCGGTAAGGATCCCCGAAAACCCCATTTTGCTATTGTCTAGCGGTTAGTTTCACTTCGGTAAGGAACACGGTCTGCACACACTTGGGATCCACTGAAAACTGAACTTCATACAGCCTGTCAATAAATGACGGTTTACTAAAAACGTTGGTTACAATTCCGCCAAAGAAAAACTGGGATTGTTCAGGAGGTGCAAGATCATTGGTTATGCTGTACGAAGTGAATTAAGGTATTTGGGGACAGCTCCTGTCGATGCGATAACGGGACGACGGCAAACAGCGGCTGCTATGAAGGAAGATTTGTAATAATAAGAAATAAGAAATTCCAGGAGCACAAAGTAGAGAAATAAAGACGAAATGGCACTAAAATATATGCGTCCGCGTCATAAACTACAGCTGCTACTACAGACGCATACAAATAATTTACGATGCGAAGGCCTTCGACAGTAACTACATTGCACGACAAACCTTGTGCTTTTGAATTTAATTTCAGGCTCGACAACAGGCATGCGCTTTCACATACCAGCCACATGACGCCATCACTATGGGCCAATTTAGTATAGAGATAGTTCAAGACACGCACAAAAGTCTACTGGTTTTTGACGTGTTCTCCACACCTCGGCAGGTTTTGTCTATTCTAGGCAGTCCGCTGCTCCCCTGCTCTTCTTCGACAACCAGGAAATTTTAAATTAGCATGCCTTTAGTTACTCAATACCTCAAATGAGATTAACAGTTCTTTTCAAGAAGTCGCCTGACCTGTTAGGCACATCCACGAACGTGCATGTCAATGGTGGTCACGAATTCGAGTTTGAGTAGTCGGAGGTCAAAATAGATGATCCCTTTGTTCGGGGATCTGCGAAATATTGCAAAGAAGTTGATCTGTCGAACGTTTACACAGATGATATTCAAAGGGCAATTTGGTGAGCATACGTCTGTTTTCGATAACTGCTCTTCAGACCGGTACATTTATACGTCTATTGAAACAATGAATCAAAAGATACGGGCAAGAAGGTAATTATGCCGTAGTTCGGGTTAAGGGAGGTTAAAAAGGGTCAAATAGATAACACCAACAGCTCTATCCTCGCACAAACGGTAGACACAGACCACCGTGTAGACGTCAAAGAGACCTCCGGGGTATTTTACAAGGTCCCGTCATGCTATCAACAAGTACTTGGGCAGCGCCTGTTGGCAACGGCATCATGTAAGAAGGCCTGTTGGCAACGGCATCATGTAAGAAGGCCTTAAAACATGTAAGAAGGCCTGTAAGAAGGCCTGTAAGAAGGCCTGTTGGCAACGGCATCATGTAAGAAGGCCTTAAAACATAATCGAACATAGAAGGCAAAAACAAAAGGACAGCTGACGACCGATCTCAGGAGCAATTTGCTCCGGGAGCGGTCAGCAACAAACACCGATCTCACATCTACAGCCAAGTTTACCAAAGACTATGGGATTGTGTGGTAGACTAAAACAAGAGATTGCGGAATCTTGATGCGTGAACAGTTTCAAAAATAAATCATGAACTGAAAAAATGCGAGCATAGTTAGCAAAAACATATCCCATTTAAGCGTAGAAATTCATCTTAAGCAGACTCTTCACATTTAGACCGATTTGAATAAGGTCGGCGAAGGGTGAAAAGCTTCTTCCACTAAAAAGACAAAGTGAATGTGATTTGATTCGTTTTTAAGTAGAAGTAGAAGAAGAAGAACCAAATTTTCGCCAATTAAAAACATAGTCAGCAGGTCGGGCAAGACCGCCCTGCATATGGTAGTATATAAGTATTCGAAACGGATATCGTCATGGTAGAGTTTCTAAATCGGATGAGGCTATTAGCTGCAGGTCGGATCATGATACTTTACGTTGACAAGAGAAACGACCTTCGAGGCAGTGGGACGTGAGGAATCCTAACACAATCAGTGACATGCTGCTGAGAGTCCAGCCGGGGATGGGACATTTAGAGCTGCGGCGGTCATCGAAACGTGGGGAGGTACTGCTGTCGGGACGACATCTCTTTGCTGACCGACTAGTCTACTAGTAGACGGCAAAAACTAAGGAGTCCGCCGTGGTTGTCAACAGAATGCTTGAGGCCGAAATGAGGAGAGGACATCAAGAACCGCGAAAAGCATTTCTGCAGAGGGGGCGTAAAAACAGTAGGTTTAGCAGCCAATTAAATACAGGGAGTTGTAAAGAGTTAAGTGAGAATGCAAAACATGATCTTCCATTAAACCCCGAAGTAACTCTCTTTTAAGTCCAGAATATGATTGTTTTGGAATAAAATGGCCAATAGCAGTTAAATAATAGTAGTATTTAATGCCAGCTTGTAGGCTTGCAGTGAAAATCTCTGGAGGAATTTGATATACGGTATGTATTTTGGATTATTTGGATGGTTTAGGAAAAAAACTGCCTCCTCTAGAATAACGTTAGTCCAGAAAATGAACGCCAACTTTGAATTGGAAGTTTATAGTCAGTTTTACATTTCAGTGAATGGGGACTGCGATAAACATATTGCGTGGGAGGACAGCTGCATGCTGTCGACTGGAGCAATTTTCCGCAGTTTTTCGGGCCGTAAAGTGGGTGCAGTTTTTCATATGATGAGGCTGGACACAGGGATCATCGACCTCAAACTCCTTTTCTACTGGAGATTAATTTGTTGGATTAAGTACCCAATAATTTTAGGGGTTTTTCTGAATGCATATACGTAACTAGGTATGCTACACAGTTTGAAATTATAGTTACCTTTTACCCTGTTCTCAGTTTCAGAGCTCACTACCCCAATAACTTTAAACGCTTGTTCAATAACATTTTTGGAAGTACCGTTTATATCGCCATATATCCACTGATCTATTGTTTCGTCAGATGATGTATGATATGAGATACTTGCATATTTTCGATTTGAACCTAAGTTCTAGTGGACGACTGTTCCAAATGGAAGGCATATTTAACTGCAAAGAAGGGGGAACATTTAGAGCAAAGAGGCGGTAGAATCACTATGGAGGATCTACGCGTAGCATAGGACTGATCTCGTGGAATGAGAATTTCAGTGCTAGAAAGGCTAAAGCTAAAGTTAATGCGAAACAGGAGACAAAGACCAGATCCGATTCTTATAAACCATAATAATTTAATGTTCGCCAACTGACATCTTTCAGTATAAAAAATACCGAATGGAGCTTGAGAGAGGATGTTTCGGTTTTATTACGGCAACAGGAGCTCAGTAAACCCGAAACTAGACAGCAGTACTCGAGGACGGAATAACAGACGATTGATAAGGCCTTAGCCTTAGTTCCGGAAGGGGAGGATTAGTTGATATGAACCAACATATCTGCAGAGCGTTAGTAGAGATTCTGTCCGCATGAGGTGATACAGTAAGTTTATTTCTATAACCTGAAGCTTGATCCTTTACCATGAAGCATTCTGAAAAATTATGGGACTAGGATGTTTGGCAACACCAAACGACATGAAAGCACACTTAGACGATGAAAATTGCGTCTGTTATCCAATAATGATGCTGAGAATAAAAAAATGCCTTTACTCCGAGTCCATTACGACGTCAACAATGAAAGGGAGAAGCATTCCTTAAAAACACTAATCTCGGGTAATTATTATCAAGGGCAACAATTATTTGAGACATTAATGACTGGTATAGGAAACGACGGAATACTGACGTCCAGGGTATGCGAATTAAGCTATGAGACAAGAAAATAAACAGTCAATCAGTACTTCCTACAAATATTCTTTTAGGCATAGGCCGCGTGGTCCGAAGAATTCAACCACAATGCAATATGAAATAGGAACTGCATTCCGAAAGTGGGAATGAGTGCCATCAGTGCTGGACCGCCTTCCTGTTCATAAAGTCTGTATATTCGAGTGGAAATCGGCTGAAATGGGTAGCCGATTTACTCACGGGTAGATCTCAGCGCGCGCGTGTATATGTGTGTCGAAAAGCTAAATCGGAATGGGCAACTGTTCACAGTGGCGTTCCGCAGGGGAGCGTTCTGGGTCCAATTTCGTTCTTAATACATGTGAACGACTGCCTGGACTGTCTATACTGCGAGGGCGTAATGCATGCCGATATCTCAAAGTGTGGAAATCAATAGTGAAGCCGGAAGACTCTGTACAGTTATAAGGCGACCTGAATCGCTTACAACAATGGCGTGATAAGTGATGTCTTAACCTCAACCTTAGCAAATGACGTTGAGATTTGAATCTCACTACTCTACAGGAGGTCACAAACTTGAATCGGTCTACGAGTTAAGAGACTACGGTTAGTGGATGACGTCAACATGCAAACCATCGTCTCACTGCGCCAAGGTATCAAAGAAGGTTATGGGTATCCTAGGCGCGATTAGAAGATTCTTCCTCAATTTTGACGAAGAACTTTTCGGAAGAGTATTTGGAAAATTTGTTCAACCAATGGTGATCCTGGACAAAACAAGATTACACCCCACTGGTGAACCAACAACGAAAAGCAACCAAGCTGGTCGGCGGATTAAGTGGCTTACCTTGTGGGAGACGTCTAGAAAAGCGTGGATATGATTCAATCCAATTCAATTTTTTTTATTAAAGACCCGTCGGGGTCCCATCAAAGCAAGTAAAAATAAATTTACATGCGAATTTTAGACGAGGTAGGCAAAATCTGTACAAAGTGCAATACATAGTTTTTGAGCTTAGAAGACCGTTAAGCAAAATGAAAATGAAAAAAAACGAGGGGTGAAAAAAAACTCCAAAGCAAAATTTAAAAATGTTTGTAGTAATTTAACAGGAGAAAAAAAACCCTCAGAAAAATAGCATCAGAAAAATACAGGGAGGACTGGCCTGCATGTGGCGGTACAGAATGGAATATAGTCCGACATCAACATGGCCGAAATAAATGTCAGCTGTATATGGCATTGTGTAACGGATTTCATAAAATGGTACGTAGGCGGGTCGGTCAGGACTGGCCTGTATCGTCTTGAATAAGAAAAATAAGTGGCGAAATTGAAAACCAGTCCCGAACTGATAGGAACCCAGATGCGGTCTGTTACATTGATCATAGTCCATCCGAGGATAGGGCAAAGGAGATGCGACCAGATTACTAGTATATGGCGAATATATAATGCTTTGTCAAGACCGCCGATGGAACGCATTCTGTAAGGGCACGATGACAACCAGTCTCGAGGCGACAAGAACCCAGATGCGGTCTGTTACATTCATCAGAGTCCATCCGAGGATAGGGCAAAGGAGATGCGACCAGATTACTAGTATATGGCGAATATAGAAGGCTTCGCCAAGAGCATCGATGGTGCGATTTCTGAGGGCACGATGCATGAACTGAACAATTGGAATAATTAACATTTCTGGTGAGGAATCTTAGGTAGCGAGACTACTCATAAAGGAAGGAAACGTGAACAGATACGGAAATTTAGTAGCGGCATGCTAAATTCCCGGTGGCCCTTTCTCAGTGTCATAGAAAAGGTTTTCTGGGAAGGATGAGGAAAATAAAAGTTTAATCGAGTCAGTATTCAGATAAAGGCGTAGCCTTCTCTTTAAGGTGTGTAGATTTTCTGAAGATCTTATATTTATTGGAAGGTTATTCCAGAGGAAAGTATACCTGGAAGCGAAAAAAGGGAGCGCTTAGAGGTGGAGGACGCTGGAGGAGGTGTAATTAGAGACGAGTTGCGAAGATTGTATGGACGACTACTAGGGGTAAGTGTTGAAATCCGAGGAAAATTTGAACTATGATTAATGCGAAAGAGGAGACAGAAGCCCGCTTCTAGTCTTCGAACCCATAAAAATTTTAGGTTAATTAGCTGGCATCTATCTGAGTAGGAGATATTGGGATGTTCCCTGTCTAAAAGTTTTTTAGAAAAACGTCTTTGGACATTTTCAATTTTTAAACGACTGGCTTCATTCATCAAACCAAAGAATGGGCAACAAAACTCGAGAATGGGCCTTTCGGATCGTATGAGAGCTAGACTGTGCTCTTTAGTTTGGCAATTCCTTTGAACTGGCGTGAGCGACCAAACTTCAAGTCCACCAATACAAATTGAAAATGAAATATGCCAAACTTGAATTGCGGACCAAATTTTTCTCCCATCGGCTGGTTGAATGATGGGACAAATTTCCAAACCCTGTTGTCCAGGCGGATAATATTGAGACCTTTAAAAAGACTTGGTAAATTTATGTTTAATGTCAAACACTTACTCGATATTAATGACTGGCATAACCGTTATGTGAATATGTTCAAGCTTTTTATCCGTCCATCTGTAAAAAGGTTCCCCAAGCCTATTTCTATATCCCTCACATATATGTTGAATCATACTGAACGAGGACCCGAAACGTCAGAGCGATAAACCTCTTGTCCTAGCGATCGTTTCTTCTTCGTCACTTCACTCTGGAAATCGCCTTGTCGCATTTATCGGCGATGAAGAACAGAGGCTGCGTGAAGGACTTTAGCGCCTAAATGAATTGTTCGATAGATAACTGATGAAGATTAACCTTCAGAAGTGTGAAATTTTTCAACTTAGACGAACAGAGAGAGCTTCAGAAGTGACTGTCTTAAATGCTTACTTGATGGAACGCGTCTCGCGAGTGCAAGTGATAGAATGGATTAGAAGGACTCTGGAATTATCTTACTGTCTTCCTTGAATTTTCCTCGTTATTTGCCTCGGAGGTCAAAAAACGGCCAGCGTTCTCTTCACAACTAAAAGATCTTTCATAAATGCAGATAAGGAGTCATTTTTAAAAATGCAAATGAGGCCTTTGTCTCTTCAGAGCTAGAATATGGAATTAAGGTCTGGCGTCCTGTCTGAAAAACATTACGAGCTTCTAGAAAGCGTTCATGGGAGGATAACAGATGTCGTGAACGACCTAAAGTCCCTATCATGACAATGCCGGCTTGGCGAGCTTAACCTTGTCCCCTAAAATACAGACAGATCCGAGGTGGTCTCATAGTGCCCTACCGGATTGTGAAGAATCGTAACTTTGCTCTGCTTCTCGATGACTTCTTAGCGTTGGCTAGAGCTGGCAACCTAAGGGAAAACTGCCTCAGATTTTGGCGAACTTTGATGTACTTAGATATTCATAGATACGTCATTATGCGACTAGCCATCGGAGTGTGAAACGAACTTCTGAATACGCTACGAGGAGAAACAAAACAATAGAATTCTGACTTAAACTGGACTCATACTTACTTTAAAAATGTAACTTAAACTAACGGCAATTTTTTCACCGTTAAATAAACCCTGCGATCATAACTACCACCGAAATAATGTGTATGTTGGCCTGTTATATTCAGAGCCTGCTAAGAGTGTTTAGGTATCGGTTTGTACTTTGACAGTTATGTTTTGCACATTGCTTTTGTCACTCAAATCTTCATATAAGCATGTCTAAAATGGTTTTTCTACTGAGCTATCGTTTAAAATAGGGTCTTTGAAGGCAATATCAGTTATATTAACGTATGATGAACGTGACGTAAAGTCATAACTAACTGTTTCACCGATTGTGTACAGAAAGTTACGCATTCTAAGGATCTAATCCATTTGGCGATAATTCTGATGTCCATCAACACGAGCATTCAATAAATTCGAAATAAGCTGGCTATTCTTATTCGAAAAGTTCCTGCTGGAGATCAATGAGAAGTACAACGACGTTATTTGTAAAGACTACTGAATGCATACCCGTAATGTTGAAGTTGTTGGTCTTTACTGCTTTTTCCAGGTCTCGTTTTGAAGGAAATAATATTGGCTCGGTAATTCGCTACTCAGGGAGTAAATTATTCAGCCGACCATGGGAAACTGTTCACCTATGTACGCTTGTATAGTAAGGAATTGCTATTTCAAGAATTAGAATGGAGACTGCAAAATCCTACTACACTCGCTTCAACAATTCGCGTTTCGTACAGCTGTTATTTCGTAGTCTGCAGGTTTTTTCTTCTGAATAACCCCATGCGCCCAAAACGCGGCTAGATGTGTGGAAGTTTTCGCAAGGCTTTTTAGATTTTTTTTTTTTTGTAGCGATGTAACCATTCTTCGTGATGTCATGTCCAATGTTTCCAAGGACATTCTAGAGTTTGTGCCGCGTAGATATCTGAAGCCTAATTCTTCAGATTCTCTTGTTCCTCATTTTCTTCAGAACAGACTAAAAAAGTTGAGGCGACAACTGCGTGACCCATCCACTAGTTCCTTATCAGTTCATCTTAGAATCACAGAGATATTTGAGATGGCATCAAGGATGCGCCAAGCGCGCGACAGGCAAAGAGAATCAATTGCTCTCAGTGGTTCGAACCCTGGCAAATCCGTCGCTAACATCTTCCGTCATCGGTCCTCCTCTAAGCGGGGCCATGAACTTCCACCCATGCTAAATGATAACAAAGTCTTCCTCACCGATGACACTGACAAGGCGGAGTTGTTTAGTGCTTTCTTCGCAAAACACCTTGCTACCGAGTCCGATCCGGTCCCTTTCTTTCGATCACTTTCAGATAGGACACTTAGTACAATT
>CACRXP010000367.1:509275-523943 GCA_902702965.1 Spirometra erinaceieuropaei | reverse complement strand
CGCCTGCGACCGTAATAAAATCGAAAATGTTCAGAGGGTTTTCACTCGGAAACTGTTCTCTCAAGCTTCGTCCAGTATTTCTTATACTCAGAGATGTCAGCTGGCGAACATGAAGTTTTTGTGGGTTAGAAGACTCGAAGCTGGCCTTTGCTTCCTTTTTCGCATCAACTCTAGCTCCAGTCTTCCGCACATTGACACTCTCACTCCGAGAGATCGGTCTTATGCCACGCGCAACTCCTGCATGGTGATTCCGCCGCCTCTTTGTACTACATCTAAGCGCTCCCTCTTCTTTGCTTCCAAATATGCCTTCCTTTGGAATAATCTTCCGCCTGAAATTAGATTATCGCCTAGGTTACTGATATTCAAGTCGAAATTACGCAACCATCTTACACCGGAAAGCATAAAGGCACTGTTAACGGTCTCATTCCCGAACACTCAGGTTCTTGACTTCGAGAAGGGTCCTCCTGGGATTTAGTGGTAGATTAAGTGGTAACTCTTAATTATATCATTAGAAACCCCTGTTTTTAATTGGTTTCTAAACCCACTGCTATCACTCCCCCCCACAGCGACAATTTTCGCGGTTTTTGATGTCATCTCCCGCATTCCGACCTCATGCGGTCTGTCGACGCTCACGGTGGAACCCTCAGTATTCACTGTCTACCAGTAGTTCGGTCGTACCTCCCTTCCTCACTGCTCGGCTGAGCTCGAAGCGTGCTGTGGCCGATCGCATCTCGGTTCCTCTCGTCTGGCCTCTTTGACGCGGCGTACCAATCCGGCCCAGACGATCTGAGTTGTGAATCCCGTATACAATGCCATTTGCAAGCCAGTCCTGTCTGACCCACATTCGTACCCAACAAGGCGGACATTTATCGATACCCTGACGATGACCGAAAACATTCCGTTATATACCGCCACCTACAGGCCAGTCCTGCTCGCTTTTTTTCTGTTATTATTTTTAAAGAGGGGTTTTTTCTCCTGTAAAATTAATCCAATCATTTTTAACTTTTTCCGAGGAGTTTTTTTCACCCCTCAATCTTCATGTTTCTCAATGGACTTCTAATTCAGAAATTATGAATTGCATTTTGTAAAGATTCAGCCTACCTCGTCTAAAACTCGCATGCAAATTTATTTTAACTGGCTTTGATGGGACCCCGACGGGTCTTTAATAAAAATTATCTATCTATCTATCTATCCCCATTGCGTATGTAGCTCGATAATGCTAGTAAACTGACGTCCAGCATTATTATTAATATTGTCTCCTGTTGGTGAGCTGGCCAATTGGGACCGACTGGAAGAATTTATGACACGCTGAAGTGTAACAGACGGAGATCTGACCAGAGACCCGACCTGGAGGTTTGAACGGACTACACTACTTTCGTTTTCCTTTTGCAGAGTCTACGCTCCGAAAGCCACGTGCCGACGATTAACTGTCAACACACCGATAAGTCGTTCCGTCATATTATTCCGTTTCTACGTTATCGCATTATTATATCCCCATTTTGCATATTACAATAAACTTATATCGTTTTGTCATTTCCGTTATCTATATCATGTCTCGTACGCCTGTGCCCCCCTCTACCACACACTCTGAAGTACAAGGTATTTTAGACCGACTTTTCCAAGCCTCCGGATCGTCCGAATTCAAGCTTTCCTCTTCTCCCTCCTTCTACGCACGTGACCCGACGTCTACTACCCGCTCGGTCGCTACAGAAGGACTCCAAAGTTTCGGCATTAAGACCTTGAGGGTCATTTTAATTCTGGATAATTAAAGTCTTTAGGGATTGCCGTAAATTCAAAAACAGATCCTGAAACAAAAGATATCTGAATGAATTCTACAAAGTTCTCAGGTAATGAGTTAGGATGACTGTAGTTAGACACAAGAATAGTCCTTTTTGGGACCGGTGCGTAATATACACATGAAAAATTTTTCCGAGAAAAAGAAGGCATTTGGATCCTGGAAGAGTGACCTTGAATCATCGATTTCAGAGTTAGAGCCAAGTAAACAACGGTCTAATGTAAGATATGTTTGTCGTCTGGGCCAGAAAAAGTTTGCTGAGAAGAAGATAAATGTCTGCCTGATACAAACTTCACCAGTTAAACGGTGGAAGGGGAAACAGCACCCAAGGATGGGATGACGAATATATTTGTATGGTGCAAGATTTTATGATACCGAGTACGACTGGAATGTACTTGGAGTCAGAAAAAATTGTAGAAGTCAATTCGCCTCTCCAATAAACGATTGTGTTTCGTAAATGACTTCCAAGTGTGGGCCGAGTTGCTGTTGGTGTTTTGAATTTAGGTGAAAGCAGATGCGAAAGTCATGGTAGAGCTCGTCGTTGAATATCACCGTTTGGCATGTTTTACATCTGTGGCAACCACAACACCAAAGGCAGTCCATCGCCTCATAACACAACATGCAACCGTAAAACCTCTCAGCCTTCTCATACTATTCTTCTCCCCTTCAAAGCGATGTTCATTGCCCAGGTAGTCTCTTATTGGAAACGAATTTAATTTTTCATTTGAAGTGGTTCTTGTGGAGTGCGCAAGCGGCGTGGAGTCCCAGCTTAAGGCGCTGGACAGAGGTCCAAGCCAACGGCGAGATACATGCGTGAATTTGGACGGCCGACCGGCGTGCACTGCAGCGCCGAACACGTGTGGTGACTCTGCTCGTGCTTGCGGTCCAATTAATGGCTGGTCCAATATCTTAGACTTCTCCCCGGGAGGATTCTGGCGCACGCGGTGTCCCGCTGGCGAACGCACGCGTTGGGCAGGAATGTCCTATAAAGCCCTCAACGGCTGGCACGCCATTAGGTAGGATGTTCCAGAACTTTGGGGGCCAAAATAAATACGGCGTGTTTCTGACGAGCTATAACCCCTCGTGATCGCGAATTGTCAATAAAGTGCTTGTCCTCCGAACCGGCGCTCTTACTGCCCCACCCTCCTTCGGGGTCATAGCAGTGGTCCCTAAGGGCATCGACTACTAACCTAAAAAATAATGTACCGGACAACAATTGGTCGGGCTCCGAAGTCAATAACTGGCAGTACCTGAAAATGCTTTCTCACCGCCAGTTAACCATCGTTTTATATCAGACTTCCTATTTTATTAGAAAACGCTGACCGATGCAAAGTCCTAGTCTGGTCGTTTGAAAATTTGCCCCAAAATGTATTTTAACCTACCAGGAAATATTGTTATTTATGTTAAATTTTTTGACCACGTCGGTACGCAAGCCACTATTCTTTGTTTTCAGCGTAAAACGGCTGCACGTCTGACGGACCACAATGACGACTGTATCTTCCACACATGAAAACTAGAAATACAGATGGCTGCGTAATCCTATTAGAACTAGAATTAAATTTTTGTCCTGCGTTTCTATGAATACCACCTCAACTCCTCGTAAGCGCGAGGCAGCAGCACATGCCTGACCAATAAGCAGTCGAACGTGGCTTAGCTAGACGCACTCACAAATCTGTGTCGACGTTAAGTTTGCAGATGTTACTCCTGCCATCAGCGCTTTCGCGCCCGAAGGCAGACCGCAAATTAGAAACATCATATTTTTCTGAACAACGCTCATGTGAGAATGCGACGCTTGTGTTCCTTGATCTCATTCTCGCAAAAATACCGTGTGTGGTGAAGGCGTATGCAGACTTCAGTGAAGTAGAAGATCTGTCAGACAGGTTGCATGGACACGAAGGCCAACTAGTTCTACAGTTCGAATATGTGTTAACGTCCGAAACGAGATTTCCGTGGAGATTTGTGACGCGTCTAAAACTAATCGTTTCTGATAGTTCCGTCAATATTGTGTCTATTTTAATTCGAGTTTCGCGCCGTCAAACTAGTAAGTCTCAAATTTAAATTTTAACATAATGAAAAAGATCAAAAGAGAACACGGATGCTCGAAAACCTGATCATGTTGAATGGGACAGTGGCCTTCGCGGTCCCGTTATACCCTGTCATGATGATAAGATCAGTTGCCAACAGCATATCAAGGCAAATCAGCAAACTCCGTGCTACGTCTTCAGGCCGCCGTGTTACGCAGTTTGCGTCCTTTACTTATCCTTCCAAAATCCAGCATTATGCATTACTTTTATCCGTTCCTTACTAATCCTTCATCGGTCCAGCACTACCTTCTACTTATTCGACCTTTTACATTTTAAGTCGACACAGCATCACCGTGCCAGTCCGCTCTGTTGCTTACTGACCTGCCCGTTACAGCTCCCAAATCCTGACACCTATGCTGCGTAATTTAGGTCAGCAGTCCGATAGACTGCCCTCTGGACGCCTGAAAAATAAAAGAGTTGATGTATATAACGGTACTCACCTGCCCTCGAACTTCGATAAAATCATCACGTCTTTTCCTGCCCACTTGTACTATTACCTAGGTCGTTTCCGCGCCTTCTTTAGTGCTTGATTTTGGCTTCTACCGGTGCGCATACTACTGATCAGTCAAGCATTGGCAATATTTTATAACCGCCTCGACACAAATTACCACCACAAATTTTATTGGTTAGTAATGGTTGGTGAACTTACGCGTGTTTGTGGCTGGATCAAATCGACTGAGTTGAAGGTTGTTTGAAAAAATCTTCAGTGGGCGCATTCCTCCTAAGTTTTTTTTCACTTACTGACTTCCGCATGCGTACCTCAAAAAACAGGTTGCAAATAGTTTGCGTCTTGCTGGGGCTATGGCCCCGGCGAAACGCCAGCCGAGTATACTCGGTTTTTTCTAGAAGATCTAATAAATCAAAGAATCTGAGACTTTTAGACTTTAATTTTCACGTAATATAACGAAATATCACTGCCACGGACGTCTGGGCATTTATAGAACTGTAAGCATGCATGTTAACTGCAGTACAACTGTAATCTTCGAGATTATTTGCACCATTTGATCAAATGGTGCAGATAATCTCGAAGCAAAAATCGTCTTTGCTTGTACTGCAAAATAGTCCAGGTACGCCGTGAGCAGAACTGTCGTTCGATTCATTTGGGGATCCGCTTAACATTGGTCTTATGAATCGGATATCTTTTTGGGTAAATAAAAGAGAACGGACCCGATGATACCCTGTCAGCTGCTACTGCTTGAAGTTAGTAAATAGGTGCTAGTAAACGAAGTTCTTTGTTTTCGGTATGCTTTCGGCTTTCAATACTATTCACCTCAGCTCAACAGGTTGCGAAGACCTCAGGGAAGTGGGGAAAGTAGAAGTTGTTTCGGTTCGTAAGTACGACATCATGCTCTGGTAACACCTCAATTCTGCGCTCTTCGCCCATCACCGGTCTTCAATAAACCACTTCCCGGAACAACCACCCATTCTGGATCAGTGCAAGCAAAATACCCCCGTGGCGAGCAATCCCAATTCCACTGTATTTACAAAATTCACTGCGACTTAACGGTCGCTAGCTGGCTCGACTAGTGTGCATCTGAGGAACCTGATTAAGTGAAGGCATGCCAGGCTCACTGTTCCCTGTTCATTACTGATTGCTATCCAGGGGACACTCTTGATGGGATCACTCCGACAGAGGTTCTGTCCATTTCGCTAACCTTTAAACTAATTCAGTCCACAAATTTTTCGGACACATCTTGCGGAATGTACGCATTTATACTTCGAACGCCAACTAGCTTGTTTCAAACCGGGGCTCTAAAGGCTGAAAATGCCCTGCGTGTGGACGTTCTATCTGCTCATACTGGGGGAGGCCTATTAATATGAACTTCAGTGCACCATCTGTTAATTGATTGACTTCATCTATGAATGGTGACGATAATCCCACCGAAAAATACTGCTCACTTTTCACGGTAAAATCGCCTGACTCGAACTATAAGTGGTCGCATCTGATTTCGCTAGGTCAACCTCTTCGTTTTAGGCCGGTTTTCATTAAGCCACTGAGAAGTACATCTCGGTTCTTGATAATTTTCTTTGAGTTAAGGCGTTCCGTCCATTGCATTCTTTAGCGTGGGAATTATAGGTACACTGATGAATACCACAGCTTGACCGAGAAATTACGACTTCGCGACATGTTTATTTTGGTCTTGGAGGACAATCCTGGCTTAGAAGCTGTGAACTCTCAATGTTAGCGATGTCTGTGCAGAAAACTGGTTGCAGTTTCATCTTATAATACCTTATCTGATTATTACATGGTTTTAAAAATGAAATCTCCGTGTAAATGTGTCGAACTACCAATTTCTTATTAGTGGTTCTGAATCTATCTATTTAGATCTCCAGAAAAGGGGATGTGCCGAGCCTACCGCGGATTAGTATAATTTCAGTTCTCGCCAACCGGGCTTCGTCCAAGTAGGGTATACGGACTTCTGCCAAGGCGCAGAGGACTTTTTAAAAGTTCGAAGGCGTCCCTGTTTGCTATTCTCTTGCTACCGTGTTAAGGCCCGTCGTGTATCTGACTCCACTGTTAGGAGGGCTTCTGTCGCTAAATAGGACACTTAAGTCCTAACCGCGAGTCATCTTATGCGCGAATTAGACTAGGACTCCGTATGACAAGTTTTCAAAATCTACCCCTAGTCAAATTTGTTCATCCGACGGGACAGAAAATTGACAACACTGAAGCATCCGATACAGTGCTTACGTTACTAATTGGACACTGGAACTTCTATTGTTTATCTTCTTTTCCTATTCTCGGATAAAGCCGTGTTTCTTTTCCCATCGCGTATCTCGTTGCTTGCAACTTGCCACATTTCTAAAGCGCGCTGATATACGCCAGCACTATTTAAGTGAAAGTGTTTATTGCTGCGTCGAATGGACAAATTTGCAACTATAGGGAGTTTGCGCGACTAGTTGTAGTCTTAAAAAATATGGCATTTTTTGCCTTCGTCGATGCATTTCCATTTCAAATGGCGGACTTAATAACGTCGCTTCAAACTCGACAATCTATTCTCCGGTGCTGTTTTTGATGGGCCATGCCAACTTCTGTCAGTCTCATGAGTGTCTAACTTACTGTCGTTTCCGTGTCAGTCACTATCCTTAAAATCATACCTATGATACGAGTAACTTAGGTAAGGTAGTTGAAATGATTTAGCATTTTTTTCTTTTCTGATCTATTTCCTCTCGCTTTCTGAATCTACCTTTTCATAACTTCGAAATGTAACCTGCCGTAATCTGTTTCTAAATAGGCTTTCAATTTACGCTTTCGTAGCCCTCGCACAGCTCGCTCGCCACGTGCTAGCTTCATCTCCCCGCGGTTGCGTTAACTGCACTCGCCTGTCTCCACACTATGAAGTCGGCTCAGAACTGTAACATTTTCTAGCATATTTTTGACAGCAAGCAGTTTATGCAGAGCATGACCATGACGATCCATCCTTCGCTGGCGATATGAGAGATGTGCAGCTTGTCGCTGCCAATCTACCAATTAGGATGGATGAGAAAATTCCACTCTCTGTGAGTTTTGCATTTTTTACTGTGATTAGTATAACCTGAACAGAGGAGAGGTATTTAGACCTTTGGATGACTTTCTCCAGCTAATTGTTTACCATTATACCGGGCTTATTGCCGACTGCCAGTCACACTGATCCTCCAAGGTCATTCTGGTCTGGGAAGGGTTCTTGTCACTTTAGAAGTAGAACCTTTTGTCGTTATTTGCGTAATCTATACCCTTTGTAGATGATGTTGTGATCGTCACAAAACTTGTGAAACTTGCTTGCACTTATGACGGCATTCGCTTTGACGCGTTGAGCAAGTTTCCCGCTGTTAATTCATGATTTTGGCAATAATTGCTCTCCGCTGCCGTAGGTCAGTCAGAAGAGTCGAGCCGCGCCTTCCACCTTGTTCTGTTGTCAGCCAAGGCCGGATTTGAAGGAGACAGCTTACCAAACGATTTGTCCTTTAGGCCGGCACAGCCCACGTACCGAACCATTTCAGTTAACGAGATGGAACAGTGTTGTTGACTAGTTTTGCCCCTGATCAGCCGGCTCATGGCACGCGTTTATTGGACAGCACAGGATCCGCGCGAACCCGTAACTGTTGTCGCGCATGCGCATGTGATACACCCTAGACGTAGGACATTGCGTCCAATCCCACCGCCCATTGATTGGCAGTCTCGGACAGCCGATTGGTGCCTGGGAGAGGGGAGATAGAGAGTGAGGCCGACACAGGGTAACTCACCATCGCGACACATCAGCGAATTCCTCACTATAATGAAGCAGAGACGCTCAAATCTATCACGACGCACTAAGACTCGTGACTTGGAAGGTTGCCAACTGACGAAATAACTCAGAACTGAAACTCCGGTTGCAATGGCTTCTTCTCAATGTGACACTTAAAGAAGCCTAGTTCATGGAGTGGAGACCAGGTCGCGTGTCGCAAGCGTAAACAAGCTGCCTAGCTTTGTAAACCACTGCGCTCGCGCCTACCTCCGATCGTGTTCATATTGTATTGCCACCGGCGCAAAGTGGGCGGTGGAAGAAGGAGTGCGGTAGATGCGTTGCAAGCCGGCCTAACTATGAACTAATCCATATGTAGGCCACCAGTGCTGTGCAGACTCCGTGGGCCGCGCAGCAAACATCCTCGTCCGCAACGGTCGATCTGTCACTTGAGGGCTTGGCCTTGCAAAAAATTCTGGCCACGGCAACTCCAGCTAGGCCGTAACTTGTCAGGCCGTCCTGATGTAGCTAGAGACGACAGAGGGATACGGTTAACAAGACATTTGCGGTCATTTTAGAGGATTCATGCCACGAAATTTCTTGAACAACGAATCTGTTGCCTTCCTTGAAGATATACATGGGGAAAATTTGGCCACGGCCTTATTTTTCCCACAAAAGGCCGCTTTCTACAGACCCTCAGTATAGAGCATTTGGGTCGTGGTGCGTAGCGACCGTGGGTCTGTAAACCACACCAGGAAGACACACAGGTACAATCCTCGGTAACACCGGTTTCCAACCCATAAGGTCAGTTTCGGTCTGATTGTTACATCATATAAACCTGAGTTATCGTTGATACCGCTTTAGCAAGGGGGTGGGTGCGTTTCTGGGCACCTTACTGTTATGTGTCATGGTCAGACAAGTGTAACGCAAAGGGACTAACAGCGTTCACACTCTACCACGCCACCACTACCACTAAGGTTGCAAGTCAGCAGTGTTGAAATCCGCGATCGTCCGTACCACTGACCGCACACCTTAACATGCCCGATATCCTGTCGCAGTTAGTGAAACTTTTTATCGCTCCTATGCGACTAAATTAATATCCCGCTTTTTGTCAGCCTCCTATTTGTCTGTCCAGACCCCAAACGCCGTCTCCAGTGACTGCACCTTAGGCGGTTGTCGCTCACAATGTGGTAGCTTGCTGAAGGCACTGGGAATCTTCGGAGTGGATTTTAAAAAGAATGCTGCAACTTCCATCGGGACTTGACCCGCACGCCTTCTTATTAGTTTAGTTGATTTGGCCGTGCCCCTCTCCATCCCAACAGAGTTTCTTTACTGATAGTGCAGTATTCTTTCTGCATCTAGTGTTAAGAAAGTCGTGACTTGTTGCGAATTAGCTCATGTCTGAGTGACTAGGAAGCCTTTTTGGCTTTTATGCGTGATGAACAGCGCGATAATTACCCCTGCATTCATACTCAACAGGCCCTATGCTTATCCCTACTGTTTGCTTCCTTTCCAGAATCGGATCCCAAAGTAAGTTCCCCCCATCCGCGTCCACCGACCTGTCACCCTTCAGTTATGTCAGGATGTTGGACCACAGCACTCGGAGACGCGACTTCGACGAGATTAATTTTATCGGTGGTGGTGCCTTCTCCAGTGTGTATAGCGTAAGTAGACTGGCAGTTTCTTGTCTCACACCCCCTCCCCGCCTACTTGCTACAGGCAGTACACAGACTCGACGGCAGACGATACGCTCTCAAGAAGTTGACCAACATATCATCGAGAACTGCTTTGGTAAGTCCTATTGCCCTGTCCCTTATTCATCCTATCGTACGGCAGTTTTATTATGTTGTGGCGTGTTGCCAGAAGGCCTAACCTGTCGTCCGCTGTTTTTTTATTCAATCTTAGTCCACAATGTCGCGAGAAATTAGAATTGACCAAGAAGACCGCAAACAGACTGTCATCACTGACATGCTTCGCCCCAACCAACTAGTTTCTCGGATTTAGGGCGATTTTTAGTCTACGTAGGACAGTCGGTGCCTTGTATATCACTCTGGGAATTTAAATACTCCTGATACCCTTTTGCATGTTATTTCTCGTTTCCCATCTTGGGACATTTTTACGACAAAACCTACGAATACGTAGTTTCGGTGAGTTCCTTGATAGGAGTGCTCTCTCACATCAACAGACTGAAAGCCTTCGTGCATTGCCGTAATTTTATCGCCAATGACTGTACATCTTGCTCTCCTTTTTCAGAGGCACGCCAGAGAAGAGGTGGCTGTTCTGTCACGACTGGAACACCCCAACGTGGTGCGCTATTACACCTGCTGGATAGAAGCGGACATCTGGCCGCCCAGCCCTTCTGTAAGCTCTGAACCTGTTAACCATTTGTTCGTACTTCCGCACAAGTCACTCGCAGTAATTACAGTGCGTGACCGATCTCCTGAAATGTTTGCCAAAATTCTGAAATGCGTTTTCGATTAGGAAGGATTACTTGGGTGGGTTAGTAATACTGATAAGTATGCAGCATAAGCCTATAGCATTTCGAACTCACTAGGATGTCGGCTTTTGGATGCACCCCTTTTGACCTTCTGCAGAAATCACACTCGGTAAAAACGGACTAATTAAGTAGCATGCATTTTTCCTATTGATTTTCAATGGTCTTGTAAATTCAAATATATTTTGTAGAAAACATGCACAAAATGTGCTTTCTTGTACTCCTTTGGCAGAAAATCGCATTGTCTTGATAGTTGATACCCGAAGAAAGTGTGTATTTGGGTTTTGAAAAAGTTTCTAATTATGAGATTTTTCGAGACCGTGCGATGTCCATGCATACAGGACCGCATATGTCCGTTTACCAATGCTCCTAATGAGATTCACAGCACAGTTCGGATCCATTGCGAAATTTTAGGAACTCTATGTAGTGCCTTTTTAAAGGCATAGAGGAAAATATGATTTTCCTTACGTGGAAAGCGTGCACCCTGTAGACTGAAATCGCCAAGCGCTAATGCAATGGCAGATCAGGCTCAAAATTATTCAGGAATCGGAAAACTTTTTTAAAACCCAAATATATACTTTTTCGGACATGAAGTGTGAATAAAACGTGGTTCTCTACCAAACGAGTAAAAGAAAGCGTATTTTTATGTGTATGTGCGTATGCGTGTATTCGGTTACCTCAGGATGCCGGCTTTCGAACGAACTTCTTTCCGGCTGCATGCAAAAACTGTACTCTGTAAAAAAATGACTACTTACGTAGCATGCGCTTTTCTCATTGATTTTCGATGCCCTCAAAAATTCAATTATATTTCATGGGAAACATGCATAACAATATGCATTCTCTTGCTCTTTCCTTAGAAAATTACGTCTTCTTCCAATTCTATGCTCGAAGGAAGGGTATACTTCGGTTTTTGAATAGTTTTTTAATTCCCGAATAATTTTGAACCCGACTAGCTGTTATACTTGCATTCAGGGTTTCAAAACTACAAGCCGTATACTTTCCGTGTACGGAAAACCATACATTTCTCTACGGTCTTAAGAGGAGATAATATGGGTTTCATAAAATTTAACGTAGATTTGAGCCATATTGTTAACCTTACAAGCCACATTGGCAAATGCAAAGACATGACGTTTTATGAACGGTCATTTCACGGTATTACAAAAATCTGACAATTAGAAACTTTTTTTAAAACCGAATTATATCTTTTCTTTGAGCATGAAATCGGAGAAGACGTAATTTTCTACCGAATGTGCAAAAGAATGAATATTTATACGCATCTTTTCCATGAACTATAATTGGATTTATAAGGGCGTCGAAAATCAAGAAGAAAATTGCATGTTAATTAAGTAGTCATTTTTTCAGAGTACAGCTCATGCATGCAGTGGGAAAGAAGTTCGTTCGAAAGTCGGCGTCTTGCAGTAACTGGATTATTATAGAATTATGCTGTATGATGATTAGTTTTATAAACCTACTTAATTAATCTTTTCGAAACGAAAACGCATTTCGGAATTCATGTTGATATTTCATGAGTTAGCCCACCTACTGTACTTTCTCACAAGCCACTCGCAGTAATTAGTCAGATGGAGCTTTTGCAGTTTGACAGGGGCCGACACACAACGTTAGGCCAGGGGGCACGGATCAGCAGACCTGCCTCCCCCAGTATCAGTGCAACAATGTGGACCTCGAGCCCTCGCAGCTCAGGTGATTAGAGCGTAAGCTGTACCCAGGCCTTGCCCTTACCATCTTAAGTTCGACTCCCACCGAGGCCGCGGAGTACTATACATCTGTCAAAACAGCCTGGTGGTTGTTTGGTGGATTCTAAATCGACTTCCCGGGAAATCCTACCTATTCACTCAGTCTGTTGTATCAGAATCTCTACACTTCATTCGTTCATTCAAATGTGATCACGCTCGCGGCCATTGGTCGGGGTCCTGTTGGTCAGGTGACAAAAGTGTTGGCCGTTTCCAAGCCCAGCCCCTGCTGTCGTGTGTTCGAATCTCACCGGGACTGCCGATTCTTCCACAACTGGGTCAGGGGAATTAGTCAAAATGTGACAGCAGCATCTTGGCGGAGGTCAGCAAGAGGCGGCCACTTACCAAGACGCCAAGGGATTCCTCAGACACCAGCAGAGGTACATGGACAAGCGCGAGGAGGATATCAGGACGGCGACGAGTCTGGCCTGCTCATTCCTTCATCGGCTAGCTCTACCCCACACTACCCGCGACCCGTAACACAACCCTGTAGAGGGTCTACAATCAAGGTGCACCTGCTGATTCTTGATCGCCACCAGGCTGAAGTTTATTAGTTCCTCCTTACGCTCCAGTCCCCGACTGCCTAGAAGATACTCCTAATAGGATGGCAGAGATCGCTAACTTGTGACCACCTCTTTGGCCGAATGCGAGAAAACCCACGAGGGCCAGACAATTAAATAGATGTGGAATGCAGGAGGCGATGGCTGAGACCATTCGTTTTTTTGTTTCGCATTCCAAACTATCACCGGCCTTTCATATACTAATCCCTCCCTATCTTACTTTCCCTTTTCGCAGGACCCCCTTGTCAACAAGTCGAGGTAAATTTCACAAAAATTTCAATATTTCCTGTTTACTATTTCTATCTTTTCTCTCTTCTGCATCTCCCGCCATTTTTTTTGATTCCAGCCAGGCTAGAGTGTCTCTCGCTGAGGATGAGGAGGAGAGTGGAGATTCATCACTCACCAGTACTGACCACTCGCAGGGACGCTTATGGACAGTGGCAGGGAGTTCCGTGACAACGTCCTCCCCCTCCTGCTCGTCCATCAACTCAACATCGAACTCTTCTGGGGCAGCCATTAGCCTTCAGGTCTCCGACGAGGAGGAGATGCAGCTTGCTGTGCCTCGACCGGTATGCGCTTGACAGTTTACTTACTCATATGTGCATGGCACTTACCTCTATCGGCCATCTGAGTCCGGTTCCTCTGTTCCAAGTATTATGAACTCCCAAGGCCAGGGCCCGCAGTCAAATTAATATCCCTTGGGAATTAGCGCCTCGTCATTCCTCTTTGAAATGCGTTACCGCGGCGTCTGACCTGTGTAGCCTGAGGCAACCCTTACGATGGTCATATTGTTATCGCGTCCAGACCTTCGGAGATTTCAGTTGGGTTGTTTTAGATCGTAATTTCTAACTCGTTCAGAAATCACTGTCAAGTTTCACCTTCCGCCTCGGGCATCCAAAGCCGGAATATTCCGCTCTCCGATTCTGTTTGTCTTCTGGTACTACGGGCAAGGTAAAGGTTGTGAACCCCTGCAGAAGTTAGCGAACTCTTATAAATTTCCTGACCTCTTTTTCAACCGCACAAACGGTCCTATTGCGGGCACAGATGTGACGCTCCCTATGCGATCCAGAGACCGCTATGATACGGAGGAGAAAACCAGAACCGCGTATGCAGTTGGGTCGCGTGCACCACTTCATACTGCTATGGTTAGATCGAGTGATTGATATAAGTCCCCCCTCCCCTTCTCGTCCGCAAACCCCCTCCACATAACCAGTTATTGTTTCATGTCGTGTAGTCCCGACCACACTGGACTTGACAGCCTGTCAAATCCAATGTTTTCCGTCCCTTCCTCCCCTTCTGGCCCACACCTTCATCTTTCCCAGTCTTTATCGAGTCTGGAAAGCCTATTGCACCGAGTGGCACTGTGAGCCGTCCTGCCTTCTTGTCAGATCCGTGGTTAGCGGTCTTCGTGCACATGACTCCGTATACCAACTTTGCCTATTTCTCCCTCTTCGGCGTCCCTCAGGCCTCTCGTCTACGTCTACCCAAGCCGTCGCTTTTCATCCAGATGGACTTCTGCCATTCCACCCTTGAAGACTGGTTGCGTCAGCGCAACTCGCGACTCCTCTGCACCAATGAGCTTCCAACCACTGCGGCCCTTGCCGAATCAGGCCTAAGCGAGGCAGAGAGCCTATTGCGCAGGGCACCCTGGTCTGGGCTCAGGCATGCCCCTGTGCGATGGTTGTTTGACCAGATTGTCAATGGGGTCCATTACCTCCACCAGAATGGCGTGCTGCACAGGGACTTGAAGGTAGGTCTTTGTTTCCACTAGAAGACCTTCCT
>CACRXP010000367.1:478880-489341 GCA_902702965.1 Spirometra erinaceieuropaei | reverse complement strand
TGTCTTGTAAACTAAAGAGCGCGAGGTAGCTTGCGATCAGCTTAAACTGGCTGTGACATCCCCTCCGATCCTAACTCTCTCAGATGTTTCTCCATCGGCCGCTGAGATTATTCCAGACACAGATGCCAGCGAAAAAGTCATCGGAGCTGTTTTCCCCCAGCTGACTGCCAACGGGGATGAGAAAATATGTACGTATGTATATTGAAGGGTTACAGGCAGAGCCCTTGATGACCCTATTTATGTACAGTGCTTTCGCAGATTCATACTCAAAAATAAAACATAATTGCAGGCATTTAAAATGTGATTGGGTCACAGTTCAATCTTAATCATAAGGTAGTGCATGGGGTCACTGTAAATTAGTGCGGAAGATTGTATATCACAGATTTTACAAAACTGGCTGTGCATGGTCATGCTGTACAAGCCGATTTCTGTCGAAAACTAGACGAGCAAGTTTACTTTTAAACACACAAACTGTGTCAGCCGTCATCATCTCGCTTGGAAGCGAGTTCCACGGCCTGACAACTCGCTGGCTGAATGAAAATTTTCGTCGGTCTAAACGCGTGCGCTCATTCTCGACTTTGTATGCATGGCTGCGTAGTTGGTTTGTACGGGCGAACTCAAAAAAGTCCTCTGCCCTTAATAAGCAACCCTGGCCGCGAACAATCCGGAACGTCCAGAGTAGACTGCAGTTTATTTGTCTATAAGAGAGAGGGAATAGGCCAAGCAAATTCAGCCTCTCCTGATAAGACAAATGCTTTAGACCGTCGACCATCTTTGTCGCTCTGCGTTGCACATGTTCGAGTTAGTTGATATCCTTCCTCATCCATGGTGAAGCTGCTGGCATTCCATACTCTAGATGAGGTCTTACAAAGACACCAAAGAGTCTTTCGAAAAGTTCGGGAGGAAATATTTTAAATGCACGTCTGATTCAGTGTAGAGTACTAGTAGCCATCTGGGCCATCTTTCTGCAGTGTTCTGATGGCGATAGATTTGTGGTCGTCCATACACCCAGATCTCTGTGTCTTTCCACAGTTTCTAACCTCGTCCCGTCAATATAGTACTGGTGTTTGGGAGAGGCATTGCGGCCGGTGTTCAGGTGCAAAACCACGCATTTGGACACGTTAAACTTCAAAAGCCATCTGTTCGACCAAGCACACAGTTTGTTGATGTTCGACTGCAACTTCTCTGCGTCATCATCACACTTGACTTCACTCCATATTTTTATGTCATCCGCGAACATGAGAGCCTCGCAATTCACTTCGCTGATGCAGTCATTACCATAAATCAGGAAGAGTACTGGGCCTAAGACAGAACCCTGTGGGACACCACTTTCCACCTTTACCCATTCCGAGGCAGAATTACCAACGACGACTCTTTGTACTCTGGAGGACAGAAAACTTCTGATCCATTTAAACATTCTCCCTTGAATCCCTAAATCCCAGATCTTTTGCAAAGGAAGCCTGTGTGGGTTTCTGTCAAAGGCCTTCTTGAAGTCAAAAAATATGACATCTACTGGAAAACCCTTATCGGTAGCTCGTGTCCATTTCTCGTGTAAGTAAAGAACACTCGTTAGGCAGGAGCGCCCTGGACGAAATCCGTGTTGGGCATCGCACAATATTTTGTTCTGTTCCAGGTATTTCATCAAGTGTCTTTTGATAATACGTTCCATTATTTTACACGCGATGCAAGTAAGACTGACAGGACGATAATTTCCGCAGTCAAGTCTTGAGCCTCCTTTATGGATCGGAGTAATGAGTGCTCACTTCCATTCTTCCGGTAGCTCGCCGTTTTCAAATGACTTTTGAAATATTGCGGATAAGGGTTTACACAGTTCATTAGCAAGTTCGCGAAGTGCTAGGGCGGGAATTCTATCTGGGCCAGGCGATTTGGCAGGTTTCAGCCGGATTAGCTCGGCCCTAACAATGGTAGATGAAAAGAGTGGGTCCTCGGTTAAGGAGGGTAGGGAGAGGATAGGATGGGGAAGGGTACTGGGAGGAGAGGTTGTTTGGTGAATGAATGGATGGGCAAATATAGCATTAGGTTCTCGGGTGAAGACGGACTGAAAGAAGTCGGAAAGGAGGGACGCTTTAACCTGGTCATCAATCTCCACTTTTCCATCTGCAGACCTGAGGGCAGGGATTAGCTCCTGAGTCCTTTTAGTACTTCGTATATAACCATATAGAATTTTCGGATGCACCAACTAATTTCGGAGTATGTTCAGTTCAAACTTCTTTCGCAGCTTTGAGACCTCACTTTTACAGACGTTTCGTTGCCGCTTATATTCCTGTAAGTGTTCGTCGGAGCCAGTTTGTCTGTAACGCCTCCACAGACGATTTCTTTTTCTGAAAGAGGCCTTCAAGTCCGGGTTTTTCCATTTTGGGCGGTTTGTGATTGTCTTCCTTCTAAGAGGACAATTGGAATAAACAATCTCTTTCAGTAAGGAACTGAAAGTATTCCAGTTATCGTTTGCTCGACCATGCAGTTCAGTCTCCCATGATATAGCTGCCGCTTCCCTCCTCATGAGAGAATAGTCACCTTTCCAAATGTTTCTCTCCCACCTCTCGGGTTGGGCGGGTTTGTAAAACAGTGTGTACTCGAAGTAGAGCGTGATGTGGTCGCTTGACCCTAATGGCTGTCGGTCCTGCAGGTCTAACACGTTTTCCTACTCTCGGGTAAAAATAAGATCAATGCAGTTCGACTGCTGCCCTTCCCTGACCCGTGTTCCAAAGGTAACATTCTGGCAGAGAAGTTTGTCCGTTGCCCATTGTAGTAGTTTGTGATTAAAGCTGTCTTGCGGCCCTTGTGCAGTCCACGTTAGCCAATCAATGCCAGGAGCGTTAAAATCCCCAACGATAAGGATGTCTTTCTTCTCGCTAGCTTGGTACAGTTCGGATATGAGCATGAGATCTTGGTCAGAAGTATGGTTAGGTGAACGGTACACTACCGAAAGCGTCAATGATCGGACATTCTTAGTAGACATGGTAACGCTTAGCAGTTCCACATCCCGTACCGGTCTATGTACATCAGCCATAGCGCTTAGCCTGCAAGTGACATAAATTATGACTCCTCCTCCTCGGCTTAGTCTATCTCTCCTGAATTGCTGATATCCTCTAAGTGATATTTCTGAATCTGCGATATCTTCAGTAAGCCACGTTTCTGTGAATGCCATAATGTCTGGCTTAATTTCATCAACTAAGTCTCTTAGTTTATCTAGTTTGTTAAAGAGGCTTTGCACATTTGCGGATATAACCTTCAATGACTGATTTGTTGGAGAGGCCCGGCCTTCATTGTGACGGGTTCTGACCACAGGAAAGACCCCTTTGTTTGGACTATTTGTCCATTTTTGATCTTAAGCCCTTTCTCTCCTCTGCCAATTCTCTCCTTCAATTCTGATCTCACTTCTCTCATTTTCAGTCTTTCCCTCGGTTCGTAGTCTGGTTGAAAAAACACTTCCTTGTGCGAATTGCGTAAGGTCGTTCTACTTTCTAACAAAAGCGCTGCTTGGGCTTCGTTTTCCAAAATAACTTTCAGGGGTCTTGGGGATTTTTCTAGGTCACGATTTGGGTCCGCTCTGCCTAGTCGGAAAGCTTTTTTAACGGTGAATATTTCCCCATCCTGCAGGACGGCACTGGCGTACTGATGGAGAAGGTCTAGGTCGTGCGTCACTCGTTCCTTCGGAATGCAGGACGTGGACTCTGGGGCGCCCCTTATGACAATATTTTGCTTACGATTTATGGAAGAGCTCATTACTGTCCCGTCCGCGCTAGGACGATATAATGCTACTGTAGTATTCCCGACGGCTGTTGTCACTTCGACATTTGAATGATTTTCGGCCGGCGAAGGGAGTTTAGGGCATGGATTTTCATGTGACGTACTTGCTTCGGCAGTGGAGCTCTTACAATCATTACCCTGTTGCAATGTACTGCACGAAGGCTTATCGTGTCCTTTTCCATAAACGGAATGGTAAGGGCACTTTCCAGATGAGTTAGCCTTGTGAAGAAGTGGAGTAACAGCATTGCCTTCCAAGAATAACGGCGAGTCCTTGTAGTTCCTAACAGATCTTCTGAGGGTCGTCCTGGCTTTCCCAACTTTATTGTTTGCACAGTAGGCAATTGAGAAAACACGAGCAATTGTATAACACTACTCGTTGAGAACTGTTGATTTTGGTGTATTTCTTCAAATAATTTCGCTCTTACCTCTATAGTCGTCACTTAGGGGTCCACACAAATCAAAACGCTCTACAGTGGCTACAAAAACTTTCATGACCCAAAAGGACAACTAACGCGCTGGAAAAAGCAGTTGCAAGAATATGGCTTTACTTACATATATCTCCCCAGGCGTGAAACACTAGAAGGCGGAAGCTCTTTCGCGACGCACGACTTCACCCGATTGAACTGCCAATGCCATCTTAACGGTCGACGATGCACAATAGTGAACTATTCTGTAAACTACGGATCCGGATTTCGGCAACATATACGACCGGTAGCTACATGGGTTATGAAAACCGACCGAAAAAGAGATAAGAGAAAAGTCAGTCGCTGCGTGAGCACTCTGGGCTAAGTGGGTTAGGCTGCGTATTAATTACAGCACCTTGTTCCTATATAGTGACGCTAATGAGCCACCGCGACTCGCTGTGCCGAGAGCGAAAGTACGAGATACCATAAGCGACATCCATAAGCAGCCCGGGCACACGGCCAACGTAAAACGGAGGCAGTTGTTCGCAGGCGCTTTTGGTGGCTAAAGATCCACTAGGACATGGTGTCCAACTGCACTGCGTGACAGGTGTGCGCTCAGGTAAAATCGCTGGTCCCCACACCATGAGATTTGGTACATCCTAGCGCTGTAGACGGACCTAATTACCGGATCGGCGTAGATATAGTCGAACCACTGCCGACCACCCGTCTTGGTAACCGTCTCATACTGGTGATCGTTGACTACTTTACTAAGTGGTGCGAGGCCGTACCATTACAAACTCAGGACGCGAAGTCAGTAGCAGCAGCAGCAGCAGCCATAATCAACGATTGGATTAGTCATTACGGGGTGCCCAAGATGCTACATTCCTACCGAGGCACGGCGTTCGAGAACCAACTCGTGGTCCAACTATGTTTGAAAATTTGATAATTTTTTTATTTAATGCCAGTTTACAGGCGTTGTCAAGGTAAGCGTTGAACAAAAATCCGACCAGCAGTGAAAAGCCTCCTGTGGAAAAGGAATAAAAATATACTTGATGGTGGTTTTTTGTGGTTTGGAGGGTTCGGGTTCAATTTGATTTAAATTAATTTTTTAAATGCCAGTTTAAAGGCATTGTCAAGGGAAGCGATTAAACACAAATCCGACCAGCAGTGAAAAAACTCCTGAGGCAAAGAAATTAAAATATAGTTGATAGTGGTTTTCATGGTTTGGAGGGTTCAGGAGAAAAAAAACTGCTGGCGGTAGATTTTCGACCGTCAAGAAGGGGGGGGGGTGTTGCACGGTATCCGAGATCATCGGATGTCAATTCCTTTCATAAAGTTGGAGATAATCAAAGCAGAGGCGTTGAGGAACAGCTGTAGAGACCGGCAATAGTGTTGGTGGTCGTCGCCAACCACCATGACTGAGCCCTTATGCCAAGAAAGAGAAAGGCGCCATGTGCGGCACCACTGGGCGAAAGCCTGTACATCGTTCTTTAGGAGCTCAAGCACGATGTCACGATCTGCCGGCTTATGTCGATATGCAACTTTAAGATCATCGGCATACATGAAGGGCTTACCATTCTGAAATAAATCGGGTACATAATTAACGAAAAGGCAAAATAGAAGTGGGCCGAGTACACTACACTGAATGACTCCACTCCTCAAACGTGTGGGGTTGGAGATAGTACTGGAAATCGTAACTAGTTGTGTACGAGTGCCCAGGTTAGAAGATATAAAATTCAAAAGTTTGCCACCTATTCCAAAAGAGGACAGTTTCAAGAGAAGAAGAGCACGGTTAACACGATCAAAAGCCTTAGTGAAATCGAAATATACTGTGTAAAGTGCAAAGCCATCGTCCCTAGATTGGAGAACATAGTCAAGGAAAGAGAGTTGACAGGTGTCACAAGATCGAGCTTTGAGAAATCCATGCTGAGCAGCACTCAGTAAGTTATTCTCTGTTAAGTAACACATAATCTTATCTTTGATCAATGTCTCTAAGATCTTCGAAACTGCGGGGAGGGTGTTTATTGGCCGACAGTCATCAAATCAAGAGTCTCAATCTCTCGGAACACTGTGCCTTGATAGTCTCCAAAGCACGCAGAACGACCGGGTTTATCCTCCGAAACTTTAAAACTAGGGACATCAGAATGCGCCTTTTCAACATGTACGTTAGAAATGGTCTGGAATACTGTCCGTGTTTATATAGCCTCATGCGCGCTACTGAGCGGAAGAAAATAGAATCCGTTCAACACTTTTTTACTAAGAGAATTTTAGCCGCGGAACACCGACATTTGTCTTACCAAGAACGTTGCCGGCTTACGGGCCTTGATCATTTATGGTTCCGTAGATTACAAAAGGGACTAGTTTTGCTATTTAAACTCATATATAATCACACATTTAACCCACTCACTTCTTTAGGACATCATATCCACCCACGACGTAACAGTCACAGTGAGGTCTTCTTATTTCTGCCTCTGGCACGTACTGTTAAATATCGTCGGTTCTATTCTGTAAATGCAATTGCTATTTGGAATAAACTAACAATGAGTGTGAAAACTCTGCAAAGTTATCCTTTATTTAAGAGAACTATTACTCGATTTTTGCATTCAGAAAAGCTTCCTCAAATTTTGGGTGCTGAATCCACTGATCGACTCTACCATAGCGATGGCGAATCTAATAAAGCTTTTAACCGTAATCTGACTTTTTAGACAACAGCCAGCCTCCCTGCATGCGGTTTCCAGTCGATTTTCATCCCTGCCAACAGCCCGGATCTCAATCCCATCGAAAACTTTTTCCTACTTACCAAAAGAAATTGGCATGAGACAAAGAAGGATCTTTCAATGCAAGGGAAATTTTAGTATGGGCTAGATAATCATATTGAACAGTCCATTATAGACAACCTGGCCGTCTCCATGTCTGAAATACTGGCATATGCTGCATATGCTGTGGCATATGCAAATAGACAATCAACAAAGCACTGATCTTTTGTATTTGTTATTATTTTTCATTATTTTCCACGTTCCTTGCGTCCACTTTCATTATGCACCTTAATAGTTAGCCCTATTTAGGCTATTTGTAAAAGAGCCATTTTCTGAAATAGTAGCTTTTAATGAAAAATAACTATTTCTACGTTAGTAAATACGATTTTTTAACTCAAACTATGCCTTTCTTTTAAGAAAAGTCGTTTTCTCGCCGCTGGAAGACTTTGGGGAAAGCGGGTTGGGCAGATTTTGCGTTATATGGATTTTGTGTGCTAACTCATGAAATGTCATGAGTTACACACCTATTCTACAAATTTTTAAAAAATCTTGTCGTTTCCCACTGCCCCCTCCATGAAAACACAGTCCACAGGATTTCTAGACATACCACTCCTGGGAGCTCGAAGTAGCTAGTTCAAACGTCTTGCTACCGGAAGAAGGATGCCGGGCTGGGGGACAAGCGGGAGTGAGGTATCGAGGTGGTCTGCAACCGGGCACTAGCTTTATCTGATTGTAGTGAATGGTGAAAACACCTTCAGTAGGTCCTTGCTTGTCTCGAAGAACAATCGCGTCGGGGAAGGGTTGGTAAAAGAGAGCGTTCAGGCATTGCCACGGCCGTTGGAGCTTGGTAGCAGCCAAGAGAAGTGGTCGCAGCCTGGACAGTAACACAGAATCGCCAATTTGACATTCTGTCTCAGCTCTGCGTTGGTCGTAGCAAGCTTTCTGATGCTGTTGAGCCACCTAAATTTTATCCGAAGTTAGCCTGTACGCCGTGACAAGTCCTTCTTTGAGATCCCGTGTGTATTCCCTCATACTAAGAAACTCGGCAGGAATAAACAGAGAATGAATACATACTGGCAATCAAAGTTCATAGTCAGACTGCAGCAATGCGAAAGAAAATCCGGTCGAGTTTTGGACGGCAGTTCGATACGATAACAGACACTGCGGAATGTGTTCATCCCAGATATCGGATGATTATTATTCATCTGTCTGTTCATACGTTTAACCAGACAAAGTGTGTCCTGAGGTTTCATGTCGAAAAAGCAAAACAAGACTTTAGTCCACATTTAGAGTGATGGCAGCCGCTGAAACTTCGAGGATATTAGGATGAGGATATGTATGACGAAATAATTTCTGAAAGATTTCAATATTTGTGGACCAAACAGCACAATTGATACTAAGCAGTTGTTACTCAATAACAGAATGCAAAATTTAAAATAGGCTAAGCGACGACTTCGTAAGTTGCTAGTGAGACAGAAGACAGGCACAAACGAAGTTTTAACTTTATTTTGAAAAAACGTTCCTAAGAACAGACAGCTAACTGATGCCGCTTTCCACTTTCTTTACTCATGCGGCTCCAACTTTAGTGTCGCTGAAGCTAAAAGACTCTCATCTAGGAGCAAAAATCCACCACTTCTCGTCAAACTATTTTCGTCAGTAGAAGTGGACTTTATTTTCTCCCAATTGGAGCGCTCAGCGCAATATCTCAGGGGAAATAAACTTTTTATTTGTCGAGATAAAACTCCACTGCAACGAAGAGTTTCTCCCCCATTAACAAACGTAAAGTCAACCCCAGATTCAACTCATCTGCCGTTTGCCCCTAAAGCATATTCTCCATCGGGTCGTCAACCAAACCCCCCCTTATCTGCAGTGGCCTCAGTTCCATCTAGCTCTTCAACTGAGCACATTATCACTGAGTCATTTGAAACAAGATTCGTTAAAATACCCCCAAGAAGCAAGGATTGCTCAAATGCGGCTCCCAAATTTACGAGGGAGCTTTATTTAACAGTAAAGATGGACCAATGCTAGAACAAAAACCGACCCCTAGCACTCAGAATAATAAACTAGTTACTCAACCTAGATCGAATCCATCCAGTTCCCGTGCCTGACCACTCACGTCTGACCTTGCGGTTCGGTCAAATAAGCCAGATGATAATTCAGGGAGATCTTTACCTGATCCTATCCCGAATTCTCAACTTAATGTTAACACTTCTGTTGTGAAGCCCACTTGCAGACCAGCCTGCAAAATGCATGTAAAGTGTTTCTCAAAACCTTTACTTCCGTTACGTAACATAAACTACCCCTCATATTATTCTCACAATTCACAAAATCGTATTTTCATGCCTCCTATTTTTCCACCCCATCAGAATAGCTTTCCTCGTCCAGAGTCCTCCTCAATTATTTTTCCATACAATGCTGCATCTCTAGCTATTGGTAATTACCCCACAAATTTAAGACCACAACAACTTTGTCTTCCACCGATTGCTTTGTCCCAGCAGCTTAAATTTGCACCACCAGTTCTCCTTTTGTTATAAGTAGCAACGAACGGAACCTGCATACTAGAAATTCGCTCTGTATTGTCTCTCTCAACTCAAGATCAGTCGTGCAAAAGATGGCACAACTAAGAAGTGTGGCTGTAGAGTTTGATCCAGACATATTGTGCATTACTGAATCGTGGGCGTACTCTCTAATTTCAGACTCGGCACTCAATATAGATAGCCTCAGTTTATACCGCCAGGATCGTGCCGAAAGACGCGGCGGTGGTTGCCTTTTTTACATCAGAGCCTCACTTGCACAGTCGCCTTATGACCTGAACATTTCCTCCTTCTCTGGAAATTTATGTTTCGCTTCGATAATACTTCCTCAAAGCAGGAAAGCCTTAGTCGGACGTGTATATAATCCTCCTTGTTACTCCGGAAACGAAAGCCAACTCTGTGAACTCTTTGAAAAATTGCAGAGACTCCTTCCGATGTCAAAATTATTGTAGGCGATTTTAATTTGTCAGAAATTGACTGGCAAACGCATACTTTCTCTCCTGTATTCCAGAAGCTTCTTGACACTATTTACTTTTAAAACCTGACTCAACTAATCCACTCTTTGATCAGAAACGATTCTGTATTAGATTTAATTTTCACTAATTGCTGCTTCTCTCTATCTATGGATCTCTATCATGACCTTTTCGTAACCCTGCCAACACCTGGCCACACCTTGTAGGTGTGGATCACTTAAGTGATCATGCATTAATTCACTGTCACCTTCCAGTTGCCATTTCCGCAAAGCCAACAGTACAACGTAGTATTTCTGACTTTGCTAATATTAACAAGGAATGAGTAAATAACTTTACTAGCACTCTTGATTAGCACAATATTTTTTCAAATAATGATCTTAATTTTTTTAATAATTTGCCACAATGCCCAACAGAAGGTCTTCTTGACCTAATTTCACGGAGGACGTTCAAATCGAGTGCCACTTCCACCGCTGTCCAACACTTTCTTAAAAACAGACATAAAAAGCTACAGAAGCAGCTTAAA
>CACRXP010000367.1:453353-470437 GCA_902702965.1 Spirometra erinaceieuropaei | reverse complement strand
GAGCGCCTGCGACCGTAATAAAATCGAAAATGTTCAGAGGGTTTTCACCCGGAAACTGTTATCTCAAGCTTCGTCCGGTATTTCTTATACTCAGAGATGTCAGCTGGCGAACATTAAGTTTTTTTTGGGTTAGAAGACTCGAAGCTGGCCTTTGCTTCCTTTTTCGCATCAACTCCAGCTCCAGTCTTCCGCACGTTGACACTCTCACTCCGAGGGATCGGTCTTATGCCACGCGTAACTCCAGCATGGTGATTCCGCCGCCTCTTTGTACTACATCTAAGCGCTCCCTCTTCTTTGCTTCCAAATATGCCTTCCTTTGGAATAATCTTCCGCCTGAAATTAGATTATCGCCTAAGTTACTGGTATTCAAGTCGAAATTGCGCAGCCATCTTACACCGGAAAGCATGAAGGCACTGTTAACGGTCTCATTTCCGAACACTCAGATTCTTGACTTCGAGAAGGGTCCTCCTGGGATTTAGTGGTAGATTAAGTGGTAACTCTTAATTATATCATTAGAAACCCCTGTTTTTAATTGGTTTCTAAATCCACTGCTATCACTCCCCCCATAGCGACAATTTTCGCGGTTTTTGATGTCATCTCCTGCATTCCGACCTCATTCGTTCTTTCGACGCTCACGGCGGAACCCTCAGTATTCACTGTCTACTAGTAGTTCGGTCGTACCTCCCTTCCCCACTGCTCGACTGAGCTCGAAGCGTGCTGTGGCCGATCGCATCTGGGTTCCTCACGTCTGGCCTCTTTGACGCGGCGTATCAATCCGACCCAGACGATCTCAATTGAGAATCCCGTATACAATGCCATATGCAAGCCAGTCCTGTCTGACCCACATTCGTACCCATCAAGGCTGACACTTATTGCTACCCTGACGATGACCGACAACATTCCGTTATATACCGCCACCTACAGGCCAGTCCTGCTCGCTTTTTTCTGTCATTATTTTTAGTGAGGGGTTTTTTTCTCCTGCAAAACCAATCCAATCATTTTTAACTTTTTGTAAGGAGTTTTTTCACACCTCAATCATCATGTTTATCCATGGACTTCTAATTCAGAAACTATGAATTGCATTTTGTAAAGATTCGGCCTACCTCGTGTAAAACTCGCGTGTAAATTTAGTTTAAATTGATTTGATGGGACCCCGACGGGTCTTTAATAAAAATTATCTATCTACCTGTGTAAATAAGAATACGTTGGTAGCCGGGACGAGTAAATATCGCAGCGCGACCAGTGATCAGCCTTTCTTGACTTCCCATGGCTTGCCCTATTTAAAATTCATTGCATTCACCAGAGAGTAAGTAGGTACTTTGTAGGTTGGGATCGTGCCTAATAGAGCCTGCCACAATTATTTCGTGGGTTGTATCTCACCAAACACAACAATCTATGATAGCCGATCTGAAGGGTCCGGCTCACTTCCTCTTTTCGACATCATGGTGGATTCAAAACACTTCTCATTGATTACAACTTGCAAGTAAAATCAATTGGGGTGATGACTTTATCCTAACTCTGCCTATTTGGTCGTAACTTTGTCTGGAATATTTTCATTTATCAGCTTCTTCAAGCTAAAAGTCGGTAATCCAAACGGGTGCTCTCTTCTCGGGTTAGAGATGCACTTTCAAAAGATTCTGATATTTCAATCGCTGGATAAATCAACTGTTTGAACGACCTCATTGATCTGAGACATTACATTCGGTAGGCCATAGTTTGACGCCTGCAGAGCGGTACTGTCGGCCTAGTCGAGTTCAGTCAATCGGAGTTATTATGAGGACTCGGCACAGTTAACAGTTATGGGCGATAAGATGTGGCCATGTCGAATATCAGACTGTACAGAGAGCGGTCGAGAGGGATTTCTATAGATCAGAACTCGCATTGTGGAGTGATGGTAGGCTTTGACCACAACGACAGTTTTTAGCTGGAGGACAACATGCACTCGGATGGACGAGCGCAGCTCGGCAACAATAAGCTTTGTCGTGCATATCTTGTGGATAATGCTGTGCACGTTGGAATTGACGAATTAAGTAAGTACTATAGCCTTCATTGACTGGGCCATATATTGCACCTGCTTATAAACTAACTTCATGCCGACGGCCCCCAATGTGAGAGAAAATTGGTCATACAACCAAGCGGTTAAAAAGGTACGAAAACGTTGATCTAAGTAATCACCAGATTTACATTATATTGCATCACCAGTTGGGAGAGCATGGGTCTTCCAGTGACTTGGCTAGAGATAGTATCTAACTGCAACCAGATGTAATCATGCAACGCGTACCTGTAGTATCTCATGAAGTTTGCTACCCCGTACGTATCCCTTCCTGTCCTAGGCGTATTACTGGATAAATGACACTATTTTGAGCGCCAAATAGGGTTAGTGGATTTCGTAGATGGGGTGGTTACTGCTGCCTCTGCTGTTCCTAGTGGCGGCGACGGTGGTGATGGATGGGAATATGAGAGTGAGAGAAAAGTAAGTCCCCCTACTGTTCTCACAGCATCTGCAAAATCGGGTCATAATAGCGATAGCGTGACAGTGTAAAAGATCGTGCCTGGGAAGCGTTTTGGGTGGTTTAAAGGTTTTTTCTGGATGACTGAGCAGAGGGCGTGTCTCCACTCCAGTGTGACACATTCTTCGACTCCTAATAAAAAATGCAGTCACTCAGTCAACGTGCAGGCACAGAGGAGGTGTGTGCCCTCTAGTGCCGTGGCGTCATGCTCCAGCGAAGGCAAACTTAACGTACACAACACTGTCTTATGCCCCCATGATGTCGCAGAAGCCGCCCATGACCTTGCAGATTAATCCACCGCAACGGTTTTTGATACACACAACGAGGCTGTAGTCATAGAGGACGAGCAGAAATTATTGGGACAAAGTGGGGAATCCGAGTAAACGGCAGAAGTCATAACTTTAGAAAAAATCAGAAACAACGGCAACGTCACTGGAAAATAAAGGCCGAAACAGACACCTTCCCGGGTCAAAAAATGTTAATTGTGAAACAGTGTGGAGACAGACTTAGAACAACAGAGGCATAATGCATCAGTGCTTATCCGGAACTGACCGATCTTGAACCTCATCAAGAGGTCTGTCTTAACAAGCCAGTCTTGGAGGAATCAATATTTACTTCAGGTTTGTCAGAAGTAATAGCAGATTAAAAGAGGACAAAGCACTGCAAGTGAGCAAAACCTAGACACTGTATTATGAAGATTTAACCAATCTCAAACGAGCATGAAGTTCTAACGAAGATAGGAGGACTTTTCAGATGATCAGATGGAGGAGTCATACTGAGATGAGTGTAGACGCGTCTCGCAGTCACACAATAGTCCACCTTTTATATCCTTTTCGTATGGGGGTCCCTGAGATGAAAGAGGCCGTGTATAAGCCAAGCTTTTTAGCTTCATCACTCCCTGAGGCGCAGTACGATACTCTACCCCAGCGGTAGAAACTTGACCGCTTTTGAAACGCCAGGGCAACGCAATTATGACTGCCGTATTTGTCGGCAACCTGCTTCTGCCTATACTACTAATTGCTCGACGACCAAATAACGCGGGATTGAGGTTGAGGCACTACGAAGACCTGGGTTTGGGTGAGGCTGGCTGACGACGGCTTTGAACGCCAGTGTGCATTTATCGTCAGAGATAGAAGCAGCCACAGAGCATGTGACATTAATAGAACGTTTTAATTATTCATCGGACAACGGCGCAAGACCGGAGGTAACTGCCCACCGCCCCTAATCTTGCATGGGCAACAGTGTCAAAAAAATTAGAGACCAGTTAATCTCTGAGGAATACTCTGGAATAGTGTATCAGACCCCATGACAAAACTGTGTTTGTAACTTTTCAGGTTGGACTGGATACATGTTCGGACCGCACACACAAGAGGTTAAGATGGCTGTGTGACAAAAGGACGCATTACCACAGTTTGCCGCATACATCTACGCAATTGGTTACAAGTTCAACTTCGTTGCTGCCGAAATAGTCAGCCACGCCGAATACTAAACAAGCAGAGAAGAGATTGGACCTCTGTCTCGGACGAGAACGCGTTCGACCGACTTATCGATTTGACGACGGTGTACACAGCCCTGCGCAGTCACCTGCAGTCTTGCGCCATCGACGGATGATCGGCTGACACGCCCTATATCTGTCACTCGGACAATAGGCTCCTACATTTCATCGAAAGCTCAGAACAATAGACAGAATATTCCAGTGCTTGAGGACTCTTTCTCTTCACTTATATATTTACGTGGAACTCGAATTTTTGCCTTCATTCTGAATTATCGATGTACAAGTAAATTTGGACAATATGGCAGCTATCATAACGTAGCGAAGCCAGTACTAATCGAGTCAGTCGAACCGCGAATGTTGCGGAATGAGGTCGTAGCAAAGACAAAAAGATAAATTTTCGCCAATAGGTAAATGAATAAAATCTTAATGATCGCCTTTGTTAAAACCTTACGCAAATCTTTCAGCAGCACTTGGTTTTCCGAAGATTTCCTTGTGGTCTTCCATTTCTAAGGCCTTCTGTTACATCTCCCTTGTTAGATAGCTAATCTTTGTACGTTTGTTGTATTATAAGAATTGTACTTCGCTTCGTCTGCCAACCAAAAATCCATACACACGCTTTTTAGTTTCTGTTGAATATTCCTGTTTTTTGCTTAGGCGGAATGTTCTGCTATAGGCAAGCGCCCTTCGCGGTTCAAATTTCCCCAGAATCGAACTCTAAAGACGTTCCTGCTCCCATAATCACTCCCAACGTAGAATCATACTTTGCTACTGATTCAGTTGTCCTGGTGGTACCGCTCATTATTCAAGCAGAATAATCCAAACGAAATCAGCGTACGCAACAAATGATGCTGCCAACTTTGCACGGTGTGTTACGCAATGGGAGACAAAGAGTGTGGAACCTAATCGATAAAACAAGATAGGTGGTTACCCAGAGTAGCAAAAGTGCTGAGGTAATGGGCATTTCACGGTTGGGGCTCCGCAAGCAATATATTCACAGATTCCTTCTCGGCTGCGCTCAAATCTACGTCCATATCTGCAAAAAGAAGCTAACACGCCCAGCCTCGTCGACTTTCGAACCCCAGCCTTCCTTTTCTCTAGTCAAAACAACCCCACCATCTGTTGTAGCCATACGATCTTTGGTAAATGATTCTCAGTGACGCTGGTGTTTACGATTCTGATCTCCAAGCTGAAGAGCATTATCCATCAACCTATGATGTCCTTGAGTGGCCTGCACGTCTCCGACGATTCCTTAAATACATCGATATCTATTCGTGTTAAAAACTGAATTCATTTGTCGGAATTTAGTCCTGAGTTCCAAAGATACCTGAAATTTATCTAGCGAAATTTGCGAAAAGGAATAATTTTCATCGCCCTTTATTGTGTCGCCTTGAACCAATCAGGGAATCCCTCAATCCAACATCATTTTCGTATCCGCGGTCCTGTCGAAGTCTGTGTGTGCTGCCGGCACAATGCCTTTGTTGTACGTGTTAAACAAATATATTTTTTCCAGAATAATATTTAAAGCTTTCAGCACGCAAGTCAATTATTTTTGTTGTTTCCGTAATACCCGCCTTGTACTTAAAATGTTACACTCGAAGAAGATAGAACCAGCTAGCGTTTTACGCACGCACCAGACGAACTTCTACTCGGATTTAATTGCCTTTATAGCGCCTGAAGTGCAATCTCACAGTAGACATGATGCCCTTATGCAGCAAAAATTTCCTGCCTCCCGTTTTTCGAGGTTTACAATTGCTCCACGTTTAGGCCTACCGAAAGATCGCGGATACAGGAGGGCAGAATCGCTGGAACAAGAGCTTTATTAGGTTGACGTCCCGGTTTCCCACTTGAATCCATAATCAGAGACAGTCAGAAAAGTGCAGTGGATCGCCTTGGCGTCGCAGTACTTATTGGATGTAGTTGTTAGGTCACTACATGTCTATCACAACTGACAGCTGCCGAGGTCATCACCGTCTGACTGGCCAGGTGTTACAGTATGCAGTTGCTGTTCAGTTGTTATGCGTCTGGGCGTGTCAAAATTATCGACTCCCACGCTCATCGTAGGCAGTCGAGTTATTAACTACCGGGGCTCCGTCATCCACATGGGCCATTGGGCAATTTGACACGCCGCGGCATTAACACAAGAAACAGTGGTTATTCGCACGCTCTGTGTGCGACCAACTACTTTGCCTAAACAAGGTCTAAACACCAAATTAAGGGCAGGAAGGGCGCTGCTTATTGATTAAGAACCTGAAAACTATGACTTGAGCAGTTCGCGGCTCATGCGGTTGTCGCTTTGGGCGAGAATTTGAGCTTCATCAAACTTGAATGTGTGGCCGGGTCCGTCGAATGAGCCGCGACTTGGAGACTGGCGTTGTTCTCCCTCACCGCTGCTGCGTACTCGCTCATTCGCGTCCGGAGAAGTTCTCCAGTTTCTTCTACATGGTTGCTTTGCGCACAGATGCACCAGACTCGATAAACGACCGCAGATGTTTTTTTGCCGTGACAGTGGTCTTTCGGCCTCATGTTCTGGCGCCTTATGGTTACCTCCGATCCGTGTAGAATGCCGATTTCAGGGAGTGTAAGAAAGCAACTGACGACTACCGATACGGTCTTCCCGTACGGGAAAACCCGCCAAAATTTGGGGCCGGTTGGATTTGGTCTTTCGTCTGGTTTGCGCAGACACTGGTTGCCGAGGTGGCGCGGGTAACCGTTCGCTCTAAGCACTCGTCAAATATAGTATAATCCAGCAATCTTGTCTTCCGGTTTACCACAGTCTCTCTACACGCTGGTATAGCCTCCTTATGCAACTGTGTTTTGGCTGATTGATTGCTTGCTGTTGTAGCTCAGTACTTGCCTCGTGTTTGTTGGTTTCTTGAACGCCTTATTTTTTAGTCCACCAAAATCTTTGCGACTGGCGAGGACATCAAGAAAGAGAAGCTGGCTGTTTTACTCTTCCTCCATCGATATTGTATGTCGGGGAAGACGAACGGATGGGCAATCCAACCCAAATATCTGACTTTATCACTGATAATGGATCTTAGTAAGAATCCGAAACGTCCAAATAAGGAAGCTCTTGCTTCAGCGACCGTGTCACCCTCTTTGCGACTACTTCTCGGGACTCACCTCTTCGTTCCTATTAGCAGATTTCGGATAGTATGTTCCGACTCGCTGCTGGCAGATAGGTGTTAATAACTAACACAGTGATTACCTAAAGGTTTGCTTTTATGCCAGTTGTGCGCTAGGACCTCGAGAAGACCATATGCCTGCGATATGTTCGATTTCCACCTTTGGTAGCTAATCGCGCTAGAAGATAACTAGAAAAAGCGTGACACGGTAGCGAAGTCCACGTCCATGTATATTCACTCCATGTAACGGCTTGTACTCGCCATGCGACAGTGCCAGTACACCTTAGCTTCCGATGGTTCACTCTTCACTATCGCACCGTTAACTGTGTCAACCGTTAAGTGAGTAGCACACTACCAGTATTGGAAAGCAACATGTGCTAGCACTGTACTAGGGCATTGATGTCAGGGGCGCCCGTTAGTACCTGTCTGAAACCATGAAGTCGAAAATGTTCGCTCGTAGGGCCTTGCGGCTCATACTAGAACCCTCGAAGGCAGTCGCACAGCGACTAACAGTAGACGTAAACGATATGATACCGACAAAGACAAGGGAGACTGGAATGGCCATTTCGGACTTGTTAGCCGTCATCAGCGAGTCATACCCAACCCCAAGTGTGGATCATTTGGGATTCGAACCCGGGAGCTTTGGACACTCCACCATTGAGCCATGGGCTCGTTGTCCTGTTGGTTGTGGTCGTGAATATCAATTATGGCAGATGGGCGCGAAACGGTAGTGTATCAATCTACCCGCATTGTCTGTCGACCCTCCTCGTCGCCATTATAACTTGGCTGACTTCGGCCTAGTAGTTGGTTGCCTGTTCGGGACCTTTGCCACCCATACGGAGCTTGTTTTCTTCGGGAAGCCAATACATCGGTGTGCGCCCATTTCAGATCAAATAAATACCCGATCTGGAGCGACAGAGAATGACAGGTGGCGAGAAACTGATGAAGTTCAGTTTGACGATGTGCGTACGACTCACCTGGCAGACCCCAGTGGTGGACAGACTGCGCCAGGTGCGTCTGTACGTATGTTTGTGTTTTTGGTCCCAGCTGTTGGTCAGGCTTATGCTTGGCTGAATAAAGGTAAAATAGGCCCGAAACAATACTATGCCAATCGACCCACATTCGGCGTCGCATTACCGCCAACGGGGAGGGAGGTTGGGACGCCCGTTCCAGTCCTATTGGTCGTCGTCAGCCAGCCTCACCCAAACCCAGGTCTTCGTAATGCCTCAACCTCAACCCCGCGTTATTTGGTTGTCGAGCAATTAGTTGTATGGGCAGAAGCAGGTTACCGACAAAGACGGCAGTCATAATTGCGTTGCCCTGACGTTTCAAATGCAGTCAAGTTTCTACCGCTGGGGGTGAGTATCGTACTGCGCCTCAGGGAGTGATGAAGCTAAAAAGCTTGTCTTATACACGGCCTCCTTCATCTCAGGGACTCCCGTACGAAAAGGATATAAAAGGTGGACTATTGTGTGACTGCGAGACGCGTCTACACTCATCTCAGTATGACTCCTCCATCTGATCATCTGAAAAGTCCTCCTATCTTCGTTAGAACTTCATGCTCGTTTGAGATTGGTTAAATCTTCATAATACAGTGTCTAGGTTTTGCTCACTTGCAGTGCTTTGTCCTCTTTTAATCTGCTATTACTTCTGACAAACCTGAAGTAAATATTGATTCCTCCAAGACTGGTTTGTTAAGACAGACCTCTTGATGAGGTTCAAGATCGGTTAGTTCCGGATAAGCACTGATGCGTTATGCCTCTGTTGTTCTAAGTCTGTCTCCACACTGTTTCACAATTAACATTTTTTGACCCGGGAAGGTGTCTGTTTCGGCCTTTATTTTCCAGTGACGTTGTCGTTGTTTCTGATTTTTTCTAAAGTTATGACTTCTGCCGTTTACTCGGATTCCCCACTTAGTCGCAATAATTTCTGCTCGTCCTCTATGACTACAGCCTCGTTGTGTGTATCAAAAACCGTTGCGGTGGATTAATCTGCAAGGTCATGGGCGGCTTCTGCGACATCATGGGGGCATAAGACCGTGATGTGCACGTTAAGTTTGCCTTCGCTGGAGCATGACGCCACGGCACTAGAGGGCACACACCTCCTCTGTGCCTGCGCGTTGACTGAGTGACTGCATTTTTTATTAGGAGTCGAAGAATGTGTCACACTGGAGTGGAGACCCGCCCTCTGCTCAGTCATCCAGAAAAAACCTTTAAACCACCCAAAACGCTTCCCAGGCACGATCTTTTACACTGCCACGCTATCACTATTATGACCCGATTTTGCAGATGCTGTGAGAACAGTAGGGGTCTAACTTTTCTCTCACTCTCATATTCCCATCCATCACCACCGTCGCCGCCACTAGGAACAGCAGAGGCAGCAGTAACCACCCCATCTACGAAATCCACTAACCCTATTTGGCGCTCAAAATAGTGTCATTTATCCAGTAGGACGCCTAGGACAGGAAGGGATGCGTACGGGGTAGCAAACTTCATGAGATACTACAGGTACGCGTTGCTTGATTACATCTGGTTGCAGTTAGATACAATCTCTAGCCAAGTCACTGGAAGACCCATGCTCTCCCAAGTGGTGATGCAATATAATGTAAATCTGGTGATTACTTATATCAACGTTTTCGTACCTTTATTAACCGCATGGTTGTATGACCAATTTTTTCTCACATTGGGGGCCGTCGGCATGAAGTTAGTTTATAAGCAGGTGCAATATATGGCCCAGTCAATGAAGGCTATAGTACTTACTTAATTCGTCAATTCCAACGTGCACAGCATTATCCACAAGATATGCACGACAACGCTTATTGTTGCCGAGCTGCGCACGTACATCCGAGTGCATGTTGTCCTCTAGCTAAAAACTGTCGTTGTGGTCAAAGCCTACCATCACTCCACAATGCGAGTTCTGATCTATAAAAATCCCTCTCGACCGCTCTCTGTACAGTCTGATATTCGACATGGCCACATCTTATCGCCCATAACTGTTAACTGTGTCATTTAATGGTGTCGAGTCCTCATAATAACTTCGATTGACCGAACTCGACTAGGCCGACAGTACCGCTCTGCAGGCGTCAAACTATGGCCTACCGAATAAGATGTCTCAGATCAATGAGGTCGTTCAAACAGTTGATTTATCCAGCGATTTAAATATCAGAATCTTTTGAAAGTGCATCTCTGACCCGAGAAGAGAGCACCCGTTTGGATTACCGACTTTTAGCTTGAAGAAGCTGATAAATGAAAATATTCCAGACAAAGTTACGACCAAATAGGCAGAGTTAGGATAAAGTCATCACCCCAATTGATTTTACTTGCAAGTTGTAATCAATGAGAAGTGTTTTGAATCCACCATGATGTCGAAAAGAGGAAGTGAGCCGGACCCTTCAGATCGGCTATCATAGATTGTTGTGTTTGGTGAGATACAACCCACGAAATAATTGTGGCAGGCTCTATTAGGCACGATCCCAACCTACAAAGTACCTACTTACTCTCTGGTGAATGCAATGAATTTTAAATAGGGCAAGCCATGGGAAGTCAAGAAAGGCTGATCACTGGTCGCGCTGCGATATTTACTCGTCCCGGCTACCAACGTATTCTTATTTGGTCGCACCGCGAATCTGTTTTTACTGCGACCGATTGTTTGACCTATGTGGCAGGGAAAAGCTCTCAAATGCTAAAGACATCTAAATGCGACGTCCGAGGTATGGCGTTTAACGTAGTCTGCGAGTTTTGTGGCAAGCACATCTGACGGTCAAAGTCCACCCTATGCGTCTCTTGTCTGTACTTCACCAGGTTCACTGACCAATAAAAGTGGTGGATATGTCAAGTATCCGTCATTGCATAGTTGATTTTTTATTTCCTCCTTAAGCAGGGTCGATGCCATTGTTTCCTCGGTCAGAAGCAGTTACTATCGATCCACAAGGAAATCTGGCTGGTTTTTTACTTGACCTGCATACTCCAACTCGATGCTAATCGCAGTTAACTTCCCTGCTGCACAGCTGCGATCCAGTCCGTTGTCGACTGTGTTAAGGGGCAGTCACTTCACGTCAGACTTGCATGCTCCATGTTCTGTCGTTCATTGCTATATGGACATACTGTAGACTCCAAGTGCGATAAATATTTTCAGACAACACTTCACCTACCTCATCTTCTATCTGAAATGCCGAAATGGGACATACCGATGCAGCGGAAATAACCTGTTGCCTTTAGTACATAATTATCTCTTGTGTGGGGACCAGGAGTTGAGTGCATTTAGTTGGTGCAAAACGCTGTCCGAATCCACGCACAAATATCAGTAGGCACTGACAGCACCCACTCCCACTGCTGCTATCAGAGTAAACCTTGTATCAAACACCGTGCTGTTTGGAGGTAGATTCCCTCCTACGTCTCTAAATGCAAAAATGTGACTTTTACCACAGGGGTGATAACACTATGAGTTACCGGATAAAGACCTGCGCCTATACATAGAAAATTCAGTTGGTTACCCGCAAATTAGACGACATTAGCGAGACGTTGGGATACAAATCCATTCGACATGACTACGTGGTGCTTGTCACCCTGCTTATTTTTCACCCGTATCATCAGGCATTTTTGAGTTAAATAAGTGCGACTGTGAGGGGCTTTAGAAGAAAATGAAAGTGAACTTCTCGCTAATGGCTCCTGCACGCTTTCAAATTCTTCTACTTAAAAAGAAGAATAGCCGTTGGTGCATGCAGACTGGGACTAAACCGAATTAATATGCATCACTTCCTCAGCCAACGTTTACTATTTATCCGCCAAGGTCCTGTTTCATCATAATTCGACGTTGTAAGTGAGAAAGTCCACCACTGCCCTACGCGGCGGGTGCAGCGGTGACTTTCAGCCGGATTTGTTTTTGTAGTAAAGCAAACTTACGACGCATCTCCCTTACACACCGCATTCAGATGGCAGGACAGGGTCAAAACAACCGGAGGTAGGAACGTGCACAGCAAATGACAAAATGAAACGCACAGTCTACACGTTCCACACGCGACCTAATCTCCATCTACACACACTCCAGGTTTCATTCCGGGGGGGGGGGTCTCGAATCTCGTCTAGGTGAGAGTGCCATAAAAGCTGCACTAGAGCGGACCCATTGCAGTCTAATCGCACCTCCTGAGTAGGGGCGAGTTATCCTTTCATTCAGAAGTGTTCAACGCCACGACTGTTAGTTCATCGTGATAGTGTAGTGGTTATGTGGTGAGTGTGTGTAGCATGAGCACTACCATCGTCTGGCCAGATCCCAAGTTGAAGGGAGAAGACAGAAGGCACCAGAATGAGGGGTTTATTGTGCACAGAACTCGGAGTTGCCGTCTCAGGCGGCAGTGGCCAATGGCGAAGCCCGGGCTGGTGTTGACTGAGTCCAGTCAGGCCTGAGAGTCCCAAGAACAGCAGCAGTGGCAGTCACTTTTGTAGGCTCTTGGGCCAAGCTCAAGTGGTGTCCAGTCCCTATGTGTTGAATTGCCGAGGGGTGGTGCCCCAGTGGCTTAGGTTGCGGTTTTAGGAAGGAGGTGCGTTCAAGTGGCGCATGGGGTTAGCCGCGACACTGGACGCAATTGTGTCCGGCCTGAAGTCGGTCGAGTGGCTTCAGGTCAGCTCGTCTGGGACGGCTCGCTGCACGGGGTGAATGACCTTGAGGCAGCGAGGTCTTGAACAATGACGCCAGACCGGCCATGATGGCTGACCCGCTACAATGGCTTCAATACGTGTTTTAGTTGTTTATAGTCTGGAAGTAAGCGCGCGGATTGAAGTTGCATGGGCCCTTTTCTCTCTCTCATGCGCCAGTGACTTGTCCAAGTCGCTGATCAAGAATGGGTTTGGGCATCGGGGACGCGAAGTCGCCGTCCACCGCGTGTCACACTGTTGTAGCTAGGACCGTAGCAAGCACACGAGATGGAGAGGACGAACAAATAAGGATGCAAGAGTCAGAACGAGAATACCCTATAACAGGGCTTTATTCATCTTACAATTGGCGTACTGGGACTAAAACGAGAAATAGAAAAGTAGTAGATAAGATGGAATTTAGCCAGGGGCTTATGTTAGCATGAAACACACGCACATGCAACCTTATAGGTTTAGGTCAGACTTCAGTATCGACATACTGTCTAGCGTGAGGTGGTGCTGTTAAGTCCCCTAACTCTGTCCGCCTGCCGCCTCGTTTTCTCCATATTTGTCTCTTCAACAACCCTTTTCTTCACGTACCACTTCTTCAAAAAGGAGCCCAAAACTCTGCTGTGTGTCACCGAGAACCACCAAACGTTTGTCTACCAGGTATGCGGACCTAACAAAGCTGTGCAGAATAGGCTAAATCTCCCGTTCCTTTAATTACGTGACTGTCCCTACTAAGAGTGTTTGATTGCACCTAACCTTACCACATCCTATCGCATTTAAAAACGCTCCCAGAAGTAGTCATTTAGGCAGCACAATTTCTCTGGTTTTCGACACCAGTTTCCCCCTTCTCTCCCCCGGCAACAGTTCGCGGTAGTTGGTACCCAATAACTAGCCGCTAGAGCGCATTAACTTCTCACTACACAGACGGCTATGATTTAAAACCCCCTAACTTAAAAGCACTGTTCACCGTTTATGACCACTCGATCATCAGAGCCCGTGCTTATGTTCATGCCGATTGACGGGATTTCAACTGTCGTCTTTATTCTTCAAGTCAGTGTCCATGCGCACGGTAAAATCTTTGCGTCAACAGCTACCATAACGACCTGATGCGCATCGTATGTGTAAACTTGTATGGTTGTATTGTAATTGCAGGCACTCTCTGTAGTCTACTCAGGGCACCGACAACTTACGCACAGCACGAAGACAATTAGACGCATTGTTCAGTTATTTATTACCTAAATGAGTAGGAAAGACGTCCCGGGTCGTTTTTTGTGGATATCGAACCGCACAATGTGCATCTACTAGCAAACTTCAGAATTAATATATAGGGAGAGAGATCATCTTGCCAAGCTGACGCCGCATCCGTCCGACCGGCCGACATAACGTTTGCAATTTTTGCCTCTAAAGCGAAAAGGTTTAAACAAAAAGGATACATCTCAGCCCATTTTTGTCTCGCCGCAACTATGTGACCGTCCATCCGTCGTTACCGTCTGGAGAGGGAGGAGACGTGGCAGTTTGTGTGAGAAATCGCACTGTAGTGATGGAAACTCACGCGGTATCGAACTCCGCTTTTCCCTTCCCACAGGCATTGCGTTTCGATTCTCTGAATAAATCAGGACGATTGGGGATGAGTTGGGTTACTGTGATTGAAGAGGCTGTAGCTTGGTTCAGGCATGCTACCCCTGATCCGGTCTTTCCTTCATAGCTAGGCCTCGTGCGGAATTTCAGCGGACTTGAAAGATGCGCGCCGGCTACTCTCACCTGCTTCCTCTCAACAGTTGAAGTAGTCACCCAGGCGCGGTCGTTGTTTTCAGCAGGTCTGTAAGGCCACCCTCAATCGCAGAACTCTAACAGAGGACTGAAACGGCCGAAGACGTACATCTTGACTGTTAGAACCACTGATCCCGCATGGACATCCTGTGCATTCACACAACCGGCACTTTTCGTTGTGGTGCCGTCCATTCACCGAACTTTGCGTACTCCAGAAGCTGGTCAATGTACCAGACTTGGGCGGAAGTAGCCTTGTCTGAAGGCTGTTACATTATCGATCGTCCGTATATAGCCGCATAGCAAGCATTTAGACTAACAGACGACAACTTGTAGTAGAGTTTTTGACCGATGCATCGATTTCCCTCCGGTCATCGGTTTTGAGTTCACGCCGAAACTGCCAGTACGACTTTAACCCGCAGTGCAGCCTCCGTCCATCCGGACATACGCAGTTCGTTGTCCTCGTCGCCTTCTCTGTAATCATTAACAGCATGCATCCCGTCGGCTACGAGAACATATTTTACAAATCGTCTTTTCCGTCCGTTCAGTCGCCTATTTTACTGGCTTTATGTCAATCTATGGGGTTGAAAACTTCCGTCTTCTTTGCATTAGGCCGTAAAACTATCCTTGCAAAACCTTGTGTATTATGTTGATTGGCAGTAGGGGCAGTTGTTTTCTCACCCCTTTCCGGCCGGGACTCGGTTTGCTGTGCTTAGAATTGACTAACTGGGCCTTGCCCTAGCTTAGACTAACGCAGAATATTTGCACCGTGGCCTGTGTCCAAGCAGCAGGAACTTAAATCGCACGATCACCCCCCTGGTGTCGCTTTGAGCTCAAATTTCTCACTGCGCTGCACTGCCTAATAATTTGCCGCTCCTCGTCCTCGCTACCCACAGCATCACCCAAGCTGTTAGCACCCTCCCCCTCTCCATGCCTGTGTGATTGTGCGCCGTGGCCGAAAACGCCGTTTAATAACAGTGGCCTCTGTTACAGCCCGGAACGCCGGCTTTCCGTGGACACCGAGCACTTGTCCGAATTATCCGGGTGAGCACTCTGGTTGTGGCTATTTGGCTATGATAAACTCGGCTAGGGACATTTCTTTGCTGGGACGATTGCTTTTGATTTCCAGAACGCCATTATTTGTATTGTGGCCTTCTGGTCGGTCAGAGGGCGTTAGTCTCTTCGTAGGTAGCTTGTTTCCTGTAAGTTCCAGACCCAATGCAATTCAGTCGATTTTCCATAGGTCTTCCTCCAGTGGACAGCTCGGGGGGGGGGAGCGGGAGACTGGGTAGAGGTTGATCTTCAGCTGATCTTTCGCTTGAGAGCCAACACGGATCCAGCATACCGCCCTGCATCTTTAAAGTTACTCCTCACCGTCACTGGCTCGTCCAACTGGAACGCTCCAACTGTAGCTAGACAGTAAATCGCTTCGTCTGATACCATTGGCCATGCCATTGTTCGGCCTATAGTCACCGGCTTACTAATAGAAGCGCAGAAGCGAGTTCTAGGAGGTAGTTGCGGAGAAGGAGACACGATCGCTGGAACAAGTGCTTTATTTGCCTGACGTTTCGAATTCTCACTCGAATCCATCACCAGAGCTCAACGACCTTCGCTCTCCATGTTCGGCGCTGAGACTTAGTCTATGCAGGGTAGGTAGCCGCGAAAAGAACGTGCATATAATCACTGTCCCCGATATCAATCTCGGCGAGCCAAATCACCCAATAGTTCACACGGATGACGAAATCCGGCGTGCTATGGGCGTGAGAGCCGATAATCTTGACCGGCATGCAGACGCATAGCAATTGCATGGCAACGGCGTATTTCAACATCTGGCCACTCGAGCTGTGATCCACTCGGGAGCTGCTAACTGTGATAGGCATGTAGCGACCTACCAACTACATCCTATAAATATTGCAACATCTGGGTAAGCCATTACCCTTATCTGACTCTGATTCGAATGAGAATCCGAAAAGTCAGGCTAATAAGGCATTTGTTCTAGCGATTGTGTCTCCTTCCCCACAGTCATCGGACTGTCCAAACCTAGTCAGGCGTCTCAGTCAGCTAACACCACTTTTCTGTCCCCCGGCCATATCAGCACGACGACAATATCACGGCAGGGACAGCCGGTCCTTGGAGTAGACATTAAACCTCGATTTTCAACTACTTGACTAGTCCTCTTTTACAATTTTGCATTAATTCGTCAACAAAGCATTTTTCAGGGAAACGTGTTTTTATGTTGGCACGGAAATAGTATTCTGTAAGACACTTTTTCATTATCTTTATTAACAACAGAGAACCTGACATACTGCCACGCAGTTTTCACCGCCGTGTTAATGAACTGGTGGGGGAGGGGAAGGGATGAATGGTGATAATTTGTGCGAGAAATCAGACAGGAGTGCTGTTTGTGGGTGCACAAAAGCCTAAAATATCGGTGGCACAGTTGATGGGCAACCATCTGTTTTGCCCAATGCAATTGAATTAATTCTGACCTATTGCCCTCCCCCTCCCCTTCTTTCTCAATTTCATCACGCGTTTGGGCATGGCTTTCGGA
>CACRXP010000367.1:424989-437016 GCA_902702965.1 Spirometra erinaceieuropaei | reverse complement strand
TCCACCTTGATACAGTAGGTGGGCTAACTCATAAAATGTCAATCGAAATTTCGAAAAACGTTTTCGTTTTGAAAAGATTAATTAAGTAGGGTTGTAAAACTAATCATCCAGCAGCATAATTCTATAATAATTCAGTTCCCTCAGGGTGCTGGCTTTCGAACGAACTTCTCCCCGGCTGTATGCAAAAACCATACTTTGTAAAAAATGACTACTTAATTATCATGAATTTTTCTTATTGATTTTCGATGTCCTTAAAAATGCAATCATATTTCATGAAAAACATGCATAACAATATTCATTCTCCTGCTCATTTGGTAGGAAATTACGTCTGCCTTCAATTTTATACTAGAAGGAAAAGTATACTTCGGTTTTCGAAAACTTTTCCGATTCCCGAATAATTTTGAACCCCAACTGCCGTTACACCTGCATTCAGGGTTTGCAAACTACAAGCCATATATTTTCGTCGTACAGGAAACCATACATTTCTCTACGGTATTAAGAGAGGACCATGTGGGGTTCATAAAATTTAACAGTGGATTTGAGCCATACTGCTAACTTTACAAGCCACATTGGTAAATGTACAGACATGACGTTTTATGAACGGCCATTTCACGCTATTTAAACGTTCCACAATTAGAAACTTTTTTAAAACCGAATAATACCCTTCCTTCGAGTATAAAATCGGAAGAAGACGTAATTTTCTACCAAATGAGCAAGAGAATGGATATTTTTAGGCATGTTTTCCATGTAATATGATTGAATTTTTAAGGACATCGAAAATCATTAAGAAAAATTCATGTTATTTAAGTATTCACTTTTTTTTATAGGGTATGGTTTTTGCATGCAGCCGGGGAGAATTTCGTTCGAAATCCAGCACCCTGAGGTAGCTGAACTACTATAGACTTATGCTGCATGATGACTAGTTTTACAACCTCAATTAATCTTTCCAAAACGAAAAGGCTTTTCGAAATTTCGATTGACATTTCATGAGTTAGCCCACTTACTGTATATATGTTCTTTTTTTAGAAAAATCAGTCAGTTCACCTTTCCCAGTGTTCCTCAACCGCTTAACTCTTACGCATAACATGAAGCACGCAAGAGGAGACATAGTAGAGCCTTCCACACCAAATCGCTGCACAGGAGACTTAGTTGCCGTGCTCGGTCCGATTAAGCCTGCTGTAAAAACAGTAGCTGGAACTGCAAAAAATCCCACACAGAGTGAAGAATATGAGCGCTTGGAAAAACAGCACGGGCGTCAGTTCACTTTTAGAAAGCAAGAGCCACCCAGAACGTTTCAGGCTGATCCCAATAGATAGGAATTGTTGTACACACGGGGATCAACATCAGAGGTGCTGCGACGGAGGCAGGCAACTCCGGGTGGATTTGGGGGTCGTCTGAAAACGGTCAGATTGATAGTCGAATTAGAATATGCGATGACGCTAAAGGCAGCTCGTTGTGCTGTGCACTTTTAGTGTATCCAGACAAGGTCCGCTGTGCAGCGGAAAGGAAAAACACGCGTGCAAAGTGTACATGACCCCGCAAGCCCCCCCGTGGTTGTTATTAATCGACAGTGGGGCGCCTTCCTTCCTTCCCCCCACGCGGCGTGCATTTCATTGTCTCCCCCCCGCCCCCGACCCGCATACGCGTTGGCCCTTGTCCTCGTCAAGCAAGACACCCGATCAGGCCAAGGACGGTCCGGAATTGTGTGGGGTTCTGCTCATCATAAGCAACAATCAGGACTCTGACCTGACCGCCACTTTTTCTTGCCACTAATAGTACATACGGCTGGTGGAGAGGCCAGTAATTAGGGCGGTTCGGCATTTTCCTGGGTGTCGGCGCTTCTAGGCGATCTCGTGGCCGAACTCCTCAAATCTTTTTGAGTTGCTCAAGCTCTTTTCTGACTATTATATAAGATCTGTGGTTATCCGATTATGTAAGATAAACTGCGCTAAGTCTTCGCTTTTCTCAAAAAAAGGTTCAGATTTGCGTATGTGTCTGTGCCCGGGGGCTTCGAAGCTAGTATTTCTACGAACGCCCTCGAAATTAAGATAAATCGAATAATTGAGCCCTGGAGATGCGAAGGCAGAATAATCTAAGCTTGTGAACATTTCCATTGAGGGATTCCGAAGGCTATTTGGCGAGAATTAGTTTGCTTTTGGCAAGTTCTCGCCGGACCAGCACGTGCGTAGGCTTACGGAGTTAAGTAGATCATGTCTCAAAGCATGTAAGCATCTGCTATGCCATGATCAACAAACCACGCCCCTCGCAGCCCCGTGTGCGCTGGAAGTTTTCTGGTGCCTGGCTCCCTGTCGGTAGATGCGCGTGCGCTCCCGTTGGGCGGTGAGCATGGCTGCCCAGTCATCCTCGTCCTTCTGACCGCCTGTTGGGGTGTTGTTGCTGTTCTTGTTAGTGGTGAAGAATCCTGGCCAAGTGTATGCTGTGGCCCAGGAGGTGTGATGGCACGCCTAGGTGCGAGTCCGGCGGTGCCAGCCACCTGCTCCCTTCCCTGCCTCCGGTCTTCTTGACTTTGTATTAGCACTGGGTCCAGGTGGGAGAGGAGGGGGAGTGCGGTGGGTGCTGCGAAAGCCTACTATCACTATAAACTAATTCGCGCGCAAGTCGTCATGCCTGCTGCATCTTGCTGTCTGGCACACAGTGGGCATCGTCGGAATCGACGGTCGAACTGTCATGTTCCTGCAAGGGCTTCAAAGATTGTATGCGTCTGCTATGACATGGTTCAGTAAACGGTGACTCTCGCAACCTGGCAGCCCTCTGGCATCTGGTTCCCTGCGGGTAGATTCGCATGCGCTCCTGCTGGATAAACAGGCCGTGTGTATGGTTACCGAGTGACTTGTGCCATTTTCTCCTCTTTCTGACCAATTTTTGCTGTTGGTTGAGATCCCGGTCAAGTGTTCGTTGTGGACCTGGAGGTGTGGTGGTACATCTAGGTGCGGGTCTCGGCATGCCAGCCACCTGTGCCCTCACCCGCTTCCGCCCTTCTTGACTATGTCTTGACTCCGGTCCCAGGTGGGGGAGGATAAGGAAGTGCTGCAGAATAAAAACACGGGCTTACCTATTCAGTCGTCACCCAAGAGATCCCCCGATGTTCTCCGTGTGCTTGCGGGTATACACTCTAGTTTTCACCGTGGGTAGTTAAAGAGACCGAGTCATATTAGTCTTATCACATAACTGAGCGCTGGGGAATATGGGGGGATAAGTAGAGACAGCCAGCGTCATCAAGTATGTGTAGGAGTGCGCTGTGTTGGGAGACGGGGAAGTGGAAAGCGCGGAGAATTGTCGCTTACAGCATGCGGGTTAATTGACTTTTGTCCGCGGTAAATACAGAGCCTACGCGAAGTTTTGTGCGCACACCACCAGCCTACTTAACCTGGTTACGGCCGATTCTGCTGTTGCCACTAGACGCCGTGTTAGTGGTTTTGGGTAGCTCGATGGGATCTCGTAAATCACTTGGAGGGCTTCACGCGATGCCCAGAATGAGCCAAATGTCCTGTGGGTAGAATGGGGTCGGTCGAAAATAACAGCCGGACCTCTTCTCAGTCCAACACAGCCTGTTTCTATGTTATTGCCGACAAAGACAAGGGAGGCTGGAATGGCCATTTCTGGCTTATTAGCCGTGGTCAGCCAGACATACCCAACCCCGAAGAGGGGAACACCCGAGGCTCGAACTCGCGACCTGTTAGTTAGAAGTCTACGCCTCTAACCGCTGGGCCATGAGCCCGTTGCCCTGTCGGCATGTCTCATCCCTCTGCCTACCCTTACCACTCATCCCCTATCTAACTGAATAATATCGATTGTCTCAATTTCTCCCCTCCTTCCGCACATTCCTCGCCTCCCATTTGTGTGAAAAGATGAACAAGCATTTTTTTCTCTAAGGACCGCCTACGTCTGGTGAAAATTTGCCGAAAACAAACGTATGCCCGTCAGAGAGCAGAACGGCCAATTAATGGCCTATTTCGCATCCTTAGTCGGCCGTATGCCAACCCAGGGCCAGGTTATGCTGATCCTCGAATCCCGGAGTAATGTCGACTCCTATCTACCGTTACCATTGCGGAGCACTTTTCATTTAATGAGATCATACCTTCCTTTACTCTGTATTAAGGATGTACAATCTGGCGGTCATACAATTCCTCACTGGACTTCAAAAGAAGTCGTAATGAACTTGCAGATATGTTGCTACTTGCATGAATCATTCGCGGCCTTAAAAAAAACCCCAATTGCAAACTTATTAAGACCGGAAAATATCATTCGAAACATTCGCTATGCGACGGCCGGCGAGACTCTGGATCTAGCCCCAAAAGCATAACGAGACGTAACACGATCGGGTGAACGTTCATCTATCAATGCTAATATTCCCAATCGAAACTGACAGCACAACAAGCCCATGGCTCAGTCGTTAGGGCGTTGGGCTTCTAACCAAAAGGTCGCGGGTCCGAGCCTCGGAGGTTGCACACCTCAGGGTTACGAATGGCTGGCTGGCGAAGACTAACTAGCCAGAAGTGGCTATTCCAGTTGGAAATCTATTTTTGAAGATGTAGTTTGCCAAAGAAGGTTGTGTAGAAAAAAGTGTTTCGTGCATGGTTTGTATGACATACACATGGATTTACGAAGGCATTGAATGAGCGTGTACAAACACCACACCACGTTGGTCGTCATTTTTTGCAGATGTAGTTTTTGCAGGTGGCCTGAAAAAAACATGCATTAAAAAGGTCATCATTCATCAAGGTTGTACTATATGCTCATCAGTATTGCAGTTATATCTGAGTAATACTATCGGGCCATAACTACGTTTCAGAATTTCAGTCAGTATTTCCTGGGTTACGTCGTGTACTACAAGTCTGCGCACTTGCGGCTGTTCCATAGTCATGCTTGTATCGCCTGCCTTACCCACGCGTATTAGCATGTCAAGTACTCGCCTTACTGCCAATAAATGCGACCCATTCAGTGCGATCGGCGTTGATCAGTCAGTGCCAACGAATGCAACACCGATGACTATCTGTAAGTTTGCTGCTCCGCGTTTGTCCGTCTGTTTAATCAGTCTGTAGACCAAGCTGGCTTTATGTGTAATAATCTATCGTCTGCTGAATCACGTGGTGAGATCACGGCCACTCTCCGAGACGATAGGACCTGCTTTTACCCTACTTTTGCCTTACCGCTACTTGTATTGTTTCATACCGGCCATGCCCTTCTGCCTTCCCATTGTGATGCCTTTCGATTTTATCCTTTCGTTGAGGTTTAGCTCTAACGAAGATAGACCTAGCTAGTTTTTATTTTACTGCAAATCGTCCCGTCATCAAGCCCTTTGCAGGCAGAGCACTTTACGAGGAACACTGGAAAGTACTCCCGTCAGAGAATGTTCATTACGATGGGAAATGGAACGGGCGACCGCCCAATGCCTTACCACGCCCTGTGGGCACTAAACACATGGGAGGGGTTGTCTTGTAGCCTCAGCAGAACAATCGCTCGAAGTAAACAACCCCACTCACCGTGAGAGTCAGGAAGTCAGGATTACGGATCATCTAATTACCTATTTCTCCTCCCTCCCTCCCTTTTATGTCGGCTCAGCCACCTCATTGTCAGCCTGTTTAACATGGTGTTGCCCTTCAGTCACGGCGGTGTGGGGAAGAGAGAGAGAGAGTGCGTGTGAGGTCGGCGCAGTGGAAGTCACTTTTTCTTGACGCCTAGCAATTGTCTAATTACTTATTTCTCCTCCCTCCTTCCCCGTCCCAACTCAACCACAGCCGTGGACTTCTTCACCCAGATAAATATGCTCTACGGTACACTGGCAGAGTTCTGCACAGAGGAGACCTGTCGGGTCATGTCGGCCGGCCCGAAATATCAGTACTACTGGGCAGATGGCCAGTCGATAAAGAAGCCAATCAAATGCCCCGCCCCGCAGTATGTCAACTTCCTAATGTGTTGGGTGCACAAACAGCTGGAAAATGAGGCCATATTTCCCTCAAAAATTGGTAAGTCCACTCCATGCATACACTGGCGTATTCATTTGTGTATCAACATTGGTTTCTTTCTGCCCCATTTCTTATGATATGTATTCTATATGCTCATACCTTGATGACATCATCTAAGCCTAACCCTCAACTGCTAGTCTGCGGATAGTTTCGTGATTGGCTGACTCTTGTCGGTAGTCCCTGCAGGCACAGTCCGCCCAGTAATGCATTGGCGTGACTGGTCCATGTTGTACGCAGTCAGCCAAACACATCATTAGCCTCACATAGAGGTCCACAAATCCGAGTTAGTAGTGCAGGCAAGTGATGCTTGTCTGGAGATCCCTTTTGACCAATCAGGAAGTTAATTTGACGTTTTAATAAGTGCTCATTGGTGGTTCGATCGGTGCGACTCAATTACGGTACGTTTAGATTCCAGTCTTTTTAAAAGACTCGTCATCCACCACTTCTTAAGCCACGCATATGGTCCTTCTTGGCTTTCGGCCTGTCGTCTCCTAACTTTCTCGTAGGATGTTTCAGGGTTAGGGTTTAGGGCTGCGGTTAAGAGTTAGGGGTAAGGGCAACTATTTCTCAACCACTCAAATTACAACCGCGCATTCCCAATAGCTTTTCTTTTGCATAAAATTGCTTGACCTCGTCGTCGCCTGTGCGTTCCCTACCCCACATAACCCCCCCCCCCCCATTACCACCGGTCAGAAACCAGTCTAAAGGCATCCAGCGAAACGTCAAAGTAGTGACAAATGACCTTCGGCTAAATGAAAAGTCAGACAAATACTTGAAGTAATATTCCACTGCTTAGAAATAACAAATTTCTCAAGAAAAGCGGAAATACCGGAAGCACGAAAATTCGTCTCAAATGGGTTACCCCAAGTTTTATGGGTACATAAATTCTTCCACGCAAATAACTCAGTAAATAAAAACGCACAGTAACGTTTAAATAAGTGCCCTCCATGGGTTAGTGCTATGTGAAGTATAGCACGTAGCAAAGTATTTAGTGTTTGATCGTGTGTTGCAAAAATGTTTGTTTTTAAAAATCGAGGTATTCGTTTATTCATAGGAATTTTGGCAGATTTTGAATAATTCGTATTGACCCAACTGTGAAAAACTCGGCGCCTCGGTGTTATTCGAACCCACGCAGTAAGGGGAAGGCATTACTACAGCCAACGCCCTAACCACCTGAGCTACGAGGTCCCGCCGGACGACGCGAGTTTAATCACATTTGGGTCAAGTTACCCGGCCAACCTACTGCAACGTCTGGAATCCACCAAATGTGATACAGTAAGTTGACTGCGCAAGCAGGATTTCCTAAGTAATTCACCTAAAATCCACCAGATGACTATCAGGCTCACGTAAGTCATGGGTATTTTGGCAGATTTTTAATGATGCATATTGACCCAACTGTCCCAGTAACCGCACGTTCATCCTCTCTGCAACAGTCATGATAGTTTATAATAGACTGTGTAGCGACACGGTTAAAAAGCTTCTGGGCTCTTCAAGCGTCTCATCAAAAGTCATGCAAGTAGGCATAAGACGACCGGGTCCACCTGTTGATTGTGGTTGTTTTTGGTCTCTGCAGGTGCCATCACGTTTCTATCTGTCAATTCACTGTTTTGTATGCATTGGGGAAGGGCGATTACTTGGAGCGTATTTCCTGATGTTCTCATTAATGTATAATCTAAACAGTCCACCAAAACGTTGTAAGTTTAATTTTTGCAAGAGGTGCCTGGCATACAAATTTTTCATAGATGTTCTGGGCGCGTAAACTTGACCCAAATGTGATTAAACTCGCGTCGTCCGGCGGGGCCTCGTAGCTCAGGTGGTTAGAGCGTTGGCTGCGCTAAAGCCTTCCCGTTACTGCGTGGGTTCGAATCCCACAGAGGTGCCGAGTTTTTCACAGTCGGGTCAATCTGAAGTATTAGTTTATGTATTGTTAGAAACGTACTTGATTAAAGCAGAGAGGATTTCACTGATAGAGACGTCACAGGAATAAAAGTTTCCATTAGGCAACATGTTGACAGGTTGATCAGTGATTAATAAAATTTGCCTATAATTGGCCCACGCAACCAAAAGCATGGCATTTTGTGTGTATCTAGAGGACTTTTCTTCCGCAAAATTTCTGTGTGGTCTCCGGTGACGGTGGAGTTCGGACTATCCTTGAAATATCAGTGAATACACAGTGTTCTCGATCGACTGCCCTAAAACAGCTTCAAAATATTTCCTGAAAGCATTTACCGAATTAATGTGTCCTGGGGCATTTAATTTTGTGCAGATGGTTGTTTGGGTCATATTTGAAGACTCGTCAAACCATGAAATCTCATTGCCGAAAAAATGAACATTCACAATTAAAGTTGGCGCTGAATATACTCTTGATTGATGAAGTTACCTCTTTAAAAGACGGTCGAATAATGTTGTTTGCTGACAGATGTTCACGTACTGTTGCAAAGTAAGATCCGGAAAAAATGGAAACTTCTCACAGACTTTTTCACTTCCCTGAAATCTACTGATGACTCATCTGCCTCGAACGGGAAAAATTTTCTCCCCCGTTATTGCAGCCATTTTTGCTATCTTCGCTTACATTCAGGCCCGGTTCTACGATTGCAAACGCAAAACACAATGGCCATAAAAACACTAGCATATTCTCCAACCTGCTAATACTCTACCCATTCTGTTTCTAAATTAAGCATTAACAGAAACTAGACCACACAAAAGATATCTTACGATAATGCTCGAGTGTTAAAATGGTCATTTGGTGATAGGCCTTTTCACGGCTGCCTATGGTATATTCGAAAATGGCGGGTCAGTGTGAGTCCATTTAAATAAAGGACTGACTACATGCGTTATTACTGCTTTTTAAGGCATGAAGTCACAGACTTACGAATCTGAGTGAATATTGGTGGAACTTCTGGTTTTCATCTTGCCTCGCCTGACTTACGGGGAACAAAAATATCTCTTCAAATTCAACATGTTTGCTAAAAAAAACCCAGTTAACTTCCTCTACCCCCGTGTAAAAGTACGTACGGATGTATAAACGTAGTCTAATACAACGATTAACATAAAGGGATCATTAGAATACAAGGTGACAGATTTTCTGCAAGCTTTGTACACATTTTGCCTGACAAAATTACTTATGAACACATTCTACATGAAAGAGCATGTATTCCGCAACGGACTAGGCGAATAAGTAAAGTGCACGCCTGAGGTGTTGAAAGTAATCAACTCAATTTCTGTCATCATGCCTCATGTCTCAGGTCACATGCTGCATAAAGTCTGAAATTCACGCAAATGTCGGCTTAGAAATGAGCAAATGTGAACTTTGCCTTGTTTAATTTCCGTGAAGTAGATTCTTCGGAACGGACCTTTTCAGGCGCCTTCGAAAGTTGGTATGGATGTTGGAGCTGAAATCCATGAGCTATTGCGGAATAACTGCACAACATTCACAAACCGCCAGCAGGCAGCCAGTAGTATACAACTGTGTAATTATTTACAATACTGACAGCACAGGTGCTAGCCAAACGCTCAGACACGCGTGTTCCGCCGATCTTGTGTTGCTGCCTGACGCAGCTGCGAGGGGTTAGGCCCATCAGTGCCCGAAAAGGTCTAGATTTGAAGAATTAACTTAATTTCCCCGAAAATTAAACAAGGCAGAGTGAGACAGGGGTTCCTGTACCATTATACACACGGGAAAGGCTAGGGGACCCACTGATTAGCCGAACCCCTCTCAGCTGCGTCAGGCAGCGGCGCAAGATCGGCGAAACACGCGTGTCTGGGCTTTTGCCTTCTACCTCTGTTGTTAGTATGGCAAATAATTACACAAACCTAGTTTCACACACTCCCGAACAGGAACAAAGGCTTACTTTTCTGGAGACCGTAGGTTGTAGCTACGTAGCGGACATATTTTCATATTCAGCCACGGTTCCGTGTCCGAAGTTTAACGACAACAACTGGATACAATTCCACAGGTCGGTCCTGGAGATCGCCCATCAACCAAAAGCGCATAGTATAAACCAGCTGGATAGAATACTGCAATAACACACACCAACTCCGTCATTTGAGATTTGTTGAAGTCACTACTTGGAAGGTGTAACATTGAGACTTGGATCCCAATTCCGATGCCTGAACCCTGAGGGACGATTTCTTGGGCGTTGCGGCAGGCGCATTGGCAGTCACCTGCCCCCACCAAAATGGCGGAAACTTTGACAGATGGGATGTGCTTGTCCGGTTGCCCGACGTCTGCATGAGTCATCAAATATTGCCTTTCTTGCGTGTGGCAGATGATAGACGAAGATTGACGACGCCAGAAGCTGACCGATATGCTCGGACAAGGAACGAGGGAGAGAGAGAGGAGGGAGGGAAGTGGGACTCATCCTCAGAAATCCATCCTAGTGGCAAATCACCACTCCCCCCATTATAAGAGCTCTACCTCGTTTAACTCCGTTATGTCGAGCTAAAGGATAGTCAGCAGGTGACGGAGTCTCTCGGTCCCGCTACAGAACGAGAGTCGGACTGCAGCGGCCTCCATGTCACCTCTCGCCTTTGCTGGGAGGGCTTTTTGCAGGTGCCTGTGGACTCGTCGCGGTCCGTCGATCGTCGCAAAGAACCGCGTACGCCGGGTATCCGTCTCGCCAGCCCTCCTGTACAGTTGTGGTTATTAGACCACACAAGTAGCATAAGTGTGAAACTTCAGTTTTTTACCGGTTAGTCTAGTTTGAAGATGTCAGACCCACTGTCGCTTCACGAAATCTTGCCAGACGGCCCACAAAGTCGACTGGAAACTGCGCACTCACCTAAACGACATCAGTTCGCAACGCAGAGACAGGACCCCGTCTTGCAATTCGCAAGACTTACCTGGGAAACAGTCAGGTACCTGTGCTCGTTCACTAATTTCCTCGGAAATTAAACAAGGCACTGGGAAAATGGAGTTTATAAACCATAAAACACACGGTGATGAGCCTAACCCCTCGTTGCTACGTCAGCCAGTAGCACAAGATCGGCAAAACATGCGTGTCTGGGCATTTAGCTGGTACCTGTGCTGTCAGTATGGTAAATAATTACATAAATGTGAACTGCCTTGGCTGCTCCTGCGTGGTGCATCTTCTAGCCTACGGACCCCACTAACCCTGTGAATGTCATCGTTCAGGGCCTCTTGCTACTTCTGCCACCGAGGCGCCGAGTTTTTCACAGTTGGGTCAATATGAATTATTCAAAATCTGCCAAAACATCTATGAATTACGTGAACCTGATAGTCATCTGGTGGATTCTAGGTGAATTACTTAGGAAATCCTGCTTGGGCAGTCAACTTACTGTATCAGATTTGGTGGATTCCGGACGTTGTAGTAGGTTGGGCGGGCAACTTGACCCAAATGTGATTAAACTCGCGTCGTGCGGCGGGACCTCGTAGCTCAGGTGGTTAGGGCGTTGACTGCACTAAAGCCTTCGTGGGTTCGAATTCCACCGAGGCGCCGAGTTTTTCACAGTTGGGGCAATTTAAACTTCTGTAGATCGAAACAGAAACACGGACCCTAAGACATACTACACGTCTCTTATGTTTTTTTAAAATCGCCCCAGGTATTGCGGTCAAGGCAGGCCACATATGTGACAGAGTTACCTTTAATCGGACACCGTGAAAAACTGGACGCTTAGCCTTTGTCGAAAACATCCTGTGACCAAGCGCAGCTGGCTCAAAACCAAACAGTTCCCTTTCCATGAACAGTCAGGCGTTTAGATTTAATTGTCTAAGTCCTACTAAAGAAAAAGAAAGCTTTCTGGATAGCGTGCATTTTCCCGCTGATGTTTTTTATGCTCGTACGCGGTCAATTTTATTCCTTACGAGAATTCAGAAATGTCGCCCTGCGCTCATTGTGTGGAAGTTTACGTTTTCAAATACTATGCATGAAAAGAGGGGATACATTTTGGCCTCGAAATAGTCTATTAATTCCACTTTACTCGCAAGTCTCCACTACTCTCCCTGGGCAATGGTGTCATCGTTCTGCTCGGCAGAAGGACCATCGTCTCTTCCCACGAATGTCGTCGATCTAGGTAACGA
>CACRXP010000367.1:382138-424941 GCA_902702965.1 Spirometra erinaceieuropaei | reverse complement strand
TGTTCTTTCTTTTCATCTTTCCAACTCATAGAATTATCCCGTTGCATCTGGTACTACTCTGCATGTGGAGATTGATTGACCAGCAATAATACCGTATCTGCGTTGTCATTCGCCCAGCCTGTGTTTTGTCGTCTAGGCCTGCTGCTGTGCACGCCTACGAAACGCTCATAAAATCAGACCCAGTTCTCGTCTGAGCACACGGGATCGTACTCGCGAGTAATCGTGTCAAGCCTCATCACATTTCTCGCCAGCCAATCACAGACGGCTTCCCCGTGACTGGTTGATTTCAACGTTGTGATTTATGCGGGCCTAGCCTCTTGTATCCTGCTGGTAATGGCGGTGGGAAAGTCCATCTGTTCCGACTTTCAAAGTCACATTGAAACATCAGTGGAAAAGCACTGCCGTGCTACCGTGTTTTACTAACGCGAGCTCCGATGTCCTCAAACTTCTGCGAAGTTTACGAGACGCAGTTACCTGTGTATGCGCGCACGTCTATGCCTGACTTGAACTGCTACCCTGTTCATTGTGAGCCCTGTCTAGATAAATCAACCAACGATACATCTAGGAAACATGGCCACCCCGAGGGACAGCTTGGCTATGCATTAAAGGAGGTCCCGCTCTAAAATAACGTTGACTGCACTGGCGGTTGGTTTTGTCGTTGGGCAAAGGGTTAGTTGTGGACTTGCGGACTTCCAGTGAACTTCCGACATCAAAAACAGGTAGAGGGATGTAGTTGTGTTTGGTAGCAGGGGGCAGCTTGCCTGAACTCGAGGTTTCGTCGACACCTCATCCATTTCAGTTCAAATTACTACCATTAACGCCCCATGAATGTCATTGTGTGTGTGTGGGCTTTTCGTTCGTTCCTGATTTCCATGGACTGAATGGTTGAATGCGGCGGCGAGGGAGGGGGCTCAGCATATTCTTTAATTTCAGTCTGTTGGTTGGGTCTTTCCTACGTGCAGGGAAGAGACGTGTTGTTGGTTGTAATTTTGACGGAGTGGTGAGCATTTGTGTTGTTGCTGTTGTCAGAGGAATCGGGTTTTGGGAGTTTCCTCCCACGTATTTGCGTGTCCCTGAAGCGATGAGTTCGCATGACTACCACTAACACGCGCTCACCTCTCTCAAGTAAAAATCCGCGCATTATGTAGGTGTCATCGGTTTATTTTCTGGTACCAGTCACCGGGATTCGGATGGTGACTGAAGTGCAGTAGTCAAGCCTGTGCGTTCGTTTTCGCAACCTCTACCCCGCTTCCCCTCTTTCTGACTTCATCATGGGTCCTCCTCGAACGATCTTGAGATTTTGGGGTTACTCTGTTGGTCTACAACTTTCGGATTTTGCAATGTCATGTTGCTAGCCAACGACTTTGGGGGTTCGTGCATTCGTCAGTTTACCAACATCCTCACTACTCCTTTATGGGCGCCACGAACTCTCGCAAGCAGGGTGGACAAAGCGGCCCTACTATAACGTATTAAGGACCTCATGTAAGCGCCACCACATTAAACAAAATACCTGGAAAGCATATGTCCTGGACCGGCAGCCATGGCGGACAGCCATCTTCAAGTAATGTTAAGCACGCAGAGACTGGAACGTAGGAACCAGCGCCGTCAACACCCAACACCTACTGATGTGTTCCCACTGTCAGCAGTGCCCGACTGACCACACTGGCCATCTTTGTTCCCATCGAAGTGTCAACACGACCAATCCACTCTGCGCACAGCAAAACATTGTCACCAGTTTAAGATGCCTTCTTCCCCACCTCATCCCCCCACTCCCCTCACTGCACCACAATCTTCCTCTTTCAGTCCAGTCAAGCGACTTTGTCCGCCATCCCCGACTTTTGATCTTGAAATCGACTATCACACCTCGACAAAGTAACCCGAACTTTACTTCGACAGATGGCCTGGGGTCATGTTCGAGATGATCCCTGCGACGCTGCCTCCGGGTAAATTTTCACCATGCGCATCGGTATGTGTACTGTAGTCCCCCAAGCGCGTATAAGCCTCCGCCTCCGGCACGCGCGTCGTGCTCGGAATCAGGTGATCACGGCTCTCGAGGGTTGGAACATGCACACATTCAGTCTCCAGATCAGCCAATCACGGGGCCCACAAACTCGGTAATCACTCAGACACTGACTGGCTCTCACCCGACACTTTATCATTCACATCGCATCACCCTGACAAGCCCCGTGTTGAGGTCTTTGACAGCCATCAAGCGTCCACACACAGGGTACTCGTCTACAAGTGTTTTCCTCTTCCTCAAAACGCGAGTGGGTCATGCTTGTTGTGATGGTTAAGGTACACCCTCTACCAAATCCACTACAGATCTTGTGACACCTGTGAGGTATCTTTTTTGCAGCCAAACTTCCTCAGGTGCAATTGACTGTTTGCGAGGGTTGCGGTTCCATAATGCATGTTTTTTCAAGCATAACCAACTTCCAGGTTAACCCGTGCGCCTTATTACAGTGTTGGTGGCTGAAAAATTATTTCGCTTCCGATCTGCACACGGTGTTGGCCAAATAGACGGACCTCTTCCTTCACTCAAATTAAGCGAAATAGTTGGTGAAAAGTCGTCAATACCTCCAAAATCGGTCTGAATGCCCCGACTAAAACGTCCAGTTAGAACTGGACGGTCTTCGGTTAGATAAAAGCACGAGAGACTTATGAACGGTTGTACCACTCTGGTCAGATTCATTACCTAAGGCAAAGCAGACTCGTCCCCAAATCTCTTCTGTCCATCGGGATACCTCGGCTGAATTAATAGTCCAGTTGCCGTCGACAGTGCGGCGAGCCAGTGGTTAATCAATGGAACGTTTGGGCCGGGTTCAAGCCAACATATGGACTGTCGCGACTCTGTCCCGGGGCGTCTGCTACAACATTGCACCTCTCTCTGGCGCATACTTGCACGCATATACCAGCGGCAGTCGTTCGTCTGGCATTCTGAGTCCCAGTATGACACTTGCGTCGGGTTTGGCCGATTCGGGAGTCTTTGCCTGCTGTTCGACCAATCACAACCACCCAAACCGGCCAATCAATTTCGAAGCTGTCACGAATATGTCCCCACCCAGGACACCCAAGCGCCTGTCCCCGCGGCACCGAAGTGCGTCTATCGTCCGAGTGCAAACTTGCTCAAACGTATTCCCGATTCATTCAATACAGAATACACGTCTCCTACTGGTATTACTCACCTTCCCCTCCAAAACGGGGTGGGCCTGATTATTGTGGCGATTAAGGTACACCCACCGCCACAGCTGCTGTAATGTAATCCGGCGACAGTGAGGGCAGGATGAAGTGGCCAGTTTGTACAAGTAGACATTTTTTGTGGTCATCATGTTCTTTAGAGTAAGGTGATACCATACTAACAACACGGGTACTAGCCAAAAGCCCATACATGCGTGTTTGGCCGATATTCTGCCGCTGCACGACACGGCTGCGAGGGTTTCGGCTCGCTCGTCAGTGGGTCCTGCAGCATTCCCTATGTTTTTTCTGGTAGATACTCCGATCTACAAATTGTCGCTTCTTAATTTTCTTAGAAATTAGCTACGAACTTGGAGTAGATCAGTTTATTCAAGGAAATTAAAAACCTACAATTTCTAAATTGGAATATCTACTAGAAAATAGATGGGGGACGCCGGGGAACCCACTGACTGAGCCGAACCCCTCGCAGCCGTGTCATGCAGCGGCAGAATATCGGCACAACACGCGTGTATGGGCTTTTGACTAGTACCTGCGCTGTTAGTATGGTATCACCTTACCCTAAAGTATACTACTAGCTGCCTGTCGGCAGTTAATGAATATTACGCGGTTACCCGCTGTGTCTGATGGACTGTGACCCAAATATTCATACATAAAAATCTCGATCTGAGCCTATAGATCTTGAATAAACTGGTCTGCACCAAGTCCGCAGTTCATTTCTGAGGAAATTAAAAAAACGACAACACTATAATGCCTGTCATCCCGACCCTCAATAGTTCTAAAACATACCTGCTCGTAGACAGGAATCCCATGACTGCGTGCCAGTACTCTACGTCGTTTGTTTTTTCTTAAAAGAATGTGGATTTAATTCTACGCAAAAGATACGCCTTGGAAACTCGGGTTAGATAAAGCCGCAGTGACTCCAACCGTCAGGAATCCGGCTTTTTTGTTCACGTGCTTAGATCAAAGGTAGTGTCAAAATTCTTCCGTCCCTTCAGTAGAAAAGGTGTGGTAAGATCGAGTTATTGTTTTTTTCTGCGAATATTCCTATGTTACAATTGAAAAGTCAATTTGACAAACACGTGCTTTCAGTGACTCATCATCAGGCTAAAACAGTTACATAAGACTTGAAAATATACGAAATTCACAGGGTTTATAAGTGACTCGGGAACTATTAACACTCATCGTTCCCACACCACTCGCATGGCGAAATCGGCGCGTTATGGTCATTGGATCAAGGGTGCGATGGGGAAATGTGACATAGGCTGCGAGTGATGTTTGTAAGTCGGGTACGTTGAGCACACATGACTGCCAACAGGAGGTCGGGGCGACGTGTAATTATCCGGGTCGGCGTTGGTCACGGAAGACAGAGCGCCTGTGTCAACACCTTCTGACAACATAGCACTGGATTGGCCAGCCGTATAGCCACTGCTTCTTCGGTAAACCTACTCCACGTCTACCATCGCGATTTTTTTGTTAATCACCTGTTTATGAACTAGCTAGTACTTACGCTTGTTTTGTAGGTGTTCCTTTTCCTCCGGACTTCCAAAAGGTGGCCAAAACCATCCTCAAGCGTCTCTTCCGGGTCTACGCGCACATCTACTGTGAGCACTTTCACGAAGTCCGACTCCTGGACGAGGCCACGCATCTGAACACCAGTTTTAAGCACTTCGTTTACTTTGTCCTGGTGAGTACCCCCCTCCCCCCTTCGCGTTTTTGCACCCGGTGACAAATTGGCCTCTGTCTTGCTTACTATTTCCAGGTTTCTGTGCACGCTAGTAGACACTTTTTTGATCCTTATTCTGATGCATCTGGTGTTCGTGAGGTTTTGATTGGTCGAAGGCTTCCGGGTGATTTGTAGGTAGTCACTGCTGCGAACCCGCCTTTCTTCTGAGTGCCCTTTACTGATTCTCCCCCACATAAAGTCTCCACTTTCATTCCATTTCACCCGAACTAGGAGTTCGACCTTGTGAGGAAGTCGCAGCTCGAGCCTCTGCAGCGTGTTATCGATGTCCTTTTGCGCTCCAAGGACGAGGGAGCTCCTCTTCCCCTATGTGATTCCAACGGCACGCAACAACAACAACAGCATAAACAACAACAACAGCTGCAACCGAACTCCCTGCCTGCCGCACAGCGTTCCGAGGGTCCAGCGCTTGTCGGTAGCACCGGCGTTGTTTGACTTGCTTACCTCGCCCCTCCCCCCTACCTCACAATCGCATCTTCACGCGGCCCTCATTCGCACCCACAGCCGGCCCCCCCTTACCATCTGCAGGAGGCGTCATACTCTGTTTGTGTATAGCCCTCCTCCATCCTGTCACTGCCCCAATCTTTCTCTACTGCCTTATTTCGTTTCTCATTTCTTTCCTGTATCCGTCTTTTGTTCTTCCTCAGAGCTCTCGAGATTTAAAAGACATTGCCTTGTAATCATTGCGTATTGTTGTACTGTGGCCCTCTACCACCCGCGTCATTGTGCAATTCTCCTTCCCCCCCCCTCCACGGAGTCGGGTTACCGCCTGCTATCCTGCCAGTGCTCTTTTGGACGCAAAACTGCTCGACGGCTTGTCCCTGGTGCTGCATATTGTGGGTCTTTGGTCAGAAAAGGCGTCTTGTCATATTAGGTGGTCTTGTGTGGGGCGGCGGCAGTTGCACGCCAATCTTTGCAGTGCGAAAATGCCTATTTATGACAAAGTAAACCAAGTCCCTATTTTATGCGCAATTCGGCTGAGAAGTGTCATGGGTACTGCGCGCCGCCTCTCCAGCCTCTGCTTCCAACAAGCCCACAACTGCTCAAGTTTTCAGTCTATGCTAATGAGGCAAGTGCGTGGCTGCGCAATAAGTACGCAAGTTGGGCTTCTGCTTGTTTTGGTAAACGCGTTCACTCACTGGAGGGCTGCCTCCATAACCGATCTCTCCCCGCTCCCTCCCCCGTATAAACTGATACACGTCGAGGTCACACCCCGCTGACCAATCAGATTTCGCCACCACGCCGAGATGTGCTGGGCTTCCGCGCAGCCATCTTGCTGTACACCAGTCTCTCCGTGATTGCCCATGTGTCGGATTCACGAGCTGTTCGGAGAGTTGTGGCCCGGTTACTCCTTTCGCGCTGACATGGTCTGAGATTCAGCTTTTTTATCTGCAGGCCAGCGGAACTATGGTGTGTGTGCAGCGGCCACACTCATCAAATCTCACCGATTAGTTCGGATAGTTGTCCTCCCTCCCCCTGGTTTTATACAAATACGCCTAGCCCTATCAACGAAGTCAAGTTCGACAGACTGCGCGCATGAACTCGTTAGCAGACGATTCAATGGCAGCGTAAAAATATCAGCAACGCGATGTAGTCCAATCAGACACGGGCGTCCTCGTCAACCGGCCCGTTCGCCTCTGGAACCCTGGAAGGGAGGTTGGCACCGTACAGCCCAAACGCATTCCAAAAATACACCCAATGGGAGGTTGGATATGCATACTTTTAGACCAACTGCCCCAAGGGGAAGCGGTGTGATGGAGTTCGTTCTCTACCAACTCCTCCGACGTTGTCTCGGAGGTCCCTGTGCTAACGAAGTGCCCGCGTGGGGATTTGCCTAGCAAGATCAACCGAAGATATCTGAAAACTCTTCCCGGTGAACTAGCCTTACTGAACTCGGTGTAGTGTAGGTGGCTTCCGGACAAAAAACCAGCTCGCCAGACACCGACGTCAATTGCAATACATAAAAACGGCAAGTTCAAATCCCCTTGCTGGATCTCTAGCAGAGGGCAGTGTACCATGTGTTATGCGAGCAGAGTGGCGGAATTTCTGTCGGCTCACAAATTATCGAGACTTCGCTGCCACTCAGATCGGACGGTTCGGTCCTGTTCTTTGAGAATTCACCGTCAAACTGGGCATTCTCAGAGTGTCCTCGATCGTATTGTCTTTAATTTTCGATCAGCAAACACCGGATCAAACTGTCTTCCGCAGCCGTTCTGGGTTCTTAGGTTTGCGGAAATCTATCCTCCGTTTCAGGTAGTCGGGGACTGTGTGCGTTAGCTTAGCCATTATACACTGGGATAAGACCCATTCGCTCCCCTTGAATCGGCGTAAGTAAATCGGTCGCGTTGAGGCGGGTTAGAATATTGAGCTTGATTAGTTGGTTAACTTTGAGTCCACAGAGTTCATAGGAGCTGTATTTAGGGAGCTCTTCCGAGATTTCAGCCTAAATAGGCGGTAAAAAGAGGTAGCTGAGATGGTTAAATGCTAAGCGAGGTAGGGCGTACTAAGACTGCATGCTCCTCAAACAATCGGCTATCGCAGACAGCTATATGGTTCTGCGTGAGGAGAATAGTCAGGGTGCTGAAATGCGTCTAACCGCCCTGTGATGAAAAGTCAAATATTATCACTTGACCCCTGCGCAGATTTGGAGTTAAAACGGGGGTTGCCCTTAACCCCGCCGTCCAGCGCGGTTGCAGTTGTCGCTCCCTTTGGGGGGTTGTTCGCCAGCCCAAAGTCGGGGAGTAGGCTTGGACTGGACAACCTTTATTGGTTCGCGACTGGCCTACCGGCAGATAGAGCGTGCTAGCGGGAACGGTGAATGACCTAGCCCAGGAGCGTGTGGGGGTGCCATGCGATTGGTCTACCAGAAACGCGTCTGCATGAGATGGACCGCTGGTGACGGCGGCAAGAATTGCATGCAACTGCTACTGTGTGTGTGTGGTTTTAGCGGGTAGGAACGATTATGCGCTAGATGGGTGCTTACAGATCTGTGGGAGCGCGCTGCCACAATGCATCCCCTTCCGCCACACTGCATGCAATACGTGTTCCGAGGGCGCTGAGAGAGAAATAGTCCAAACGGCTGTTAGTAAGCGACAGTCATGCCGTTAGGTGCACTTTCTTCCGCTCTCATTGCATCATCAGTGGAAAAAGTTGTGCGTGAGCACGACGCACTGCGCGTTCCATTTTGTCTCAGTACCTAAACCCCCACCCCTCTCCCGCCTCGTGTCCTCACGTCGCTCTTGATTACGAAGTCTTCATTTAGGCGCCAGTAATTTTCCGACTCATAAGCACTTTTACCTCTCGGTTACGCGTCAGAACCTCTAGTTCAGTCCTGTCGAGTGGGTCCTTATGCATCCTGAGGCTGCCGGGACCGGAAGGAACAAATGGAATTTCAATTCACTCTTGCCTTTAAGTGGGCATTAGCAACTCGAACTCGTCACACTGCGACGTTTTACTGTTTCCTGGCCTGGTCAAACTAGTGCTTGCTGATTTTCAACGTCAGAACTAGATGTAATTTTCCTTGGTGAAAGCTTAGGATTAAGCACTTGCAAATAATAGCTTGTCATTTTGCTCGCCACAAGGCCTAGACATCGGTATTGTCTCAGTCTGGCCTACGCGGATTGCCTCGGCCATGAGTTCTGAAATCGGCGAACCCTTTGGCGTGCCCTTTACCTGCCTGGTTAGTGTTGGTTCTGCAGCCCCACCTGAGTGATACCACATCGTTAGCTTTCCAAAAAATGTAGTAGATACGAGTACGCCGACTTTACAAATATCCCGTGGTTGAATTTTCCCTACAACCTTAATTCAACGAGTGACTGTGTCACGGGGAGATGAGTGCTTATACGCCAGCCTCGGTTACCTCAGGTATCCCTTCACACGCGCTTCCCAGCGCATGCTTCGAGCCCTGCTTGCGCTCTCATTACTATCCTTATCCAGCAAGTGGCCAGGTAAATATGCTAGTGGAATTGTTCGGACCTGTAGAACCCCACCGGTTCCACTACAGTGGCCATGCACTGCGTATTACCAAGCGGCTCCCTTCGTGCCCTTTCAGATGTGATTGCGCCCTCGTCTTCTTAGTCCAGCGGGTGGCTGTGTCGGAAAGCGAATGTGTGCACACCGCCTTCATTCGCTTCCCCGTGCGTGTTTTGAGCTCTGCTTGCGCTCTCTTTTCCCTTCCAATCCAACGAGTAACTAAGGTGGGTATGTTAACTAATAGTTTTTTAGTAAGCTAACCATATGATGTCACTCAGGTGGGGCTGCAGAACCAGACCCAGCCGTAGATTGTTCCGTCGAATGTAAAGTACGTCTTGAGACAGAACTTCAGGAGCTGAAGGTCTTGGACATTTCCGAGGCGATTCTCCGTTTTATCGTTTTTGTCTCATGGGGGTAGTTCGATGGTCTGGACTGCCAGCTTCTGCGGAATGGGAGCAAAAAGCGAGGTGAGATCAAAAGATACCATGACGTCGCTTGGCAGGAGGCCTACCCCTTTAAGTTTCTGCAAGAATTGTCTTGACAAGCTGCCTGTGCTTCTCGAATCGGAGGTCAGAAACTTGAGACGTCAAAACAACCACTTTGCCGTTGCGTAGGTTGGAGGGCCTTTCTGTGATATGATTGTCCGGAGAGGAATGCCCTCTTTGGGCACTTTTTGGAGACCGTAGAGTCGGACCAGAGCCGTTTTTTGCGCTCTCGCGACGCGTCCGTCAATCGGTCATATTACACCTAAACTCTCCATTGCCGACAGCATCGCGTTGATCTCGCGTGTCAGCGTCTTTATGGGGTTGAATTCGCGTGGGACAAGGGAACAACCAGCGTTTGGCTTTCTGGATGCAGTCTGACCTGTCCAAAACGACCGTCGAACGCCCCTTTTCTGCAGGCACGATAACGAGGTCGTCATCGGCCTTGAGTTCCTTTAGTGAATCGCCTCGGATATTGTCAAGAAAGGCGAAGACACGAGTCCTAGGAAGCAGTCGTGAAGAAGGAGACACACAAGCTCTTGTCCCAGCGACCGTGTCTCTTTCTTCACGCCTCAGACATGCCCAAGTCATCCAACTCCTGAAGTTCTGTCTCAAGACGTACTTAACGTTCGACGGACCAATCGATGAGCAGGTGAAGGGCACGCCAATGGGTTCACCGATTTCGGGACTCATAGCCGAGGCGGTCCTACAACAGTTGGAGTCGCTGGTTTTCTGACACCACAGACCGAAATGTTGGGCCTGGTATGTGAATGATACCCTCGTCGTCATCGAACGGGACCAGGTGTTGAAGTCCAAACTGAAATTCCAACTGTAAAAAACGGCGACTTAAGTGGGATCCGCGCCAGAAAGTGGAAGGCTCAAGAACAGCCAACACTTTACCCACCTGAGCTGCGAGGTCCCAACGGGAGCCGTGAGTTTAATCTCATTTGCGTCAAGCTACCCGTCCAGCCTACTGAAACGTTTGGAATTAACCGAATCGTGGATTTGCAGCAGGTGACTCTCATTTAGTCGGCATCAAAGATTCAAAAAATCAGTCCCATCGATTCGCAAATAGAAATTGACAAGGACACATATTGGGCTTTTGTAAAAATGATTTCTGGTTCCAATATCCGCTGGTTTCTTAGCGTGGATGAAGGCAGTGAGCGGAGAGCCTCCTTTTGTTATCCTCTATCAAGACGTTGGGAAGGTATCCGACTGAGTTCCAAATAGGTTTTTCGCCTTACAGCCTCTCGTAGAAAAGTAATAAGTGAACGGCGTGTGATTTTCTCTGTTCTCACCTTTATTAGATTTGACCCTATATATAGACGAACTTTAGCTATGGAGAGCTACTGTCGGCATCGTCATGTTTAAAAGTGATCATGAGATATCAATAAGTCATTTTAAGGAATACCTGCCTTTGGAAACGCGTACATGGGGTTTGCCGTCGAAATGTTATTATTTACAATAGTAGTATATTCGTTTCGACTCGCTGTATCGTTCATTGAAAGGAAATTTCTGTCAAATTGCCTATGATTTTACTGCAGTAGGCCTGCTTTCCATGAAATTTGCAATTACAAGTGGATTAACCAATGACAAACTCCTGGTACGTCTACAAACTACACTGAACGGAAATTGAAACGCTAGCTTTATCAGCTGGATGTTTCGGATCCTCATGCCGCCTCATCATGAACCTGAAATATCAAATCGGTACGGTCCATCGTCCAACGTACGAGTTCACTTCTAGCTTGTCACATTGAGTTTGTGTTTTCTTATAGAGTGTCAACATATACACGACTGTTCGACCACAGAGAACGATAATGTCCACGGCGTGCTCCGCGCCAGGGTGTGTGCAGGATGGTGATTTGTGTGTGTGAAGTAATTTATCGTGATAGCAGACTTACACGGCGTCTACTGTCCTTTATCGTCCCTCACCCAGCTCAGCCCCGCTTCAAGACTGAGCGAGAAAGACCAGAGCTGAGATCAGACCCAGTGATTGACAAAGTTAAACATCCTGTTTGCGTGCGTCACACAAGCTCGGTTCACGCGCGCGATGAAACTGGTTTCGGTTGAAACAAGTGCGAGCGGCTAGGAGGCCATCTGAGGCGGGGGGGATGGGGGTGCCATAGAGGCCGGATTAAGAAGGAGCCATTGAACCTGACCCTCAGTCATGAGAGGACCGAGTCACGTAGTCAGTTGGCAGCACGTCGTGACAGATTCAAGCGTTCAAGATTTACAACCATGCCGAGGAATGCGCTGATGCGTCGTGCGGATCGATTCGCCAGTGTCGACATCACTCCTTCTTCCCTGTCCACCCCGTCCGGACCTGCTAACTATCTGGTGTAGGAATTGTGTGCAGTGATTAGCGCAGTGCTCAGGCTCGCGCGGAATCCACACGGCCTGATAAATGCGTGCCGAGACCAAACCCGGTCCAAGTTGTGGTCCATTTTATGTGCACCGCAGCCCCTTCTGGGGGTCCAACAACATATACTGAAAGCTTACATTTCCTCGAGGAGTCGCACACTTTATCACCGTGCAGCAGTATGTCCGTCAAGCGAAATGATTGGTTCCGTTCAGTAAGTATCTGCCCCCAGTTCCCTGATCGGTCTCCAAAGTCCCGGGCTTGGTGCCAAATGAGAAAACTTCTCACTGTCGGCCGCACAGTCGCAACTTCTCAGCATCCGAGGCACCTAAGTACGGTTGCCTCTCTCTTGGCTCAAGGACGACAGGTGATGATCTTTGTTCGGCACTGCAGGAAAATCGCGATCAGTGTATATCAAGAGGCATCGGTGGTTATTCCGTTTTTGCAAATCATTGCGCATGCATAGAAACCTCATAGACTACTGGAATTTAAGGAGGCCTTAATAACCCCCTAAGGACAGCAAATCATCAGCAATTTATGCAAAAAGACAGGGAACCCCACGATGGTTTACGGGAGGGACGCACGGGACGTCCTCTTATCTGGTATGATTTTATCAGATGTGTTTCGAAACCATGGGAATTAGTGTTCCACCGTAAAACGTTTAAACTACAGCAACATGCCTCCACGAATTCTGAATTACTAGCAAAACCCTCATCGTTAGCCGAAGCTGGAGGCCACTTATATCATACTCGGACAACAAAAATTAAATCGAATTAAAATGAACCTATAGGATTGCAAGTGTCAGGGCTTGTAAAGATCGTGGTCAGCATACGGTCTTCGAAAACCGTTTGTCCCAGAACAAAATGCCTACTTTACGCCGTCTGGGAAATCCACCATCCCGCGACCGAAATTTGAGGCCGCCAGTGGCAATCCCGGGTGCTGAACACCAATAAGGAAGTATCAGGACACTAACGACAGAGGTAAGCTGATAGGTGGACGTTTTTTACGCGAAGGAATGCGCATATCTCGGCGCTGTACGTTTTACTAATATCTTGCCCATAAACTGAGTGCACACAGCAAGCACACAGCTGGGCTAGTCCCTGTCCATTAACCAGGTCGTTGGCCGCAGTCAAATGGCCTACCATGTTTTTCGACTTGCATAGCTAAGCTGCCAGCTGTTTTAAGCACACCCATGCTATCACCCACTTGTCAGGGTTTGAAAAGCAACATCCTCCATACACAAACACTGAGGAGTTGGTGCATTATTACCATAGCCATTAAATTGCACTCCCAAACGATGGTACGCTTCAACTGCACCACGGTTTCGGATATGTCCATGTAAAACCTTAATATCAGATTGACCCAGATGAACTATTCCGTTCAGATGGCATATAATACCCTCGGTGGGGAGGATCCCCAGAATAGTCACAACTGAAAGAAATCGCTAACAAACGTGCTCTCGACGATCCGCCTAATTGAACCGATGCGCGTTAATACCGAGGACGGCTTTTCTTTTGTATTCTGTGGACAGCACTACTGGCTAGGCCGTCGAACGCTCTTTTTGGCCAGTCTGTGCTTTTTTGGACGTCACCTTAAGCACCTACATTGTCGGTTAGATGCCATGGCCTGTCCCTCCTAAATAAATTGGGAAAGGTGTCTGTTTCCAACTTTTGTGGACCACTCTCCGAAATGATTGACAGGTAACTGACTTCCTTCACAGGCGCCCGACTTTTAACACTTGCGCGACCTCACTGGGCTTTCGACCACACTAAAAATAAAGGGCTACCAGTTTCATCTCCTTGTTAGGGACTACTTTCGTCGTTTTAGTCTCCTTTGCTGCTGTCACATGTGTTGTTCCTGATGCCTCCATGGCACTCTCAAGCTGCGGGACTCAAGCCAGGTGTGGTGGCACGCCTAGGGGTCGACTCTGGCTGCATCAGCCATCTGCGCCCTTTCTCGCCTCCGGTTATCATGACCCTGTCTTGACGCCGCGTCCAGGTGGGGGAGGAGAGAATTAAGTAGGTGCTGCGTAAATCTGCAATTCCTATAAAAGAATTCATGCGCAAGTCACTGTCCCCGCTGTTACCACGCTGTGGAGCATACAGTGAGCATCGTCGAAATCGATGGTCGAACTGTTAAGTTAATGCTATTGCCACTCCAGTTGATAACAGCTCGGCTGTCGCATCCGACGATGTCCACCTTGTGCTCCACAGCAAGGTAAGGCAGGAACGTTGACTCGCGCGTGAAAGAGTTTGTAATAGGAGTAGACATGCGCCGCATCTACCGCACTCTCTATTCCCCACTCCCCACCTGGACCCGGTGTCAAGACAGAGTAAAGAAGACCGGAGACGAGGAAGGGCGCAGGTGGCTGACACGGCCGGACTCGCACCTAGGCGTACCACCACCACATACACTGGTCCACAACAAACACTTGACCAGGATTTTAACCAACAGCAAAATAAACGGGTCGGAAAGAGAAGAATGAATGCGCAACCACACACATGGCCTGTATACCCTGCGGAAGTGTAAGCGCATCTGCCGGCAGGTAACCAGGTGCCAGAGAACACTCAGCGCACACTAGGCCGCGAGAGCCATGGATTGCGGAATCATGGCGTGGCAGACGCGGATAAACCACAAGCATAGTAGGTAATAACATATTAAACCTAATGGGGTTACTTATCATACCCTTACCACTTACTCATTTCCCGAATAACTTTTAACCCGGCCTGCCGTTACACTTGCATTTAGGGTTTACAAAAGCATAAGCTTTATACTTTCCGTGTGATAAAAAGTTGTATTTCTCTAGGGGCCGTTGGAAGGGGTCACATAGGGATCAAAACAATTAACCATGAATGTGGACCATGTTGTCCACTTCGCAGTCATCATTAATAAAAGTGCTGATGTGATGTTGTGTGATCGGACATTTCACGGTCTTGAAAAATCTCAAAACTAGGAACTTTTTAAAATCAAAAGATACTCTTTCTCCAAGTACCAAACTTGAAGAAAACGTGCTTTGCTACCATTCGAGTAAAAGAAGGAATACTTTTGTGCATGCTCTCTACAAAATAAATTTAAGTTGAAAAGAGTTTTTAAAATCTATGGGAAAAATCCATACTACTTAAGCCGGCATATTTTCAGAAAGAAGTTTGCGTAGGCGAGCGATAAGGCACCCGTTCAAAGGCCGGCGTCCTGACGTGACTGGAGTATCCTGAAAGTATAAGTTATGATAATTAAAATGACAACCCTACTTGGGTGCTCTTTTTCGATTGAAGACGTATTTCACAATTTCGGTTAGCATTTCATGAGATAGCATATCTACCGACGAGCCAGTAATCCGCGCCCATGAAGTACGCGTTAACTTACTCTAGTTTCTTAGGATGCAAACAGTTCACACGGACCATAGTTTAGTCGACATCGATCGACAAGCTTTGATGTACTTTCAAAAAACCCAAGTGTGATCGCAATATTGACAGCCATGGACCACTGCGCGGAGTTATTTAATGTACCGTGTCATGCCGACTATTATTTTTTTGTATTCTCCACTACTCCTACTGACCTCTATCGCGTAGCTATCGCTGCTTATGTAGTGTTTATGTTTTCCGAAACTTTCGATAAGGGTGCAAAGCCAACTCTGACTTGATGAGGAAGCAGAGGCTTCCTTAGTCTCGTCTTCCTGAATTAATAAGTGCAAATGAGGGACCTTCCCCCCTCTCATATACTACTACTACTCTTATTCCTAACAGCAGTTCAACCTCCTCATTTTACATACTGCCTTCTTCTACGTGATTCTTACCACACGTTACCTTCCGAGGGGAAATCGTCCTTGTTACGACATGGACTTAAAAACATCAGTCAGCCGTAACTGTCTGAAACAATTCACCAAGCATCGTTTGGCGTACTCATGAATTGACATCGTTGTAGTGATGATGATGATGATGATGATGATGATGTTGGTCGTGGTAGTGGTCGTGATTGTGGTGATGGAAGTGTCGCCGGAAGGCATGGGATGATGACAATGATGATGATGATGACGACGACGACGACGACGACGACAACGACGACGACGATGGTTAAGATGATGATGGTGGTGCGCTTAATTACGAGTGGAATTAAGCCAAATGACACATTCTGAGGGATTTCCCGGACAAAATGTCATGATGAGAAGAACTTAGATGACTATTGGTATGCCAAATATAGAAAGCTTATACATAACACGTTTCTGTAGAATTTCTCAAGGGACGGTATTTAGCGAACGCCTCAATTATTGTGAATGTTTGAGTGATATTCAGAACGTGGGAAAAGAGGGATCGTACAATTAATGAATTTTCACTGTGAGAATATGGATCATTACCAGGAAAAAACCCACATACATTTTCATCGCTAGCGTTATGAACGATGCCTTTTCCGGATCAGTGTCAATTGTCCGGAATGTCTAGTAGTTTGTACACAACAATAACTGAGAAACCATAGTCTTCGGAAAAAAAACTGGGTAGACGGATGTGTCATCATTGCAATGCCTGTCGTCTTTGTTCAAAGCCCCGCTGCGTCAAGGTCACTCATCTCCCCAACGAGAAGTCCGAGCTGCACTGACCTCACAGTCTGACCGACTGCAACATGTCAACTGTTGCCAACCCGGGCGGTCACAGAAGTCCATGCCTCGCTGAAGATGTCAAGCCATGGCTCATGCAGCCCTCAGCTCGACCGCCGGTTTCGACGATGCCCACCATGTGCTCCACAACAGGGTGAGAGCATGGAAGGTGACTTGCGCATAAATTAGTTTGTAATGGCAGTGGACTTGCGTTGCATCTACCTTACTCTTTCTCCTCACCCGCCCACCTCGACCCGGTGTCACAACCAAGTCAAGATGATCGGAGGTGGAGGGGGAGGGGGAAAGGGCGCAGGTGGGTGGCACGACGTAAACCCGTATCCAGGCTTACCATCACCACACCCCACAACAAACACTTGACCAGAATTTGAAACTGCGATAAATCTGGAGGGGCGCTCAAATGTCAGTTGGCTCACCGGGAGCCTGCAACTGGGCCTGCCCGAAGGTTGGCACTTGTTATGGGTACGCATTTCCGATAATGCCCGACAGGATCCAGTGTAGCCCCCGTGTTGGTCCAGCGCATCTGTTTGGGCACGAGGATGCATACATGCACTCTTTCCCTCGGGCATGATTAAACACCGCCAGCGCCGCTCTGGTTTCGTCAATGGCCGCTACCGCCTGAAGCAGCGACTCGGTGGAGATTCTGTGCACAGTCGAGCCTTTAATTCTCGTGCATCCCATCTTCTCTTGCTAATCGATACTTGACCTTATGATTCTCTTGTTCCGGTTACGCTCATTACCAAAGTGAATACAAGCGCTTATGAGCTAATAGGCTCGAGAGAAGCCCGGGAGTGGGGAGACAACTTTCGGCAGACAACGATGACGACGATTTACACGTCTTGATCGACGATAGGCTTAATAATCAGGTCTTGTCTCTCTGTTGGATATAGACAGTAGGTTTGTTGTAGGTGGATTTGGAAGTGCTCAGCGATTGGAAGGTGGGAAATATTGGATAGTGGAACAGGTCTGGCAGTGGAATTGTAGTAGACAGCAGAACAGAGCAAGAAATACCTGGGAATAGCGTGCATAGAGCCAGGTGTCGTAACTGATACATCGAACAGTCCGCCTCGTTCGCTCAACGTTAGGGCAAAAAAACACCTGGTGCGTAGACAACCCTGGGAAAGGCAAGACGATCTAAGTGAAAGAGGAAAAAGGAAGGTTTCTGTTCTGTGATTTTGCAGTTGGTTCATTAGTTGCGTTCGGATGTGCCTCTTAAACGGGCCATTCACACGGGCCTAGATCGCAGTCCGGCGGGAATGCGCACCCATACTAAATAGCACCATTCGGAGTGCGGTGGCAAGCCCATTTTCCGGTTCATGTCGTGCCTCCACCCTATTTATGGTTGTAAAAAATCGTGGTAGGTGTACGTTGTGGACCAGGAGGTCTGCTGGTATGCTCAGGTACAAGTTTACGCCTCAACAACCACCCTGCGACCACTCCCACCTCCGGTCTTCTTGACACTGTCTTAATACTGTGCCCAGGTAGGGGAGGTTGCAAAAGTGTCTTAGATGCTGCACGACTCTACTATCACTGTAAAGTAACCCATGTGCATGTCACCGCCCCGGCTATCACCATGCTGTTGAGCATACGGTTGACATCGTCTAAATCGACGGTCGGACGGTCTTTCGGGTTACCTCGGAGTTCTCGATTATGCCGACTTGTGACAAACATGTGTCGTAATAGTGCGAAGTGTAGCTGCACTGCTGGCGATTGTTGTCAGCGTCCTGCTGATGTAGGGCAAACGCAGGCCCCATCATTGATTGATGTATTTAATTGTTTGACGAGGGAGCGAAGCTCCTTGGGAAACCGTCTAGGTCAATGTTTTGACTGTTGGAGCCTTCTACTAAGTTCCACAGCCACTGAGGGCATTGAGGGAGATAGATTTGCCATAATTCCGGTGGAAAATCTTCTGCAAAAGGGAATATGTGGAAATCACGTACGTACCTTTGGGGACATTAAGGGAGACTTAAACGGAATTTCGTAAGTGTGTGATGTTACAAATGTCATGCAAACGCTGAGGCATGTTTAAGCATGCCAGTTGCCGAAGCATTTGTGAGAGCTTGATATTTTGGTCCCGTTATTGCGAATGAACTTTTACGCGGGCGAATGAACAAACACAAACGCTTTTGACCCACTTTCCTTGTTTGACATATACCTTATCATCTCACCAGCAAAATAAAGTTATTCTCGACTGCGCCTGGTATTAACTAAAGCCAGGCGGAGGAACCTTCCTCCTCAGACTTTAAGTTTTTCTGCAGTGTAAGCACTCCGCGCGCAGTTAAGAGAGCTGTCGCTTCAAAAATGCACAATCGAACTCCGACTCGCTCTTAAAGGGGAACACTTTTGGTGACTAACAATAAACTGCAGTCCTATAGGCTTGAATCATTTAATACGAAAAATTATAGCTAAATTCAGCAGCGACAAGCACAAGCCAACAGTTTAAGTCAACATGGCTGCCTTGAAGAAAGTAATTGTATTTTAACAGACAGTTATAAAAAACGAATGTAAATACTTTTCTTGGGAAATTTTAATCAGAGACGTAGTCACTATTGTTTTCAATGGCAACAGCCAAACAGGAAGCTGGTTTTTCGATGCCACGTACAAAGAAATCTACCTATTCCCCCGAAGAAGTCGGAAATGCTGCTTTCGACTTTTTCAGTTTCTGGATGTTTTACCTCCCACAAAGTGTTCCAGTGATCCTATCAAATGGAAATCCATAGCTGATAATTCAAGTAAGTCTAGAAGAAGAGGATGCGATCGCTGAAATAAAAAATTTATTCGCCTGACTTTTCGGATTCTTATTCGAACTCATCATCAGAGACGGTTGTAGATAAGAGTAAGTCTGGGGGATGTGGAATCACCCTCCATCCTGACGATTTTATCTTTTCTTCGGTTAGTTTCGCGACGTGTGATCTTGTGATGTCGTGCTGTGAAATGACATCTCCGTTTACTAAAGTAGGGCACTTTTAACGTAACTTTTTCCGTCCGCGATCAGTTATTTGCAATAGACATCTGTAACGATGGTCCTTCCACGTTCTATCTAACACATAGCAGAAATTTCTGTGAATGGATTCTGATTTTGGAGTTGAAACTGGCTTCTCACAACGTGATAACCATTGTCTTTTTCGTTTTACGTTGTGATGCACAACACCTTTTTCAGCACATGCAACAATGTGGTACAGAAATGACACGTTTCCATTCCTGGTACCTAGACTGCTGCAGACGGTTGAACGCTGTATTCGAAGCTGAAATATTATCAGGGAGCCTCTGTTCACAGAATTCATCGTAATATGATTTCAACTCGACCGTCTCAAACTACTATGTCGACCGTGGGTTCCAAAATGTGATTGATGCACGCCGGTGCTTGCGCGTAAATCGGCTTATGTTGACGGCGGACACAGGACTCACCCCGAGAACCGAGTTATACTTTCAATTTGCGGGCTTCCCAGTCAGGGCGTCTAGCACGTTGGGTTAGATTTAATCGTGCCAGAGTTATTATAAGGAAGAGTGGTCTGGATGGCCGTCGGGATCTACTTCCTAAATTTGTGACATCACGGCGGACGAGACGTGGTCATAGGATTCGAATTGTGATGGTTTACCGCAGATTTTCATGGAGACGCATATTACTGAAGTAGGATTGCATGGTGACTGAATGTCTGTGAACAGTGTATGCAGTTGAGGCGGGTGCGACTGGTGTATTTTGATGATCCCGACACTATTTCCCTAGCTTCATTACGATGGAGTCGCAAGTGACTCACCAGCTTAATGCGTGATGCGAAGGTTCGATCGAAATGGGAGCAGGTTGAGATCGAATCTACGTTGCTGGTACAGGGGGTTTTGTGATGGTGGAGGCGGAGGTCGTGGTGGGTATCAGAGCTCGAGGATATTCTCACTGGTGGCGGTGGTTGTCGCCGTCATGGTGGCCATCGGTGCAGGATTTATAACACTGATAGTGGAGGCGATGGTACGTGACGGAGGATTGGGAGTTTACTCACGAGGGGTGATTGTCGCCGAAGTCGCAGGCTTTCCGGTAGTGGTAGTGAGGACGGCAGAGTTTTCTGGGAGGGGGTGACACACCTGCAACGCGTTGGGCCCGAAGATGTCAAACGAGGTCGATCCTTGCGCGAAGTGTCCGTTGGCGTCTTAGACGTGAAGAAGAAGTTTGAGTTTTCGCGACAGTCTAAGCCATGGGAGGACCCTTGCAATTAAGACCTTTGGACCCGGTCCCGAATTAAAAAATGAGAAATTGGATGCCAGTAGACACAGATGCCAAAGCGCCTTGATTGAGGGAATGTCTGAGTCGGTCTTGAGGCTCACTTTATTGGCAAGGGCCCTTCTTTGGACTAAGCTGCAGCGCCTTTGGTGACCCCGACAGCATCCACTACAAGGCAAAATGGGATTCCACAGTACGTATCCACAGCCTAATATTACGCGGACACACGATTAGGAAACTGAAATTGTGAATGCCGGTCATTTGTAGAATAACCGGTTGACTAAGTTTAGGAATATTTTAGCCAACTAACACAAATGGTCTTTTATCGCTACAGACTGTTGCAACTGTTGGTCCGTGAGATTCGAAATCTGCTAATCGGTATGTTGACTCTGACACCAGTCATTCGGTTAGCTTCATAAATTCATCTTCCAAGCTTCACCATTTTTTACTAGTCCTGTAGTTCCTGGCAAGGCTATTTCATGTCTCCGGATCGGTTTGTAGATCCTTAAGGGGAACTTACAGCGTCCTTTTAACGTCCTTTCTGCCATCCCTGTTGATGAGCACCTGTTGTGACGTCGTCGTAGAATATTTGTTTAAGTATGCGCTTGTGGAGCAGTCGCATGCCGTGGTCGCTCCATCACAGTCAGATTTGTCTCGGCATGACCTGGACGATGGGGATTCGGTTTTGTTCCAGATCATATATGTCAACCAATTTTCTTTCTGCTCGTAAAAATGAATGATTGTCGTGTATGTGAATCTTTTACGAACATGTCCCTGTCTATCCGGTTCATGAAAGAACTAAGTCATCTTGTCGGTGAGTCTAGAGCCTCATACTTACAGATTTCGGCCAGGATAGCTTCGGCTTCAGGTGCTTTATCGTTAAATATCGAATGTACAGACTTTGCATTTTCTTGCGGTGACGGTTGGTAGTCGAAGTTGATGTTGAATTTCTCTTGATGGACTTTGTTGATGTCATGGCCGGTGATTGTGGTCATTTGCCTAAGGACGTTTTTGGGGTACCCAACCCAGAGCCTCCGAATTTTCACTTTACCAGTGGAGATTGTTATTTTCCCAATGATGAGCAACGGCAGATCTCCTTTGACGTGGACGGGCTAGATCGTCTCGATTGGCTTGGAAAAGTATTGATATAATCTCAGTCCTCATACTCTTGTATTTCAACAGTCTTTCTACTCGTCCACGCGTTTCGTATTCCCTGGAGACTTTTTGGGGAGGACGTCGAATCTGAAGAAGACCGCACTGTTTGTGTGAGGTCATAGTTGACGTAGTCTATTGTTCTCGGTCAGCATGTTGAAAACTCTTCAACAATATTACCAAACCAATCCTGGTAGTGGAACATGTGCGACCAAGGGCGTCGGGAGGAGTTAAGTATATGATAATCACTAGTCGGAACCTTTGGTATCTACTGTGGCGTCGCCTTCCAGAGTATCCAGAAATTTCAGGCGGTGTGCCAGCAGCGGTCCAGCGTCACAGATGGATTTTATCATCAGCATTTCGAGGCCTTTTGACTTGCAGACGAGAACATTGTCCAGGATCTACCAATGCTAGGACCAGGGACACATCCAGGTTGCCTTCCCCAGTGTTATGAGGCGAAAGAAAGTGTTGATAAGGAGGAAGTGGCGCTCTGTGCAGGATCGCAGAAGAAGGAGGCCGCTTTCATTACGGTTGCTAATTCCGCGGAAACGTATCCCTCTTCCCCATGCAACGTTTTCTGTCTCGGTGCAGGCATCAAATTCAGCAAGGACAGTTATTTTATTTGACTTAGCCACAATTGCCAGGAGAATATGCAGGTTTCGATGAATGCATTCGTCACCCCGACGGCGTTGGTCAATGTAATAACGTAGGCGATGACAATCGGCGGCCAACGTGGCTTCTGTAAGAGGCCGACTAGGGCCATTCATCGGTCGCTGATGTTATGCAGCAGGCAGGGTAGTCGGCCCCCAATCCCGTTCCAGATGTCAGGGGCGACGTCTGCGTTGCGTCGCTTTGCCCTTGAAAGGTCATTCAGTAAGCAGGTGTAATTGGTAAAAACCTTTATTATTTGATCGTGTTTGGAGGGTAGCGTTGTTCACTTCACAGGCCGCCGGCCCCCAGAGTGACTTGCACTGCCCACATTTCTTGTCAGTTACTCCACGGGATGTCCAGAAGGGGACGAACATTTCCAGCTTTCGGAACTAACTTTCAAAGATCATACAGAAAAGTACATCGACAAAATAGCCTACCTCATAGCCGCCGCGTCGTCTTTTTGTTGTGTTTTCATAAAACGCGTTCTTTGTATTGTTCTTTTTGTGTCGTGCATGTCCCTGAGTCAATTCTGCCTCTTATTCACTCCCAGCTTACGACTGAGGTGATTAAACTTGGCCTAAATGTTCTTATTACTTGTAAAAGTTTATATTGCACATGGAGAATAAAGACTATAGCGGTCAAAGGTATTTGTGATGTTGCGGATGAAATGATTCATATATTGGCATTTTGCTTGGGAGAGTTATGCAGACAAATGTTAATTTCATGATAGTAAAGTTAATGCTGTTCTAAAGTCAAGGCCCTACGGCTTGTCAGAGTAGTTTTAAATTAGGAAGACCTTGAATTTTAGGTTAAATCTAACACTCCAGCGAAGATCGCGGATTTACGATTCAGGTTTCTTTGAGTGCACTAAATTACTAGCGGAATCAGCGAAAGTGTTTGCTTTATTGAGGAAGGCTAGCGTAGTTAGCCTTCATATATGGACCGAGTTTTTACCGCTCATCAGCATTTCTCGAGTGCGATATGATCTCTGTGTTCTTTGCACCATAATAGCGTGTCTTCTTCCTGAGAATAACGGCTGCGGAGTCTTCCTTCATAATGAATCAAGGACGCAAGAAAATATGTCTTTCAGTGGTTATGAGGGGCAAAGAAGAACGGAAAAATCGCTTCGGCGTAAATTCTTTGGATTACGATCCGTACACTAAGAGACTTTTCACGGCAGGCAGGGATTCCGTCATACGTATTTGGGACACCCGCAAGCAGTCTGTAAGCAAAGCTTTGCCACTTTCATTATTACAGGATCCATATGTTCAAAGCATGGAACATCACTCTGACTGGGTGAATGACATTGTTCTCTGCTGTGATGGGGAATATCGTACGTCTTTTGCCTATTTTCACCATGCATACCATTTTCTATCAGTTTTTTAGTACGTACGAATGTCATGCCTTCGTTTGCAGAATTAGACTACAATTCCAGATACTTTGTAGTTCATGAATAATTTATGTGTTTGGAGGAGATTGCCCTGGAACCTAAATCAGATTGACGTCGGCCGATGGCTAGTTTCCCGAATTTTTTTTCATTAATACATTCTTTCATACCGGGCTTGTTACACCTGACTTATATACGGTTATTTTGAGGCACTTTTTGAAAGTTAACTTACTCGCTAAAGAGTTGAAGCGAATAAACTCTTTCCAAATACTAACAAAAGTAGTAAGTTACGGGACGTTGCAGTAAGCATGACGGATTTAATTGTTTATCGGGAATCCGGTTTCTGGTTCGTCCTCGAGGACACTGTTTTTAACACCAGTGTTCCGTAATAAATATTTTGGCGATGTGGTTTAACAATTTCTATGGCAGCTTCCTCCACGCTTTTGCGTGAACATAGAGACGGAGGGGCCGAAGGGGCGGATCGCAATCTGGGAATCTTCCTGGCTGGAAACGACATAAAGACGGGTTCTGTTGTTTTTCATTTTATGATGGGAACTTGCCCGCGTGGAACTTCCCGTCCTCTCGTATTCCACATAACTGCTAACAGTTTTTGGTTGGTCTATTGCTATTGTCCTCATCGGATGCTTTACGCTAGTTTTAACGCATGCGTTCGCGCACCACATTTCTCAGTCTTACGTCTTAGGCGGCTTTCCCAATCAATCTATCGGACCGATTATACTTATTACGAACGTGCGCTCGATTTAGCGGGCTGCTCAAAGTGACTTACTATTAGTTTCATGGTATCTGTTTCTTGTGTGCGTGCAGACTATTTTTTCACCCAACATGTATTGTCCAGTTTTGAAATGCCGGTGGGGTGGGGATGGATAAATTCGACAAAAGCGAACAGTTATCTTAAGGTTTTACACCTCTAACGTGTCACGCTCTCTTTTCTCAATTTTGGAAAATTTCCCACGATTTTTGCAGTTATATCGGCTTCGAATGACACGACCGTGAAAGTTTGGAACGCCCGTACGGGATTTTGCATGTCTACGCTCCCCACGCACAAGGACTATGTTCTGGCTCTCGCCTACGCCCAACACAGGGAAGAGGTTGCCAGTGCTGGTCTCGATCATGCGATATTTCTTTGGGACGTAAAAACTCTGCGAAATCTAACCCCCAAAAACAATACGGTCACAAGTGAGTTTAGCTAGCTTGGCCTGATGGTCAGTTATGTCTGATCTGTGACCACTTGACCGTTTGCCATTTTTAATTACCTGCTTTATTGCATGTGCTTTTAGCCTCCTCGTTTAACGACGAAAAAGACAGTATATATAGCTTAGCAATGGATCCGGCCGGCTCGATTCTTGTTGCTGGTAGTCCGGACAAGCTGATTAGAATGTGGGACCCACGAACTTGCCAACAAATTGGTCAGCTACGGGGCCATACAGACAACGTCCGTGCACTCGTTGTTCGTCCCGACACTCACGAGGTTTGTATTTCTGTTGAGACTTTCTGAAATTTTCCCCGTGTTTTTTCAATTAGTTGTCTCTTCTTTTAATAGTCACCTATGCGTACCTGGCAAATTTCTCAGGCACACAATTGTCGTCTTAGTTTTCTCGTATACGGCCCCGTAGTTCGACCTTCGTCCAAGTTCTCTCGTAGTTCCGCTGAACACCACTTCTTTATGCTTGATTTTGCTTAAGATCAGATCCCTTTTTCACACGTCTTCAATCAGCTGATGTTTGGTAAACAAACCGAATATTTCTACTTCTCATTAAATGGGCTAGATGGGCTGGCATTTGATATGGTCATAGGTGCCGGCAACCATCACGGATAGAAAATACCGGTAATTATTCATGTCTATCGGTAGTCACTGTTTTTGCATTCATCTTTAAAAAGTATGTCTTCACTAATCAGCCACCCTCTGAATCACTGGTAGCCTGTGCTTACCTAATTTTCCGAGCCACACGAGAGAGCTTTCCTGAAAATAACAAATCTTCCGAAGACAGGCCGTTATGGCGAAGACCTGTTTTTCAGCTTTCTGTGAGGTCTGGACATCAGCATTCTTCGTCGTCCACTGTCAAGGTAGCCTTTCTACACGCGCCTCGACACAATATTCCAACTTCGTTTCTGGTTGACCGGTTTCTCTTTGCAAGTATATGACTGCATATTCATACATTTGTGTACGATGTGTGTCATCTCGCGGAATGTTAACTGAAATTCTGAAATATGTCTTCAACTAGAAAATATTACTCAAGGAAGGTCGCAAAAACAACTGTCGCGTAGCATAATCACAAGATATGTCAGTCACGCTAGGATGCGGGCTTGTTAACGGACCTGTTTCTAGCCTCTTACAAAAAGCGCACTCTGTAAGAATTGGCTACTTAAGTAGTGCGAATCTTTCCTATTGATATTCGATACCCGCACACACTCATATATATTCTATAGAAGACATGCACAATTTTTTTCGTGTGCTCGGTTGGAAGCGAATGACGTCTTCCTTTAATTTTATACTTGTGAGAACAGTATTTTTCACTTTTAAAATGTTTGTAATTACGTGGTTTCCTAAGTCCTGAAATGTCTGCCTATAAAGCATCGTATTCGCCCATTTATTACTGCAGTTTGCAAGGTATGCAACACGGTCCACGTCTACTGCGAGGTTTTACGAGCCCTACATGACGTCTTCCTACTAGCATGTATAAACATGCGACTTTTCTAACAGGGAAGATATACAGCTTGTAGTTTGGAAAATACTCCTCTTTCGAATATAAAATTTGAAGAAGACCCAATTTGCTACCAACCGAACAAACGAAAAAACGTTTGTTTCATGTTTTCTATAAAACATAATTTGATGTATAAGTGTTCCAAAAATAAATGGGGAAGATTAGTGCTACTTAAGTAACCATGCTTTAGAAAGTGTGGTTTTTTTGAGAACGGCCGGAAAGAAGCTCGTTTAAGAGCCGGCATTCTGACGTGACTGCAGTATCTTGTGATTATACTGCGCAACAGTTTGTCTCACGATCTGATTTGGGCAACCTTTTCAAGCCGAAGACGTTTTGGAATCCCGGTTAACATTTATCGAGATGGCACATCTACGATATATTGCTAATCTCTTACAAACCGGCACTGAAGAGTGGACCATCGTTTTGAAATAATAATGAGCAGCTTTAGAAGAATTGGAAACATAAAAGGAATATCAAAATTAATGTTTCATTGTACAGAAAGCCGGCCCATGCAAAATATCGAGTACATAAAACTGCAGAAGTAGAATAATCCTTTAGTGAGGTTTGCAATTAGATATCCTTCATTAAGAAGTGCAATGCCAAGTATGGCAGTTAAGCAACAGCCTACTCTTTGAATATTATTCCTACACGATTGCACCAAAATTGGCTGTATTTTTTCCCTTTTTCCACTACTTGAAATGATGTCAACTAAGGCGAACAGGTCCCCACTTGATTTCGCCGCTAAGGATAATTTTTAATAGGTGTACATGTTGACAGGCAAATCAGTAATTAATAAGTTTAACTAGAATGGTCAGGTGCAATCGCAAAAATACCGTTTTGTGTATATTAGGAGAACTTCGATTCTGTCAAATTTCCTTATAATTATCCCTTGTGCTCGAACACAAGCTTCAAACCATCTTTGAGATAGCAGTGAATACTTCTCGGTTTTTAATGTTTTTAATCGACTGCTCACAAATGTAAATCCTGTTCTATATGCTTATGAAAACCTTCAAAATAAGATACTTCTTGAAAGCATTTACCGAAGTAGTGAGCTCTCGGACATTCTTTTGAATGCAGCTGGCCTTTTGGGTCGTATGTGTAGATTAACCCAAACATGAAATCCCATTCCCGGGAAAAATTAACGTCCGCAACGAAAGTCGGCAATGAATGTGTCTTAGATTAATTAAAAAGCCCTCTAATAAGTCACCTTTCTTAAAAGCGCTTCAATTAGGCATTTCGCTGACGAATGTTAAAATTGGGACGTTTGATCGAATTTTCCACTTTCCTGAAAATTAGTGATAACGTTTCTGCCACAAACGAAAGAGCTCACTTTGTTCTTCCTGTGGGAGCCATTTTCGCGATATTTGCTTGCGTTTAGGCTCTGTTCTACGATCGTAAATTGTAAATTGCCTCCAATTTTCTGCTCTTTCCATTTCTTAATTACGCATTAGAGGAAAATAGACCATGAAAAATATTATACCGTATGCTTAAAAGCTAGCATATCCACTTTGTACAGGGCCTTTTCACGGTAAGTTATTGAGTACTGGCAAGGGGCGGAAAAATATCAGAACGTTTAAAGAACGAATTTCCAGTAGGCGCTATTATTGCGTTTTAGGGCCCGGAATCGCACAGATTTACACGTGTGACTTTTTAGAATCGATGGACCGTCTGGTTTTCTGAAAATAACCTGATTGCCTACACCTTGTATTATGTGACTTACATACCGAAAAAATCAATTTTCAAGTGGGGCGAGTTCCATTTGGCAAAATACTTGAGTTCAGATCACGCTCTTCTCAGAAAAACACTCGGGCATACGCAAACATATCCTACGATAGCTATTAGCATAGAAGACCGCCGGAATACAAGATGACTTGGATTTGTGCTTAAATTTTCAGACATTTTGTCTGATAAAATTATCAATAAACATGTCGTGCATGCAGAAAGGACATTTTCCAGAAAAGGCTGGGTGAATAAATAAAATGTTCAGCATTTCCGTTGTCCAAAATCGATCGTGATTACTTCCGTCATCACTTCCCATGAGTTACTTCACACAGACTACCCACAAAGACCAGGGAAACCGGAATGGCCATTTCTGGCTTATTAGCGACCATCAGTCGATTATACCCAGTCCTAAGATCGGGTATTTATTCGATCAGGAATGGGCACACACCGATCTATTGTCTTCAGGAAGCCAATCTTAGCTTGGCCAGCTTCGGCCTGGTAGGTAGTTCCCTGTTCATGATCCCTATCACCCATACGAAGCTCGTTTACTTGGGGAAGCCAACGGATCGGTGTGCGCCAATGGCTCAATGGTAGAGCGTCAAACTCCATGACCAAAGATCCCGGGTTCGAATCTCAAGTGATCCACACTTGGGGTTGGGTATGACTGGCTGATGACGGCTAATAAGCCAGAAATGGCCATTCCGGCCTCCCTTGTCTTTGTCGGTATCAACTTATCATATATATACGTATATATTAAAGGTATTTTACCGTACTCCCGACATAGATACTTGCTAAAAGCCCAGACACATGTTTCGCCGATATGCCGCCGCTGCGTGATACAGTCTGTGAGGGGTTCGACCCTTCAGTGGGTTCCCCAGCGTTCCCTATGTATGGTTACTCAAACGAAGGAAAAGCTGCCGCTTGGAAGCTGTATAGTCGGGTGTCGAAAATGACAGCCAAGTAGTCGAATGAGTGTCCTTTACTTCCGGCCACTCTGTCTACGCCGTCTCCTCAAAGTTACAGCTCGTTTGTGCGAGCCCCATCCCCCAATTCCTATTCTTATTGCAAGAATTTTTCACTACAGATTATATCTGGAAGTTCTGATGGAACCATCAAAATTTGGTCCGTGGGCATGCGCCGTTGCAATGAAACTATTCGCCGTCACTCCGAAGGTGTGTGGACTCTGCAGGTACGTCATTTTTCCTGCTTTCGCTGTTTATCAGCATGGCTGCATGACGCACATGGCTTGCCAGTGCCCATATTGGAGAAGCAGCCTCCATGAATATCTAGAAGTTATGGGCCGTGTCTGAAACTTTCAGGGCCACTATATTTTAATTTAATGCCCTTGGTACAACGCCATGTAACCGTTGTGTGGTCAAAACATTTAGTTTGACAGGATGATGGAGCGGTAATACACCTTTTCATCATTTTTTTGTTGGTATCAAATTGGCGATCTCCCATAATTCTAGTGTCAGTTAAACAAGTTTTTCTCAGAAGAAGACATCGGGACTACACGAAGAATTTTTCACGTGCATTGAGTGACCGATCTCATGAAATGTTAGCCGGAATCCTGACGTGCGTTTTCGATTAGGAAGGATTACTTGGGTGGGGTTATAATACAGATTAGCATGCAGCATAACCCCATGATATTTCAGACTAGCCGGGATGTTGACTTTTGAATGCACTTCTTTGCGACCTTCTGTAAAAAATGCACCGGACGAGTAGTGACTGCTTAAGTAGCATGCATTCTTCACATCAATTTTTGATGGTCTTACAAACTCAAAGGTCTTTTATAGAGAGCTGGCACATAAATACGCCTGCCTTCACTCCGTTGGTGGCAAATCACACGGAGAGTATATGCTTTGTTGACTAAAATCACTAAAAGTCAATGAAGCGGCAGACCTGGTCCAAAATTACTCGGGGATTGGAAAAATTTCTTAAAACCCTTTCTGTAGGTGTTAAATGTGAAACTAACGTAATTTGCTATCAAATGGATGAAGGAGAGCATATTTTTGCGCATGTTTTCCATAAAATACCTTGGAGTTTGTAAGACCATCAAAAATTGATGTGAAGAATGCATACTACTTAAGTAGTCACTCTTCGTCCGGTGGATTTCTTACAGAAGATCGCAAAGGAGAGCATTCAAAAGTCAACATCCTGGCGAGTCTGAAATAGCATGGGGTTATGCGGCATGCTAATCAATATTACAATTACACCTAAGTAGTCCTTCCTAATCGAAAACGCACGTCAGGATTCGGGCTAACATTTCATGAGATCGGTCGCTCGCTGTAGTTCTATGTTCACGAGCGCCATTGTTGATTGTTTTTCGCCTATGAGGGTCCTGGGCTGTATCCACAAGACAAAAGGAGGCGAATTTATTTAATCTTCCTGTCAAACTGCATTGGTGAACGGCCCTCTGACGGGAATTTAGGTATTTCGCATTCTACAGAACATAAGGCCGTGACCAATGATCAACTGAGACCGGGCCAACATATCTCCCCTATATGATCTTAGGCTGGATTACGACTGTCGTACCATGACAGAATCTAGAAATAGTCATCCCAGTCTCCGATGCGTTCTTCGGCAGAAAGTTTCGGAAGATTCCTCAGAATCGCAAAGTTTCTAGTTATGATTCTTTTCTGAAATCAACCACCATCGTTCCCGTAGCGAACTAAACGATGCCGGAAGTGGTCTAGGAAATTTCATCGAAAACTTTTTTGAACAATCTTGAAGTCCAATTCGCACAGAATTTGTGAAAAAAGGTCAGTTAGGGACGGGCTCGAGAACTGTTTCGGGCTTGTTCTGCCTTCATCCAGCCAATCCTAACCCTGACCACCATCTTTGACCATAAAAACACAAACATTGGCTCGCACACGACGCATATGGTCCGCAGACGGCGTCTAGCAGATGGGTCGAGTCATATTTCATCAGTGCAGTTTGGGTGTTTATCCAATCAAAAGTGGGCACAGGCCAATCCGTTAGCTTCCTAAACCAAACAGGTCCCGTATGGGTAGCAAAGGTATCGAATAGGCAACCAACTAACAGACCGAAGTTGATCAAGTCAGAAGGGGGAGACAACGGAGCATGCGAATCATAACTTGGCCGATTTCGACCTGGTGGTTGGTTGCCCGTTTGTGACCCATGCCACTCGTACGATGATTTTTTTACTTTGAAAATGCAATAAATCGGTGTCCGACCGTTTATAAAAACAAGCAGTAAGTTGCGTATTAGACGTACGGGATGGTGTTTTCACTGTACTCCCAAGTATATTGCAGTTATTTACTAAACATCCAATACATACTTCACTCATTTGACAGACTAACAAGGCCTGGACTCATGTCTTCTCTTCCGGCCGTGACAAACGTATTTACATGACTGATCTGCGCAATACCGAGGACTCAGTCCTTATCGGTCAGGAGTCAAATCCAGTTCTCAAGGTAGGTTCAAGGTGAGGAGTACTTTTGTCAAGATTAGTGAGACAACATCATCGCGACCCTATCCCTTTTCCATGGCCTGTTCAGGTGCTTCTAGTGGAGGGACCCGATGGCGATCATATCTGGGCCTCAACGAGCGGAACAGATGTCAACCGTTGGGTAGGCGTGACGGACTCTTCCCTTTTGGTTCAATTTTATCCTATCGATTTCGTTATATTGGTGGATGTTTTCTGCGGTGGGAGATTATCGAAGGCTAACCCACTACGGTTACGTCAGAAAGCAGAAGTTGCAGATCGAGTGTAATGTGCCACAACGGACGAATGGCGTGATCAAAAATAACCGGTGAAAGTCCTGGTTTTCGGGAGTGCGTCAGCCACTGGGACGAAGTTGTCCACTTCTGCCATATGACTTTGTCTACTTTCTCACGTCACTTGCTTATTAAAACAGTCCATTAAAGTGTTAACTATGGGTACTTACAGTATTTTTTCCCTGTTATCAGCCTGTGGATCGACGAAAACGGCTGCCTAACACTGACTCTATTCAGACCCGGCCGTTTCGCAACTCCGGCCTACCACTATCCACCGGCCGTCCTATCAGAAATCATAGTCCCCTGTCCGAGTCTCCCGACTGCATTTCTCCTTATTCGTCACTCTCCAATGAATCGCGACGCCCTCCTACCCTCTCATCGCCATGGTCCTGCCCGTGTGAGACAACTGTCTTCGAACCCAAAATCACCTCTTCGCTGGTTCCTTCACCTGAATTGAGGGATGAAGTGCAAGTTGAGGCTGAATACGTTTCATCATCACCTCAACCGGATTTCTGCATTCAGGGTAATGAGATCACATGCGTTGGTCTTCCGCGGTTTGTTTCTCCGAATGTCCACTGTCTCCCTCTATGTTTCGGTTCTTTCTAGGTGGTCACCCAATCGTACAGTACCGCGTGTGCAGTGAGAAACGTTTTATAGTAACGCGTGACGCTGGTAATCAGGTCTGCATATACGACGTTCTTCAGGTAGGTTTGACTGCAGCTATCACATTGGAAGCACGCAGACATTTTCAGACCACTCGTTTTCTCGAAGGCGAGACCATGTTTTCTTGAATCGTCGTCTAGTCTACCTTTCAATTGTACCCGCTTTCATTACATCCCATTTACAGGCGAAAATTGTGCAGAACCTCGGAGTAGTTAACTTTGATGACGTGGTCAAGGAGCGCGAAAAGCTGATCTACGTTCCCAGCTGGTTTACCGTCGATTTGCGTTGCGGGGTGCGTAGTTTATTTCATTTTTCTCCCTCTATTCACCGGATATCTGTTCTAGTTAAATACTTGTAACTCGAACCTTTCCATGCGCTGGAACCGTGACTTTTTACACAAAAGACGGTACTACCTTTTTTCAGTAGCACTCACCCAAAGACGTAAACAAAACGAAGTGCGGATGGAACACTGAATTCCATCGTCCTTGTCTGTCTGTTACAGTCTTGTAAAACAGAGTGGGGACTTTGGGGAGAGGGTAGTTGTCATATTTTGCTAAAACGGATTGTTAGCAAACGTTATTTTGTGGCATGGAAAGCAACATCAAGCCCATTGTTTTGAATATTTGGTCTCTGCCTCAGTATTTCGTTTTTGCTCCGAAAAACTGTTTCATCGCGAGTGATTTTGTCCGTCATTACTTTTATTTCAAGGTGAAACTGCTGCGCACTTTGTTAACAACCTAAAACCACCACTGGATAATCGGGAATTCAGTTTTACTACCCCAAGGGGAGTAAAGTGATAAGAAGATTGGGTGGTTTTTCGTATAGGGGCTACCCGAGGTTATGTTCGACACAGTGATCCCGGCTTCCAATCACCTATTGGCTGACAGGCACGGACAATCGATTGGCACATGAGAGAAGAGAAAGAGATAGTTCGACTTTGGGGAATCCATCCCTGCGGCACGCCAACGCATCTCTCACGACAGTAAATCCGACGCTCTTGAATATATCATTACGCGGTTAGAGTCGTGGCTTGGAAGACTGCCAACTGACTGAATACCTTGGCGCTTTTCTCGGGGCTGAGAGTCAGACTACGATGGCCCCTTAATGTCGCTTATGTAGCACCCCCACTCACGCAAGACTTAAACCATTCACCTTTTTCGTGAAAACCTCGCACCTCGTTCGGGTGGTGTGCGGCACGCGTGGGCGGACCGTTTATTTTTGTCAGCTATGGTGCCCACTCGATGGGACACGAGGTTGAGGTCGTTGCTAGAGACGTTCGAACTGTCGTGCCGTTTGATCAGATCAGTGGGGAAGAACCAGCTGCGTTGGGCCATGCGCGCGCTGAAAACAGACTGATCTTGGTAGTGCTGCCTGCCATCTTTTCGTCAGCTCCCTGTTTGGGAGCTTGTAATCAGATATCGAGTGAAGCTGTGCCATCTACGAGTTAATACTAGTTAGTGACGAGTTGTTCCAGTCGAGGAGGAATGTTAGCGTTACGGGTTGACTGGTCACGGCACACACTCAAGAAACTAGTTCTTTAGCGCTCTCCCGAGACGGAATTTCAAATTCATTTTAGTAAAATGCTACCTCTAGGAGCAAATCGCCTGGTCAGGAAAGGCTAGTTTCAGAATACTTTGATGCAAAAACGGAATGCTAGTGGAGGCGATCAATCGTCATTGGATGAGGTTGCGGTTGGAGAGCAGTTGCACATTAAATGCAAGTATTATAAACGTATTAACGTTTGATTTGTGTCAAAGCACCAAAAAGACGCAGCTTCCCGTGTTAGCAGCCATTTTTTCCGGTAGTCAAGGACAGAACGTCCCATTTTACGAGGTGCATCTGGAAGTATAACCTGGTTGTTATAAAACTATGAATTGAGTATATCAAAGAGGCAGACAAACACAACTGTCCCGGGCAGCAGTAGTGGCATAAGCATTACCGACCCCGCCTTCACTTCATTCATCGTATTTCACCGGCAAGGCCTCATGACGACTATTGCAGATGGATGGTCACCGGCGCAGTGGCTGTTTTGACGTTCATAAATTTATAAATAATGTTCGAATTCCAGCTACTAGGAGGAACTCAGTAGTTGTATTTATTTTAACATTCATAGTTTCCCATTATACACCTGGATCCCTCTGATGCGCTTGCGGCCTGCATAACCGCGAAAGAAGCGGGTCTCTTGGAGCCACAAGATCCACCAGATCAGAAGGGTTTGCAACTTTTCGTGATATCTTCCTTCATGTTGGCATACTGACTTTGATATCTTTTTAAAATTCGGAATGAGACCTGTTGGGCTTTTAAATCGCTATTTCAAAAGAAAATTTCCGGTGTCTGACGCAGCTGGACAGACAGGCTGCATGAATGCAGACTGCATCGGAATATGTGCAAGGGGGCGACAAAGGACTACTCTCTTAATAGATATCTTTTTACTCCAGCAAATATCTAAGGACACCCAAATGACACCATGGCCTTTTCGAGTATTCTGGCAAGTGTGTGTATACGTATTGGGATTCTAATGCCGGTTGTGCGCGGCGGTGCAAAAGGCCGCTGTAAAACAGCCTAAGTGTGAAAAGCGTGAGATTGACTCAAATTTCTACGATAGGCGACGAACACTTGGAAGCACTTAAACGATTTTGGCCATCAGAACATTAGTGCGAAGTAAAGTTAAGTGATGTCGGCGGAGATATCCTCTCTGCCGTCAGGTCAAAATGAAGAAAACGGGTATAGTCTTCAAGAAGGGAACTGCTCCTCAAAGTGCCCAGTAGCAAAGAAAAGCAGCAGTATCTAGGCTTTCCCAGCACTCCCGGTGTCGTAGAACACAAAATATGAGAATACAGGCAACCAATGGGAGCACAATTCAAGCAGCCTGAAATATGTGCATTCGATTAAGCCGAAGCTCCGCAAAACAAAACATCAAGCCCCAGGTATTTGTCTACTCTATGTAACAGAACCGACTTTCCGTTTGTTCAGCGATATGCCACGTTATGCTGCAATTCCGAATTGTTCAATACAAACCAGCATAGGGCAAGTGGATTCAGGTGCCAGAGAACAAACTTCGAAATACGATCACTTGCAATTTTTTAAGGGTACTTGGAAGTGCTGCCGAGTTAAGGCCTAAAGGGAAAACCCCGACTCATGACCTGAACTCGTCTTTTTTCGCCTTATTCTAGTCAACTACGGTGTCTTACTTCTCCAGACAATATTCGAGCACTGGCCCAAGGCTGCTGTCTGCAATGATGTCGACGGTAAGGGGAGTCATAACTTAAACCCGAAGATGTTCTCCTGCCAATTTTTACCACTATCAATTTTTTCCCTTTAGGTCATACTAACACATCGTACACTGCGCGCTTTAGTCTTCCCGACCATATTCCGGTGATTCTGAGGTACGAAATACTTCCTGAGCACATCATTTGGATTTCATAGATAAGGTTATATTTTACGCAGATGAGAGGTATAAGAACGAATGAGACCGATATATCGCAAACTTTCTCCACCATAAAAAATGTGAAGGCTGGTAGACCCGAAAGATGTGGTATCGTCGCGGCATCAAAAGTTGCTAGTCGATTAGGTAAATTGCTGCCCTCCACATATGCTCAGGATGTCATTAACCCTTCGTAATTTTAGCCATAATAGCGACTCACGTCAATGAGCGTCCCGAGCACCATACCTTGAATTCGCATTCATGTGCGTAAAGCACAGCCAATCGATCCCTTCTGCCCTACCACATTAATTAGCAGAGAGGTGGCTTTTAGGAAAAACAGCCAGTTGCTTCACGCCCCCTGACTGATCGCCAGTGCGTCTCCGCTTTTGTCCGTCAAGTGAAAACCAGTTTACTTATATTAGCAGATCTATTGTTAACGATTCAAAGGTGATGCAAATTGACATCCATGCTTTAATTCATGCAGGCAGACGTAGACAACTTCACAGTCGATACCAGCGTTTGATGTGCACTTGCCGTTTCGCGTAGCTAAGGTCTTGTCCCTTCTACCGGAGGTTTGGTCGGTCTTCCCACTTTACTGCCATGTAATCACGCCGTAGATCACGCAGTCATTAGGCGATCTCCTTGCGCAATTCACGTCGAGGCACATGTTAAAATCACAGGCGGTCCATGTGCACTTGTTCTGTCAAAATCTCACTCCATTGTATTTCAACCCAACCCGTCCAGTTTTGGCTCAGGGACTCGGTGTCCTTCGACAAGAGCCCTATTTGATCTTACGACAGCAAATGTAAACAACTGTTTTCCGGTTATCGACAACTGGGTTTTGACCCTTTCACCGCTGATCTAAGTCGCAGCGTCCCAACACGACATCAATAAAGTCGAATTTTCTCATAACATGTGCTTATTATGTGAGTTTCTCCATCCTCGTTTGTGCGCGTTCTGTATTTTCGGTGCCCAGTCTTGAAAATGCCATGTTTCTGAAGATACCGACCGTGCCAAATGTCTGGCCTGTTCATATCATATGTTTTATAGGTATGCCTTTGTATATGCCTGAGTATGTATAAATATATATGCTATTTTTTTCAGCGACGGTCGCGGACGAGCATTGGCTCGATTTCTAGTGCGGGACACTGCCTTCTCAAAAGACCAGCGTCTGCTGTGTGAACACGTACCCGAGTGGATTACGGACGTTGTTATCGCGGTATATATGCTCATGAATTTGTCGGTATCACCTTACAGATATTTATCTTCTTAACTAGCGACCTGCTTAACTATATTTCATAGTTTACAAAAACTCGGAGAAATTAGTGAACATGCCTCTGTCCCCTTTGGTCCGATGGACTCGTTATTTTAGCCCGAAGTATCTTCCCTGCGTCAGAACTCGGGCGAAAAACACGTGTCCTGCATCAATAACGTTAACTTGAGTAAAAATTCGCATATTGTAACCTACCCCTCCGTGCAATTGTAATGGCTGCTATATGCTGTGGGTGTAAGATGGTGCACATAGAAAACTCGTCCTGGAGGTTTCTCGCCTCCTCTGAGGTTCAGTTGGGGTTGGAATCGTCTTACCACGCGGCCATAGGACGAACTCTCAGGGTAGTGAGCTCTGCTCGGATACAGCCGTCGTGGTAGACCTGCTTCACTATTTCCTGGAATGTTGCTGTTTTTTACCTGTTTCCTTCTGATCCGGTTTCTACATTTAGCTGTGCCCTTGCCACACAGACCTGAGATTTGCGATAACCGTAGTCTTCCCTCCCATCGTGTCTGACCATAATTTAAAGTAGTATTCTCAACTCCATAAAATTTCCTATTTGATTTACCGGATTTTTATTTGCCAAGATGATTAAGCCAATTCAGGTTCCCACAAGCCATTTAACCAGCTGCGCCTTTTGCCCTTTCTCCATCAGCGCAAGCCGGCCAAAGTCTCCAAGATACCCTTCTGCCTTGTACAGGACCTGAAGGCGATGAATCCAAAGTCAAAAAAGTACGTTCCACCTCACTATCTTCGTTCCAACCTAGTTGCTGTTGACTCGCTTTAGAGGCCACTTCAGTCAGTAGAATGGTTGAGTAATATATAGCTAAGGTATCGCTATTAGTCTTATATGATTGGCCCTTTTAGTGGTTTTAAGCCGCCTCGCGCATGTTCCAATCCGGGTGCTGTGAAAATCTGGAGCACTCTACATGTACGCAATCACTTCTCGTGCGGACGTTCTCGTCAGTTGTGGGGGTCCGGCTGGTGGTCACTTCGTGCTCATCTAAATAATTCCTGTTTGAAGGTGCGTCGGATGCACGCTGTTGGCACACCACGTAGTCTAATTAAACCAGAGGGAGACTGCGAAATTTTTGCCAAGGGATTAGCTGTAGCATGTTTACTCATCGGTGTTTTTACAGCGGCGCCAATATCTGCCGCATGTGTTTGGCAGCAATGCAAATGGGATTGCATCTTTGGAACCGTGTCTGAGTAACTTTTGCTTTTCATAGAGAGCTACTTAACCAGTATGAGTAGTAATTATAGCGTTAACTGCAGTGTTCACTTGAGTGCGTGGGATGGGCCAACTTGTTTTCCCCCACCCTCCCCCCTTTCAGGCCTTACAACCCAGTTTCTCCCCTTTGACCTTCGATGCGCGTCAATTTGAGGTCAACTATGCTCACTTCTCCAATTCTTTCCACACTTTACAGTATTCCGGCTAATCTGACTGCTGCCAACCGTGAACGACTCTCTGCCAACGAAACCCTCCTGATCCGCAAGGTGATGGAGTACGAGTTTCAACGAATGCTGGAACTGGTGGAGTCTGCAACCTCCGTGCCCGTTGATCAGACCACAGCGACAGCTGCCGGCGGTTCGCCTGCATCCAATAGCACAGCCAGTGACGCAAAGACAGGTTAGTGTGGTCCCTTCTCATTAGTCGAGTATACTGGCTCTACCATAATTTATCATCCCATCTATTTCGATTGCAACTTTTGAACTAGCAAACAAAAACCCAAGCTGATAGCCCACTTCTGTACTTTGTCTATAAGCCACCATAGGCTGTTAGAAGAGTGACAAACTGGAGCCGTTTCACCAGCATATCCTACGATTCTGGCCGGATTTTTTTTGGTCGGGCAAATATTTCTTCTCAAATGTTTTGTCTGAGGCCTTTCAGATTTGTTGGCTTGTTGTTATACGATTTTGGCTTTAGATTACTCCAGAGATAAATCCGAGACGGTCAATGCCGGTGATCACCCCGGCCAATTTAATTTTCTGTATTTCGAGATTATGCTTTCCTGGAAGACATAATTCAATACATCTCCTATCATGTGAGCCGTGTTGGCCGCGAAGCCGTCCTGTTGAAACAACATGTTCCTCAGGGTTAGCCCATTTAGCTCTGACCCCAAAAGTCCCTTAACCTCTGTCTATGATGACCATCATTGTTTTAATGGTATTTTCTAGGTCATTTTCGAGGAAAAGGACCTTGTGGTGTGTGGAGATGAAGTCCTGCACGAAAAACTATTATCTTACATGGGCGTAGTGGTCTCGAACGATTTTCTCTGGGGCGTCCTCTTCACCGGCACCGATAAATTTGTCTCTTGACCGATGCTCTAAGCTCCAAATGAGATCCGGTCGAATTGAATATTTTTGGAGAAAAGGCGATGACTTTAGTGCGGAGATTCAGTAACACCTCACATGAAGTGTCTTTCGCAGTATTCTGTTATGGGATGATCATGGCATGACCAACTGTGCAGCATTTCTTCAGGGTGTTTTTGTGTCCTCTTGTACATTTTCCTCAGTACGCTCAATGTTTCACAAAAATCGACGTACGTCCCTCATGCCTCCGCTCGCCATTGGTTAGCTTCTGCCCGAATCGGGTAATTAACCACTGGGTGATCTAGACAGTAGGCTCATTCGTGCTTTTGGGCGCATTACTTCCTTAATCTCCGTTGTATTGCTACAATTTGCGAAGTGTTTCCGGGGCGCGTTGCGAACGAATGTAGTACTTTTATGATGCTGCCTTCGACGGTTAAAGTATCTTCATGAACATGTTGTTTAAACTGTATGAGCAAGTTTTATTGACATACTTGCGTTCCCTGAAGGGTAATATTGGGCAAAAACACATGGCGTGTGTACAGCAGGGTAAATAAATGAATGAAGTAATGGCAGCTGTTCAATTTCCATGCTCAAAACAAGCGTGGGGACGGTAGTCATTTAGGTTTGTACACTTTCATGGCTCATAGGAATTGAATTGGAATAATCACTGCGGATGGACGAAGACGCCTGTGGCTTCGCTTCCTGGCGTCTGAATCTCGGTGTCGCCTTTGGCGCATAGTACCTGTAACTGCAGAACTCACCCGGAAAGTCTCCTGCGCACATGTGGTTGCTGTCAACCAATGAAAGAGTACTGGCCCGAAAATCCATACTCGTGTTTCCCAACCGATCTGCTGAATTTTTCAATGGGCACTTACGTATCTGCATGTGTGCTTTGCATCAATCGGCCTCACCTTTATACTCTGGATTGAAAAGGAGCCGGGTCTTCTAGTTTTGGAGTCAATTGTGGTACAGGACATACAACCACAGGTGTGCCAACGGATGAGGCTCACGAGTTCAGGTGAGCTTGTCCGCCATCTTGGCCAACAGTCATGGAAGTTCAAGAGATCACCGGAGGGGGGGAGGAATCAAACGGACACCCGACTTTGAAGGAAAAAAATTTGCCTACCTTATTAAACATTTCAATTGGTCTTGCACAGAGTCAAACTTGCCGATATTACCTGCAGGGTGGACAGTAGAACTGCGGACTAAGTACCGACGTCTGGCAACACGCTTCCGGACTAGTTGTGCCAAAGTGTGCATTAAGGCCTCACATTGTTTCCTGCACCGTGGCACAATGACTTTTCGCTTAAAAATTAGATAGGAGGCTCTTCGGAGATTGCGGGAATTTTTGAACTGCTAACAACAACCTATCTGTAAGAGAAGCACAGTCTGCGCCGCTGGCGAATGACGGTTTGTTGTCTTTAGTCACAAATTTACTTTTTTTCGGTAGTACTAGTCTGCAGCAGGTCTGACTAGAGCTCGAGAATCATGGCCTACTGGTCGCCCTAAAACCCAATTTAAGCCGCGACCCACTGGACAGTGGTCGCATGGGGCGTTGCGACGCCCTCCCAGACTTGGGGACTGACCTCTCCATACACCCCTCAAGCACATCAGTTTGGGGTTTGGGCATTACGCGGAATGTCGGGCAGCATACCAGCACCAGTGCTTGTGACATTTTTACAAGCAAACGATTTACTGAACCAGTGCCGGTCCAGGTCTGAGACAGTATCGCCGCATGATCCACAGTTAACTGTTGTTGGAGATGTTTCCACCACCATCCACGACTAGACTGACAGATAAACTTCGCCTTTCCGTGGTTAGGGGTGGGGGTAGGGAGGCGTGCGCAAGAGGCAAGGGGTCCATTATCATTACTCATCAAGGACCAAATGAAGGATAGCAGGTCAGTGAAGACTAATAACATGCTATATCAGCGGGCCGATGCCTTCCCGGAGAATATACTTTAGGGGCTAGCTTTACCAAAAAACGCCTACTAGCGGGATACTGTTATTCCAGTCTGGTCTTATGGATGTGATCTAGGCGGTTTCCTCCAAAGGCCATTCAGCTTTATCGTTGTTCTTCTCCAACAGATTCCTGCGCACTACCGTCCTCGGCGAACGTCGTTCAGCCACCCATGGACGGCCCTGGTTCAAAAGTGACCCACCAGCAACCAAGCCCGGGGTTGGCCGCGTCTGAGACCTCGGCAGCCGGTGATGGAAATGAGTTTCACGCTCAGTTTATGACTCGCGTCACGTTCGTACCCGCTCACGCACCCCCAGGCACAACGCTGGCCGATCTAACTGCTGTGGCCAGCGCGGCCTTTAAGGGCTCGCCTACCCCGGAGGATGTCATCCAGATCTGGTGTGGAGACCACGTGAGTTTTGTTCAGCCCCTCTTCGTTTACACGACTGTTCTCACAACACACTGTTCTACACCTCCATCCCAGCTTCTGGGACCATTATTGCATGAGAATTTGCAAAATGTTTGAAAGATCAATCTGCCTGGGTCGCGGAAATGAAGAGTGATCGCGTAAGTTTTGCCGACAAAGGGTGGGCTGAGCAGCTCAAGTCGACGGTGGTTGTTCTCAGACCGGGTCCTGCATCAATCCTTTTATGCACCAGAATCTGGGACTAGGCTATCACTGACTGATCACGGCAAAATCAGCCAGAAATTGCTGTTCCATTGTCAGTGACACTCCCAAGAACTACTGCTGCCGGGGGTTATCCGCCTTCGTATTCAGCTGGCCAGCGAATCAGTGCTGCGTATAAACGACAACAGTTAAACGGCCTATTGGATAGCCAGTGAGGGAATTGTCCATTTATGGAGCCGGGAGGAGCCAGCGCACATATCAAAAGCCCGGCAATTCCCGCGCCTTTCATTTAACTTGGATACATTCATGACAGTGAAATTCAGCGCAATGTCATTACGAAAAACCCAAAACCAACCCCCCCCGCCCCTACCATCAGCACTACCAACTCCACCCCCAGCGTTACCACCACCAATAGTATTGCCACATAGTCAGCCCACCAGCCACAGTCCCGTCTGGTCTGGTTGGGTGCCTGCGAGTCCAGCGCACTGAGACTGGTCCGCCTGTCGCACACACTAAGGGCATTCCGCCATTACATGGGCCTATATTCGGCCCTATGCGTCTTCATGAAAACCTGCGATAACAAATCGCAGACCTAGACTAAC
>CACRXP010000367.1:368571-381592 GCA_902702965.1 Spirometra erinaceieuropaei | reverse complement strand
ACACCGCGCACGAACCCACCTCACATCACCTGACGCACGAACAGAACATGCACCGCCCACTGCAATCTCACAACGCCTGCTTCACAAGAACACTTTACGGTATAGACACGCACCGAGGTTTCCTTCTGCGCTTGCTAGCAAGTGAAAAGAGCTGACGATTCACAAAAACACTCAAAGTGGAGAGGTTCCAAATACTCGACTTAAAGATGTAGATAAGTACCTCGGGATAATCCACGAACGTCACCCCCAGGTGACTTTAAATACTCCCGACAGTGGCCAACGGAGCCTGAGACAATGGCTTAACTGGTAGCTGTGTAATACCTAGGAACAGCATGGCCCCAGTCGGCATCTTTTAGGCTTCCCCGACTTGGGAATGAGGTATGACTGACTGACATCGCAAAATAAGCCAGAAACGACCTCTGCAGTCAAATATTGAGTGTTTATCGTAATGCCACCACCTGGGGGGCTTCTAGACGGAAGCCCCAAATCAAAGCAGAGCGTTCGCACCCCGTCCTGCCATCAGGCCTGATCGGTAAACGCTACTGCCTCGCGTCTGTTGTATTACGGCGAGGAGAAGGGCAACTTTTCCTTCTGTCTATTATGCATGAAGTAGTTTTTTGTCCACATAAGCCACGCTTTGTTTCTTTCCCCGCCGTACACACAGCTGCTGGACCCGGAAATGAATCTTCGCACTGTGCGCCACTTCTACTGGAAGCAACCCGGTGACCTGGTGCTTACTTACACCATCTTGAAGGACTTCTGAACAGACTCCCCCCCCCTCCTCCTCCTCCACCTCTGCCAAGGCCTTCCCCTCCAACTACTCCCTCAGCCACCGAAGTTATGTATTGCTTTCTGCATTTGCTCTCCGTCTTTTACCTTAACACAATGCATCATTTTTTCTTTGAATTTCCTCACCTGGCCATTTGTGATATACAAGCATGTAAATAAAGTAAACAACAAAGGATCCAATGTCTATTTGCTGTAATTTCGGATGAAGGAGTTTGTCGCTGGGCCACTTGCTCGTCTTAGCTAGTGTTTGAGGGGATGTTGGCGTTTTTGCGTCTACCTTGGTGTCAGATGCGAGGTCTATGCTGGTTTCTCTACTGCGTTAGAGGGAAGACAGCTGCTATTAACTAATTGCATGAAGGGTAGAAACCCTTGCCGTGGGTTTGCCTCAAGGCAAACACACACTTCGGCGGGAGCTTGTGGTGCCCCCTCCCCCTCCCCACGGAGAGGGGGGTTGTCGTTGTAGCAAATTGAAAGTCACACTGTACGAGTCAATTGTTTCAGTCAGCTCCGGCTTCCACTTATGGCGCCCACGAAGATCTGCTGGGTGAAGCTACGATGATTGCTTTAGCTGGAGGGTAGGCAGCCGCAGTACCTTCCCCCCCCACCCAGGGGGGAAGTAAGCGGTCATGCTGTGGTACACTCGCAGTGGGTATTATTTTCGGATCAGTCGCAGTATCCACCTCCATAACCCTTTCTTGCTACTGAAACACGACCAGATCTGAGGTAAGATCAATGCTGCCTTGGTCTTTTTCTCTGCAATCCGCCTCTGTCTCTTTCCCCGGACGGAAGGACCCTCACCTGGAATCGCTCCCGCAGTTGCCAGCTTTACGACTACTGCCTTCCGATTGAACTCTGCCTGAGTTGCGCTTCCCCAACTAGTTATCATGTTGCCAGTTGTTACTCTACTCCAATTTCATGGGAAGTTTTCCGACATCTGTGCTGCTTTTGCCTTTAAGTCGGCTTACTTGGCCTTTTGCTGCCTTCTAGAACCATAAAAGGAGTGGGGGGGACTTTTCACTGCTTCTTCGTTTCACGGCGCCGAAACGTTTTCTGCTACTGTATAGTGTTACAAATGGGTCGAGAGAGCGCTCTCGCGCCCCTAGTCCTCTGACCGGATGGCGGCCCTGTTACCACTCAGAGCGAGCCTGCCTTTGGGCAGTCCTACGGCACCCAACCCAATTTGCCGGAACTTCGCAGAGTTTTACGTTGAAGGGGGGGGGGACCAGTGGGGGTGCATACAAGTCAGGTTGGTCCAACCTCCTTAATTTAAAATATTTCCGGGGATTTTACAGTCCTATGGATGTGCGATCCCACAGAATTACTGAACTTTTCTGATACCACGCTAAACTCATGTTTTTCCGAGTGGCCCTTCTATCGAACCCAGCATTGGTTGTGGTTTTTCTCCGCGTGGGTCAATCTCAGCGGAGTTGGATGGAGTTAACTCTCCTCAGATCAGACTAAAGCCCGAACCTGCGGAGTGGGCATAAAAACGGCTGATTATCATTCTGATCTTCGATAAAAAGAACGTACATAGCCAGCATACAGTTGGTTTTCGCGGCACTCACCGGAATCGCATCTGCTTCAGTCGATAGTCTACCCCTAAATTGATCGTACGAAGTTTCTTGCCGATCTGGAGCTGATCTCGGCCAATTCAGCGCCGCCTTGGAACATAGCCTGATAAACCCCTCTCGGCAAGCAGTGATCGCGTAAATTCAGGGCCGGCCGACGGTTCGAACTTTGTTATCGCCACCACTCACCCCACCTCGCTGATTAGTCGTCCGCATGGGTACTTGACGGTCAAAAATTCCTGTGAGGACTCACTTTTCTCCCGAAGTATCCCATTAATTCGTACACTGGGCCATAGAGGTTCCTTTATTAATAAAAGGGAAAATAACGAGACCACCTTGGGGCAAAACAAATTTATTCACAGGGATCTGGCTCGGAACGCCAGCAAGGAGATTTTATACAACATATCTTTGCTGCAGTTTCTCAACGTCGAGTTGGCTCGAAACGGACGATTTCTTCAGCTCTTCAAACAGCATCCTCGCGGCTAAAAGGGGTTTAAAGTTGGGGAGCAAATGAAATGACATGCGAGAGATGCTTTGTTTTTCAAAGGAAATTCGTGAAAATGTTGACAGATGCACTAATGCTGATCATACCAGCAAAACCTCGGCTTTGCGCACATAGTTACCCCTAACGCACTAGAAATGTCTGATACGTTATCCTCTACGCAGTAGTTGATTTCAGTGACAGCCTTCTGACCGGTGACGGCCGTTGACCCACGCCATTTGCGCTTGCTCCCGCTAATCAGGTCAATAGGAGTATTGCCTGGCAGTCTACACTTATCTGAGTTTCGTTTTGATGAGTTGACTGGTCGATCTCTAATTTCAACAAGAGTGACTCTACATGACAACTTTTTGCGTCGCCGATTTCGTATTCATGAAAATACGATTAAGTGTCGATTTGAAGTTTGTCTTTTGAGAGACTGGAGAAGTGAAAATTCATCCGCGACCACTTCGGCACAGAAACCCAGACTGACAGTGAGAAGGAAAAGCTTTCTGTGGCTAGGAGGTCGAGCGAGGCAAATGAACTTGAAGGATGACAGTTCAGTCGTCGTTGCCGATTATGTGCACCGTGTTCTTTACAGCAGGGTGAGAGTAGGGACAACGACTTGAGCATGATTTCTTTTATAATGATACAGTAGGTAGGCTAACTCATGAAATGTCGACCGAAATTCCGAAATGCGTTTTCGTTTCGAAATGATTAATTAAGTAGGGTTATAAAACTACTCATTCTGCAACATAATTCGATAATAATTTAGTTACCTTCGGGTGCCGGCTTCCGAACGAACTCCCTTCCGGCTGCATGCAAAAACTACACTCTGCAGAAATGGCTACATAACTAGCATGCATTTTTCTCATTGATTTACAATGCCCTTAAAAATTCCATTATATTTCATTGGACATATGCATAAACATATTCATTCTTTTGCTCATTCGGTAGAAAATTACGTCTTCTTCTAGTTTATACTTGAAGGAGGGCAATAATTCGGTTTTAAAAAAGTTTATTATTGTGAGAATTTTAAATACCGTGGAATGACCGTTCATAAATCGTCATGTCTCTGCATTTACCAGTGTGGCTTGTAAAGTCCACAATATAGATCAAATTCACCGCTAACTTTTATGAACCCCATATGGTCTTCTCTTAATACCGTAGAGAAATGTGTGGTTTTTAATACGCGGAAAATATACGGCTTGTAGTTTGGAAACCCCAAATCGAACTGTAATGGTAGGGTGGGTTCCAAATTATTTAGGAATCGGAAACGTTTTTGAAAACCGAATTATTCTCTTACTTCAAGTATACAATTGGAAGTAGACGTAATTTTTTACCGAACGGCCAAAAGAATGAATATTTTTATACATGTTTTTCATGAAATATAAGTGGACTTTAAAATACATCGAAAGTCACTGAAAATGATTCATGCTACTTAGGTAATAATTTTGTACAGCGTTGTTTTTTGCATGGAGCGGGAAGAAAGTTCGTTCGAAAGCTGGCCTCCTGAGGTAACTGAAATATCATATAATTATGTTGCAGGCTGACTAGTTTTACAACCCTACTTAATTAATCTTTTCGAAATGAAAACGCATTTCGGAATTGTGGTTGACATTTCATGAGTCAGGCCACCTACGCCTCCCCCACCTGGATCCGGTGTTGAGACATAGTCAACAAGACCGGAGGCGGGAGAGAACGAAGGTGATTGGCACGGCGTAGACCCACATCAAGGCGTACCAGCAGACCTCCTAGTCCACATCCAACACTGACCAGTATTATACACAGCAAGAGAAGAGGGGCGGGGACTCGGATCCCAATTGACGCGTCGTGTGCCTGCAATTGGGCCTGCACACATTCCCAATAACGCCTGCCAGACTTCAATCTAGCCCCTGTGTTGGTCCAGCGCATCTACTGCACGGTGCTTGAAGGATGGTATTAAACCAGCCGCCAGGAATGCGAGAGCCAATAAAATCGTCTTAACGACCGAAACATTCGGCACGTCTATATCCTTCTGCATGATAGAACATATAAACCAGAGCCGGCTTTGTCACACGAGCTGTAGTTGGCACTGAAGCGAATTCTCTGCGGCAGTTCAGTGAGAGAGATTACGTCACCGCTGGTCTTAAAGGTTTGCTTGTTTCCTCCAAGCGCCGGCATAACGGATGATGAGGAAGTGCTTACCTTTTCGTGACCCCTTACACAATAGTAATTCCAGTCAAATACTGCCAGTAAAACTTTTATGGAGACTGTAGATTTGTTAAATATGTGCAGATATTTGCTAAAAGAAGCGAAGAGGCGAGTTCCAGGATGTAGTCGCGGAGAAGGGGACACGATCGCTGGGACAAGTGCTTCATTAGCCTGACTTTTTGAATTCTCACTCGAGTCCATCATCAGAGACAGCGTCAGATAAATGTAGTGGATTGCGCAGGTGTTGCAATATTTATAGGATGTAGTTGCTAGGCCGTTACATGCATATCACAGTTGGCAGCTCCCGAATGCATCACAGTTCGACTGGCTGTTACAGCGCCTCAAATTTCTGACCGAAAATTCAGACACTACAGTCAGTTCGTCAACGGAATTCTTGGAGAAACTTAAGGAGGTAAGCCTCGTGCCAAGCGACGTCATGGTATCCTTTGATACCACGTCCCTTTTTACTTCTATTCCGCAGGACCTGGCAGTCGAGACCATCGAATTATTCTTACGAGACAAATGCGATGAGATGGGGAATCGCCTCGGACACGTCCAACACCTCCAACTTCTAAAGTTTTGTCTCCAGACGTACTTTACGTTCGACGGCACAATCTAGGAGCAGGTGAAGGGCACACCAATGGGTTCACCGATTTCGGGACTCATAGTCGAAGCGGTCCTACAACGGTTGGAGTCGCTGGTTTTCTGACACCATAGACCGAAATTCTTGGCTCGGTATGTGGATGATACCTCTGTGGTCATCGTACGGGATGAGGTGCCGGAATTCAAAGAGTACTTCAACACCGTCTTCCCGGACATTTAGTTTACGATGGAGAAAGAAGAAAACAATTAACTGGCCTTTCTGATGTCCTCGTCTGCCGCAAAGATTGTGATGCCTTAAAAACCAAAGCATTCAGGAAAGCGACAAACGCGACGCAAGTACTGAGCTACAGCAGCAGCCACAATACCGGTGGGTGGAGGCACACTTCAGAGAACCGTAAGACAAAGTCGCTGAATTACAATACCTTTGACGGGTATTCAAAGCCAATGTTTACCCGTGCAACTTCGTTAACCAATGCCTGCGAAAACGAGACGAGAGACGGAATCCAGCCGGGCCCAAATTTTGGCGAGCTGCCCGTACGTAAATAATGCCTCAGAGGCCGTTAACCTCCGTCTCACACCCTTGGGAATTGGAGTAGCATACAGACCGGAGGCAACCATAAGGCGCCAGATCATGAGGTCGAAAGACCCATTGCCACGACAAGAAACATTTGGAGTCGTTTACCTTGTCTGGTGCCCCTGTAGGCAAAGGAACTACGTCGGAGGAACTGGAAGACTACTGCGAACGCGGATGGTCGAGCACACAGCAGCGGTGAGGAGGAAAGACGCCAGCTCCCAAGTCACGTTTCATCCGACACAACCACACATTCAAGTTTGACGAAGCAGAAATTATTGCTAGAGGTGACAACTGTGTGAGCCGCGAACTGCTCGAGTCACGGTTTTCCGGTCCTCAGTCAATCAAAAAGCACAACGACCCCCCGCTCCATATTCGGCGGTGCGACTTTGTCTAGGCAAAGTAGTTAGCCGCGAGGACAGCGTGCGGATGACCACCGTTCCCGGCGAGCCTAATTGCCCAAAAGTACACACGGATGTCGAGATCCGGCAGTCAGCAACTCGACTGTGTGTGACGAGCGTGGGAATCGATAATCTTGACCGGCACACAAGAACATACTAACGGCACAGCAACTGCATACTTCAACGCCTGACCAGTCGAGCTGTGATGCACTCGGGAGCTGCCAACTGTAATAGGCATGTAGTAGTTTAGCAAGTACATCCTATAAATATTGCAACACCTGCGCAATCCACTAACTTCATCTGACGCTGTCTCTGATAATGAATTCGAGTGAGAATTCAAAACGCCACGCTAATGAAGCAATTGTTCCAGCGATCGTGTCTCCTTGTCCGTGCAAATATTTTATTTCCCAGACAGGGTTTTAGCGTGCCCATTCCCTACAACGATCTTTTAAAGAAGATATATACTTTGACCCAAACTTAGAAAGGTCATTATATGTTCGTTCGTCCCGCGAACTACAGATTCTAGAGCTACTTGCCGTATCATGCGAGAACATTGAAACTGCCTGGGCGCGCCAGCAGTGGATATTCCCTTAAAAGGGGTTATGTAGTCCGACGGGGATCGAGACTCCCGTAGGATGAAATTGTGCAAGAGCGTGGTCGCACCAGGAGAAACATGGGTGGGGCCAAAGTTGGTTACTTGGAGGCCTGAAGGCCTCGAATGAAGGTGGCGTCTAAAACTTCTCATCTCGTGAGCAAGTTCGTCAAACGGCCCTTCATGCTCCAGGAACACCAGCCTATTTGCTCTATGCCACCCAACTTCCAAAAACCTCGTTGACTGACGCCACGACTTACCCGAAAAGGCCCATCCGGCCTGAATCATCATTCCTCATAATATCCTCAAACAGCTTCCTGACCATTCTTATTCACTGACTGCCAACTCTGTCATATAGCGTAAAACTACACGTTAAGGGAAGCCTTCTTTTGAGCGTTTAGTCATCTTTCCAGGCGCCGGCGGGAAATTTGCAACCATTACAAGGCAAGCCATACTACACCGACTCGATTCTCGAGTATCACGTCTGTAAGTGGACGACCTACTCCCCACCCTGATGATTTTCGCATTAACCTTCGAATTTAGCCATCCTAGGAGGACAAATAAAGACAACGATGACATCAGTATTCGAGATGATTTGAAATGTTGCTTACCACCAGCGGCTTCAGCATCCAGCAGCAAGCAGGCGATCCCGAAGCGTGGACTCCTGCTGATACCATCGAGGACCTTGTAAATGAATTCGTGTTCGCCTACGGAAAGCAAATAGGGCAGTTCTTACGTACTCCAATTATAAGCAAATTGCGTCTTTTACCAACTCCATCGCCAGGGCCTGGGATATGACACTTAAACTCGGCACGGGAAAATGGAATAGGAGTGAGAATGAACATGAGTACGCAACACTGCCTGAATTCGGTTTTTACCTGCAATGCATGATGCTTTTCTTTAAATAATTTCGCAGCCACTTGTGTTTGTCTCATCTTTGAGGGCTAACTACTCACGTAGTGTGCGCTGTTTTATGTGAAACCTGAATGCCCATGTATATCCAATTATGTCTTCTTGGAGGAAGTAACAAAATTTCCTAGAACAAATATTGGAAATCAAAGGAAAAACGGTAACTCATTAAGTGGATATTTTCCGACTGACTTCCCCATAGGCAGCTGGACGGATTTTCGAGCTAAAACCAGTATGCCTCGACGTACAAATGATCTTGCGATATTCTACTCATAAACACTGGACGGCGTCTTCTAGGAGGCATTTTTTATATGAGGACATACTTCAACGTTCAGTGTTTTATGAGTTTTGCCATCTGGTGCCGGCGTGAATTAGTGTCTCGAAGGAATTTGTCTGTCAAAGAGCAGCACGTAGGCGGTGTGCACAGATAATTGCAACGGGAACAACAGAAACGTCAAAACAGAAAACTTTGCATAGATTCTGCAAAGTATTTTCCTCTGTTGCCGGTGATAGCAGGCAGTTTCAGAAATAGTTCAATCTATTTGCGGAAATAACTGGGCCGAAACTTCTCTAGTAAATGCGACTGCGAAGAGACAAAAGCATTTCAAAAGCCTTCTGAAACAAAATACTCACTCTGGGGAAGGCAGATTGTCTGTAGCCCGTAGATGTAGTCTTCAAGCATTTCTGCGTCCAGCTTTATGTCCAGCACTGAAATTACAGCATTTTTGTGAGCCTTTTAATGATGGTTAATTTTTTGAGTCAGTAGCATAAGATGCGGTTATCTTTTATTACTGTACTCACTAGTGTTTAAGTTTTCAGGTCCGGAAGACTTCAGTCGACGAATGAGCTTGGCCCGCCGCTTCTTGATCTTGACTTCGGGATCTGTAAGTTGGTCCAACAAGAGGGAATTTAAGGAATGTGCCGAAGATGTTACTTTATCGACTTTCAAGAGATCCAGTTGCATCATGTCATGTATGATATGCAAATACCCGTAGTTACTGTAAACCCATGTCCAAAGTTTTCTATGGGAAACGGCGCGGGACTCTCAAGAAGAGCCTATGCGGAGGCTTACGCGGCAAGGAAATGCTGCGGAAAAAGATACTCGGCTTACAGTGCATGACCGATCTCATGAAATGCTGGCAAAAATTCTGAAATGCGTTTTCGATTAGGAAGGATTAATATAGTGGCGCTGTAACATTAATTATCATTTAGCATAATCCCATGACATTTCGGACTCGTCAGGCTGTTGGCTTTTAAATGAATTTATCTCTGGCCTCCCATAGAAATCTTACTCGGTAAAAAAATGACTCCTTAAGTAGCATGTATTTTTCATTTTGATTTTCGATGGTCGTACAAATTCAAATATATTTTATAGAAAAGATGCACAAAATATGCTTTCTTTTACTCGTTTGGTAGAAGACTGCATTGTCTTTGCATTTTCTACTCAAAGGAAGGGTATATTTAGGTTTTAAAAAGGTTTTTCAATTCCGGAATAATTTTGAGTCTGATCAGCCGTTGCATTAGCGTTTAGCGATTTCAATCTACAAGCTGCATGCGTTCCGCGTAAGGAAAATCATACATTCCTCTATGCCTTTAAGAAGATATTATATAGATTTCAAAAAAATGTTGCAATAGATAGGGGCTTTGTTGTACATTTCATGAGGAGCAATGGTAAAAGGACACGTGCGATGTTGTATGTATGGACATCGCACGGTCTTATAAACCTCATAACTAGAAACTTCTTGAAAACCGAAAGATATCCTTCCTTAGGGTATAGAACATAAAGACAGTGTGTTTTTCTACCAAACAAGTAAGAGAAAGCATATTTTGTGCATGTTTTCTACACAATATATTTGAATTTGTATGACCATCGAAAATCAATATGAAAAATACATGCAACTTAGGCAGTCATTTTTACCGAGTAAGGTTTCTGTGGGAGGTCAGACAGAAGTACATTGAAAAACCAACATCCTGAAGAGTCCGATATTCCATAGGATTATGTTACAGGATAATTAATGTTATAACGCCACCCTATTAATCCTTCCTAATCGAAAACGCATTTCAGAATTTTGGTCAACATTTTATGAGATCGGTCACGCACTGCACATGCAGCCCGACTCTCGAATGCTAGTCTGAATGACGGAGTTATTTCGGACTGACTCCAGCAAGAAGTCATCAAAAACAGTAAAACACAAAAGGAACCAATGTCGCCTGGATGAGACTTCCCTCTGTTTGTGGATGATGAGATTAACAAGGCCACATTTTGCCGCCTTTAGGGCAAAAGTGTAGATTTCAGGTTGGTTTATTCAAAAAAGAGTGGCTCAAGTCCTGCGACATCCCTAACAAAGGAAATAAGTTCAGGATGTGGACAGGAGCCACCTGCCGTCGAGTCCATTGAGCCATTAAGCTAGTGGTGCTTTGGGTCCTACTGCTAGTCATGAAGTTTAGAAAATCCTACTTAGCGATTTATAGGAAAGTCATGCAAGTACTACCATGGGATTAATGTTGGCTCTGGTCCTCGGGGTTCCTAAAAGACTGGCGTTTGAACGCCGTGAAACGGGCCGATTTCAGTTAAACTTTTCACAAAGTAATTATCCTCGCACAAGCTACTCCACCAGCGCCGGCTATAGAGGCTAATAGAAAACAATTTAATATAGATTGAACATCTTAGAGAATTCTTATTGCCTCCTCAAAAGAAGCGGTTTGTTTGCTTGAGAAAGCACGGCGTCTTTTCCATAATTTGCTTATTGGGTATTCACGCCTGCCAGGAACAGTGGAATTTCCCGCATGTTCTCTCCATGACCGATATAAAAGCTGGTTCCTGTTGTCCAAAAGAGAAGGGTTGTCATCTACATTTTACATTTGCCATCCGATATTGCCCTTGATTGAACGCTTCCTGCACTTAGCTTAGTATTTAGCGGGAGGCGGGAATATCTTACGGAAGACCTTCCTATCTGCCAGGTGTAATTTTAAGTGGCGTGCATGCGTAATGAAGAGTTGTCTGCCCTGAATTTTTTTGCGAGCATATATATATGCTATAGCTATATAGCTATACCTCCCTGATCCAAATGTACTGACAATGTTTCAGACCTCGGATCATTAAAGATCAGACTTTGTCACCTTGTTGGTTGAAGATGCAAGGTGGACCTAGTGCACTCCTTCTGATGTCATCCTTCAACTAAAGTCTCCTGTTCAGAAATGCTTACTGGCTAGACCACAAGTTTGTATTGGCAAACTGCCTTAGCACCGTGAATGTTCCTGTTCACTCGCACCGTTTCTGTAAGGTCCCACGGATGTCATGCCTACACGTGTCTGGAGTCGCGCGCGATCATTGTCCGCCTTGAAGTTGATTGGTTGATCGGTTGATTATTAGCTCAAATTTGGCCAGGCCGTCCATGTTCACTGTAAGCCGCTTGCGAATTCCAACAATTTAGAATTTCTAGATGTTTTGGCAGATGTTTTGGCCTCATGGCTCAAGTGTTTAGAGCGTTGGCTGTACTAAAGCCTTCCCCTTACTGCGTGGGTTCGAATCCCATCGAGGCGACGAGTTTTTCACAGTTGGGTCAATATGAATTTAAAATTTGCCCCATAAAGTCTGTCTCCATGGGCACACATGCAGAATAGATTGGCTTATCGTAAAGCCGGCTTGAAATCAACTGCAATGTCATCAGTAAAACGAATTGGGTGGAAATCGGGGTTGCGGAGAGAACCAATAAAAATGACCGGATCAGGGCCTCGGAAGTGTGCGGTATTCAAATTGTCATTAAATAGCCGGCGTCCATTTAAACTCATCAAACACCGACGGAAATGCGCGGAATTTTACGTACCGGGTCATTGAGGACGTCGAGGAGACTTTGCGCACAATGACCGACAGGTATCGTTGGAAAAATGCAACTGAAAACGCTCCTGGGCATTTATCGCAGTCGAAAATGCAGTGGCGTGTCGGTAACGTAACTCATTTTCAGGGTGCGGCATCAGTAAGCAGTCTGTAAACAGTACGGCTTGAAATTAGAATTAGCGGCCGGGTCCCCTAACCCCAACATCAACCCCAATCGCAACCCCAGCCTGCACCTGTAGTGGACAGCCATAATGGCTACGTCGCGCCTCTCGCTAGCGCCTGCACCTACGTCCTAGCGACAGACTGCTATGGCACGCACGTCTGCCCGGCTTCGATTTGTCTTGTTGCAATTCACTGTCTGCGCCACGCACCTGGTCGATTCTCTGCCTACATCATGCGAGGCTTGTCACTACCTTCGCGTGGGCTCGGAGCCAATCAACGCACCTCCTCTCGCTGACTGCTACATTGGCGGGCACAGCCAGACCATTAGCGTAAACAATCTGCAACGGCATTTTTGCAGCGGTGACACACAGCTCGTCGCTCTCGCGGACGCCGCCTCCGCGGCGCCGGACGCATCCTCGTCCGGTTGCCAACTTTCCCCTTCACTTTTCTGTACAGAATAAAGTGTCCTAACAAAATGGCGTCCTGCTTCTAGCAACTTGGGATATGGCCTGAAGTTGTGGCGTACTGAGCGTACATCATCACCGCTTAGCCGGTACACACCTGCTAGCCCGCATTACCAAAAACCGGCAACACAGCCACACTACTTAATACACATAAGTAGCGCAAAACATGATTTGTTATTGAACCAAACGTTGCGTCAGGGTCATCTTATTTGCATTCACTGAAGTGCTGTGGAGAACACGATGGACATTGTCGAAATCGATGGTCAAACTGTCATCGTGCATGTCTGTGTGCGTGTGTGTGTGTGTCTGCTTCTGGGGTGTAGGGGTGTCAGCGGTGGGTCCACGTGATGGTCGTAGTGGTCGCTCACTTGCTTGCAGGTGAGACTACGCCTAGCGTCCATTTGCTGGCACCTAACTCTCACCTGTGGCTCCACGTAGCTGGGCTCTGCTCAG
>CACRXP010000367.1:334994-347194 GCA_902702965.1 Spirometra erinaceieuropaei | reverse complement strand
ATAAACGTTTGCGGGGTACTAAGGACCAGCAGAAATCATGGTGTCAACGTAGATCTTGAACCGATTTCATTCATTATGTACGTAAAGAAGCCGTGTACGGGGAGTGGAAGCGGATACAGCGTTCTTTACTGATAATCTCATGTTGTGAAAGTTGATAAAAATTGAAAGAGAACCCCAGAAACTATTACAGGACGAAGAAGAGCTGCAAGCATGAGCGAGATCTGGTGCATGAAATGAAATTCCAACAAATGTGTGGTAATGGACAAAATGCCGACCGGATGACGAAGAAATGCAAGTTCACGATAAAACTTCTTAGAAAATCAACCACTTCGACCCGTAAATGGGCAAAAAAGGTATTGGAGCATTCGTTACAGGCAATCTAAGCCTAAAAACGCAGTGTTCCAGGGTCGCAACGCCGACAGCGTCCACTGTGAGTGCGATACGCAGAACTTCTATAAACTTGCATATTGACATCTTCGGTAAGGTATATGAAGCATTTGTGCGGCCACGCCTGGAATATGCGATATAGGCTTGACGGCTGGAGCTTCGGAAAGATATAGGCATTCCTGGAGGTGTATAACGACGTGCTCCAAAGCCTGTTTTTGAACTCGAAACCATAACGTGTGAGCAGCGTCTGGCGGCCTTAGGCCTCTACCACCTCCACTATAGACAGGACAGAGGTGACCTTATACTAACGGTTTAATAGATAATGGGACTTGGTCTTGGTGTGGGCTGAAAAAAATGTCATCGAGATAGCACCGAAGACGACCCTCAAACGAAACGATTGCCAACTTAAAAAGGGACCGTGAAAACGTTCACTCTTTTTTCATAGAGAGTCTTTCACCGATGGAATTCTTTATTGACCTATGTCGTGCAATCTCTCGCGGTGAGTCTGCTTAAGAGGCTTCTGGTTACTCACCGATCAAATATCAGCCAGAACTCCCTGGGCTTCATCTAATGGGACATTATCTTAACTGCAATAGTAGTAAAAGTGTGATTCCCAGGTGCCATATCAAGAGAAGAGAAGGCGTTCACCAGGAGGGGTTTATTAGAGGTCTGATGTTTCGAGTAGTTACTTCGTCTACCCATCTTCAGAGACTGGCGTGGACTAGCGGACGTTTTTGTTGCGTGACCCGCCAATGCCGCCCGTGTGGCTGCATCCGACCCATATGTCACCGTGACTTGAATCACTCCCACCCTCGTCGGCGCGGAGACAGCCACATAGGCGACATTGGCAGGCATCGCAACAAAAACGTGCGCCATTTGAGTAGGGCCGTGCGCATAATTTTCCCATTCTCCGAAGATGGGTAGACGAAGTAACTACTCGAAGCTTCAGACCTCTAATAAACACCTCCAGATGAACGCCTCCTGTTCTCTTGATATGCCACCTAGGAATCGCATCTTCACTACTTATGATGTGAATTACAGGCGCGAAGCGATTCAAGGATGCTTTCTACACGCCGCTGTGTTTAATAGACTTCAACCACATTGGAGAACACCTGAATATCATTCGGACGAAAGAGACGTGTTAACAGAGATGCAGACTTATTGGTATTGTTCCTGGCACTGCAGAGCGCACAAGCACAGAAAACTGAACAAACGTTAGTACACAACCCCTCTCGTCGAAGCATCTTACTGTGACCCAAAAAAGTCCTACAGCATGGATACGGCCTTAACACAACTGACGCCGACTCGGTCACGTTCATTGCTTCTTTCGAATCAGTGCTACGTCAAACCGGCGCCACAGACGGGGCCATCGACCTCATTCGACACCAAATCTCCTAACCTCTTATGGCGCACCAAAAAAGCAAGTCGCTGCTGAGATTAACAAAAGAGTCTCAGGGAGTTAAAAGGGGACGCCGAAGTATTTATTCTGCCTGCAGACAAAGGCCGATCAACCGTTATCCTTGACAAGGCAAACTACCGAAAGAAGGCCCTCATGCTCCTCAACAATCGAGATTCCTACAAATTCAGCGACGCCGGCAGTCTGAAGTCCCTACAGGCGAGGGTTAACAGAACTATAGCTCAACTAAAGAAGGACAAGGTCATCACCGTCAAAGGCTGGTATATGGCAAAGCCCACAGAAACACCGATGGCGAGATTCTACGGTCTTCCAAAGGTACACAAGCCGGATGTTACCCTCCGACCAATTGTCTCACTCCGAGGCACACACACATACGGTATTACAAATTGGCTGTTTCAGAAGCTAAGATTCCTAACTGCGGGCTCGCAAGCAACACCGCACTCAGCAGAATAATTCCTTGACAAAATAAGGGCGGTCACGATCGACGCGAATGAGAGGATGGTGTCATTTGATGTCGTCTCACTCTTTACGTCCATACCACAGGCCCTTGCGGCCGAGACGCCTAGTGACCTGCTACGTCGAAATTAAGATAAGGGCGATGGTCAGCCCACAGCTCAGGATCCCATAAAACTCATGGGGCACTGCCTCATGACATTCTTTACCTTCGAGGGGATCACATATGAGCAAATTAAGGGCACTCCGATGGGTTCGCCAATCTCCGGGTTCATTGCCGAGATGCTTCCGCAAAAACTCGAGAAGCGACTGCTCGGGGAGTGCACACCCAAGTTTTGTGCTCGCAACGTTCATGATACCTTTGTAATCATCGATCAGGATAAAATAAACTACTATGGAGAACTAATAAGCTCAATCATTCCCGATCTACGGTTAACGAGGGAAGAGAGATTGGAGGACAAACTTAAGTTCTAGGATGTTCTCGTCTGCCGCCAACCGGACGGCAAACTGGCGACATCAGTCCTCAGAAAACCGACAAACACGCAGTAGATGCTCAGTTACAACAGCTACCACCCACAGTAACACAAACGAAGTTGTGTACACACACTACACCGACGGATGGAAACTCATTGCAGCTCGCCAGCCGCCAGACTGGACGATATGAAGCCCCTCCAAGCCCTCTTCAGAGCCAACGACTATCCGCGAACATTCGCTGAACGGAGCCGAAGGCAACCAGGGAAAGGGAGTGAAGAGCATAGTCAGTTAGTATCTTGGCGGAGCATTCCGTACACAAGAGAGGTCTCCGAAGCCGTGGCTAGATCCTTCGCGCTGCTCGAAGTAGGCGTTGCCCACAGGCCCGACTCAACAACCCGCCGGCAATTGATGCGGCCAAAAGACCGATCCCTGGCAGGATATGTCGACCATTGTCTACCGACTTCAGTGCAGTTGCGGGATGTGCAGCTACGTTGGGGAAACCGGCTGACGGCTGCAAACACGAATGCACGAGCATAAGTTGGCTGTGTGGGGGTTGGACCCAAAGTCAGAGGTAGCAGCCCATGTCGCGCAAATAAGACATCTTCAACTTTGACGTCCTTAAGATTGCGGGCCGGGGCGGTGCTCATACGGCAAGGCAGACGCAGGAAGTGCGGATGTCCACCGACTGGTCTGTCAACCGCCACATCAATTTGTCTCCCCCTTATCTGCCTTTACGAACCTTCTTGACGGGGGACAGTCACGCCGCGAGACAATCAGGGCGGTCGACTATCTCCGCGACCGACGAGGGTGGGAGTGATTCAGGTCACGGTGACGTGCAGATCGGATGCAACCACACAGGTGGCATTGGTGGGCCACGCATCACACAAAGTACGCCGCATAAGTAGAACAGTCTCTGAAGATGGGTAGACGAAATAACCACTCGAAACGTCAGACCTCTAACAAACCCCGCCGGGTGAGCGCCCCCTCTTTTCTTGATACTGTTACAGCTGTGAACATGCTACTATCGTGATTTCAATGGATCATTTTGCTTACATTAACTTTGGCACTGCTAGGCATACCGCGTGCAAATGCAGGGAATTTGTTGCACGCTCTTATCTCGAAAATCGTCCACCCTTTTGACACTCTGTCTCATCATCAGTCTTATACATTTCGCATACTAAACCGCCTGTAAATATTTGCAACTTAATTGTTTTCCATGCGGATCTAAATCGTTCAGGAGAGGTTTTCACGGGCTTCTGCAATTTACTCCAAATATATTGATTGATTGACGTTAAGTAACGGACTTACTTGGCCCACTCCTCATATGTCCTGGGCTTCGAAGACTTGGTTGTGGATGTAACTCGCTGATTTAGAAGAACGGGGAAATAAAGGTACTCTAATTAGTTATGCATATTCTTCAAGTGGTATATTAAATCACAGAAAAACCAGAAACAGAAATTTCTGCAACTCGTTGTCAATTCATCATTGCTAACTCCTGCATTAGCGTTCCAGAAAAGGTGGATACCATATATGCGTGTCATCAGCTATTGATAACGCACCTCAAAGTTGTACGCAGTAGAAACAAATTCAGGGAATATGGTGCAAACTGGACAAGCAGACTTAGCACTTTACTAGTAAAACATAACACTTTCAATTTAAAATATTATCGGTCAGGAAGAAAAATGTCACAAAGATCATTTTTTCTCTTTAAATCACAGTCTCTGTTTTCGGAGCTTACGGGAATTAGACAAAATGTGAACTGGTCGGTGCTGTAGCTTGATAATACGAAAATAATCCTTAGGGGGGGGGGGTAGGCTGCTGACCTTTGTACCCTTGCCTGTAGCCGCAGATATACAGCCCTCACTTCGAACCGCGGGAACCCCGGGAATGGCAGCTGCTTCGTCGATTACTGGGAGACTCATTTTAACAACAGTTTCGTTTCGCTTTGTCTCTTCCAGCCATCTCTGCGGGCAGTGTAAAATGGAAAACATTTAACAGCATGTAAAATTGACAAGGTGGCGTGGGGATTGAATGAAGGATCTAGACAATATAACTGATAACAAGAAAGATTGCCTTAGAAAACATAGCGTATCCACCCTGATCGATAAGCCTGTATACATGCTATAAAAACAGTGCTGTAAATTTACTACAACTTAATTCAATGCTTATATCTGCTTAAGTTAGTTGGAGTGCGACATTGTCAAGAAACCTGTGTTATGAGGCTTTTTTCTTAATAAAATTAAGCCAAGCCTAGCTGAATGAATAGTTTAACCGGTAAAATCTATAAAACCTATCAAGGGATAGAGAAAAGGAGTTCGTTTAGAATATTTTAGAGAAATAGTTTGTCTAAATTCATAGATTTAGACTTTAAAGTTCCTATAGAAATAAATGTGTGAGATATCCAATCTTACGCCAGGTAGCATCGGAAAATGTATCATAGTTGCAAACTGTTGCTACTCAGGAAGTTGTCAATAAAGCATACATGTCTTTGAATTTACTGGATGGTCTTATCGCCGTTTACACTACTGCGTTTGTTTCTCTAATAAATATTTGCGAGCTCTCATCTCCCTGTGGAGAAAATCTTCGGGAAAATATGATGTAAAGTTATTCGGACAGAGCTGAACTTAAACTTCTTAATTATGTTCTGTGACCTACAATTAAAACAAAAACGAAGCACACTCTAGCTACATCCTTAAAAAGATGATATTTCCTAACTAACAGACTTTAGCATGAACTAGTGAATGAGGACAAATAACTTGTGCCAAATTTCGAGTTTTGACTCCTGTCGTCTTGGAATGCTTATTAGGAAGAATTAAATTTTGAGTAAAAGAAGTAACAGTTGCTGTAGCAACATTGTGAACACACGTGTGATATCCTAAATAGTCTGGGAACATATTTTAGCGCTTCCCTTGTGAATTCAAAACCACTGTCCAAATGTTGAAATCACTATCAAAAAAAGTCTCCAAGTGGAACCCGGCTAAATATCTGATTGCGAAATGCTAGTTAAGATACAGAATCTGCTCTCATATCAACAGTGGTCGGACCTAACATATCTGATGTTGTCGACCGTCTAGCGGGTGCCGATCGTAAATTTAATGTTTCCGAGCACATCTTAAGCAAGTAATATCAAAGCCATATGAATGCCAGTGTGGGAAAATCATCACAGAACAAGCATTTTAGCTCGTTAAGACCATGCTTTTATCCTAAAGACCGACATCGTGCCTCAAATCTGCCTAATAACAATGACTCAGAGTTTTTTAGAGAATGACAATTGCTTACTAATAAGACTAAAAAATAAGACTGAGACATACAAATGAAATGAAAGCTGTATTTAGGGTAAGCTGGAGTGCATTCTAGATTTGTGTGCCAAAAGTGAATTTTTAATGCGTCTGCATGTTGGAGAACGAAAGGAAATCTCAATACTCTTATAATTTGACGTCTAGAGAGGAGGCATGAGATCAGGCACTGCGAGTTTATTTCCGAAGTGATTTGATGTAAATTTCAGGCCACCAAACGGGCAAAGGACAGTCAAAAATCATTTAGCTTTTTCTTCTTTCTTGCATAAAAAAATTAAATAATCAGCAATTAAAATTGCAAATTTTTGAAAACAGTTTTTAAAAACCAGAACGTAAATAAAAATAGATTGCTTCATTACTCACCTACAGAAACAACGCTGCACTTCACTTAGACATAAAGAACAATAAACGAGAGCTATAAAATATTATAAAACGTACTATTACCAAGCGACTTCTTTATTAAAGGCAAGGAAATGATTAGAGATTGACCAAATTAATCACAAAGTATCTGACCTGAAACTCATCTTCCACTTCCTCTCTTTCTTCTTGAGGAAGATGTGCCGTACTGAGCAATTTGCCTGGCTTTCGAAGAAGTCGACTTTTAAGAAAAATCAGAGTAAAGCTTTAGACCTCGGTTCTTAAGTTTATTTGTTTTTATATTTTTGGATAGATAACGGACGCAATCCCCGTCATATTTAACAGCCAATAAACATCGAGTTTAGCGTATCGAGGGAAAATATGCTTTTATCCACGAGGGGTCTACAAAAAACAGTTTCGCACGCCAACTGCTGTGAGAAATATTAAGAGCATACCTATAAAAACAGAAATAATGTATAAACTATACGACAGTTTTTATACGGTGACATACTTAAATCTTTAAGCCACAAATTTCTGACGCAGAGCTGCTGGCAACGACCAGTATTGAGTGCAAGCTGCCTTAAGTAAGAGCTATAGAAAATATGTGAATGAAAGCGTATCAGCGGATGTCATCAATGCATAGGTTTCCCGCTGGTCGTTTTGCGAAGACGGCTAGACAGCGCTGATGAAAACCCAGATTAATTTGTGCATGCGAGATGGCACTTTAATTTAATATAGGTTTTGCCTTGACAATCACGTTCAGCTACGCACTCGGTGTTAAATTACCGCATGTCTTTCTTCTTGCGTTAGTCAGATTTTTCGTATTTTTCGTCTACTAAATTATTAACCTTGATCACAATACTTGCAACGAGGCGGTAAAATGCACCTTAAGTGAGCAGATTATAAATGTTAACAGTCATATTGACACAAATATTACAGATTATTCTGCATTTTGAGTTTATTAGGGCATGCGTCCTTTTACAGAGATAATTCTAGTTTAATTTTTAAAATAGTGCCGGAAGATGTTAGGAATATATTAAGGAGTTCTCCGCAACATCGAATATTTATCAAATAATAAGATAGTCGGGTAAAATGTTTGTCTACGTCAAAGGCATTTTTACTAGGCTTTGTTGCGATTTCCATCACGACCACATCCGTTGCAATCTATCTGTCAACATAAAAGCCGTGTGTCATTCTTAGCAAAGCTTCGTTTTTAAAACGTTTAAAATGCCTGTGAAACATGCAACATGTTCCGAATGGCACCTGTTCGCTTCCCCGTCCATTATTTATTTACCTAATTAGGGCATACGGGAAGGGGTCACCATGCAGTCATCACCAGTGACGCCGATTGTCAGCATTTGTCCCGTCGTGCGCATAAGTAGAAATTACTACCGAATATAGGGACACAGTACGTGTTATTGTCCCAATTAATGCGGCACTGCAGACTGAAGAAATTTCCCACGTATATCTGGCATTGTCAAGCCGATGAAGACGGGCAGGAATATAGGCGGCACTAATCACGCCTATTTTGGAGAGATTTTCGGAATGCATTTCAGCTCTTCAAGTGAGTACTTTCACATTTGAATTAACTGGGTGTACGTTAATATATCGTAATTCACATAGAAAGTGTCCCGGGGCCTCACCTTTTTAACGATGACAAGATCAGTAGATGAACCGTTGTCCTAAGAATGATAGACTGATTTTCAAACAACTCTTGAGGGGAACTATGTGTTAATAAATCGCTCTTGGTCGCTATTCAGTTTAGACTGCTTATATTGGAAGAAGAGCACCGTTCCTCAGAGTGGAATTCGCCTTAGTGGGGCTTACCACCGTCAACCTTGCCAACACATAGCCCCGTCATCATGAGGGGTGAGACTGGAACTAGGTCCCGCGAAACGTTTGTGATGAGTTCTTATCTAGAGTGAGGTCTGTGCATATTGCATTTCGTTCAGCTTAAGTGCCTGCCGTTGAATATATGCTGTACTTTCCATACCAGGCATTTCAGTTAGATAATTTTAGTTAAAAATTACATAAGCCAATTAGCTTTTATGTGAAAATAAAGTAAGCCATGAACCAAAGCGACTATTTATAAAGAAAAATAAGTGATTCAAGCGATAAAACTTAAAAATAACTTACTTCTCTGGATCTAAAGAACGGATCTTTTCTTCGCAATGCTCTTCTAATTCGGGAAATCGGCCCTCAGTGCCTGACCTATAAAGACAGTTAATCAGTCTCGGTTATTTATGATAACCTTAGAACTTTAAGAATTTTTTCGAGCTCTTTCAGCTTGTCACATTGTGTAATGTATTTATAATCCAGGTGCTCAATCGGTATATGATAAAGCGTGGTTGTTTGGCCAAACATCGCGCACAATTTTATAAATAAGCATGCGGAGTGTCTCTATATTGGTAAGTTTTTGATGCATCTAAACAAATGTTTATATGCGTCTATAAATTCAACAGAGTGTAACGAAGAAATATGTTATTTCGTGAATGACTATGCAGTATAATGTGCTTCAAATATTAAGAAGCCTACTATTAGCAGCAAGTTTAATTAATACGGATTGCTTCTTACAGGCGGAATGACGGAATCAGTTCTCGTTGTAAGCTAAAGTAAGTGATTGCTTTTCTACCAACTGGGTTACTCAGAACTCCCTCTGCTATAAGACATTCAAAGAGGACGAAAAAAGCGAACACTAGTGGATGGTTCGCAGGGAGCTAGGGAAAACAATGATTGACGCGTTATTTGCATCAAATCTTGAAACAGCGCTATCACCATGAAGTGCAGCAGAGAAATTAAAAAATGAGGGCATTCGGAACCGAAGCGAATTCTTCAGAAAAAGGGCGACGATCGCAAATGATCGCACATTTTCGTTGGTAATTTGTGAATAAACCTGCATTCTTAATTTTTCTCGAAATGGACACGTGAGACGGCGATGTTTCGGTCACGTTCAAAGCAACTTTCGGCTATCAACTAAGATGATGTCCACAAGTTACTGCACAGGAAGGCGAGCGTAATGGAGATAAGTCAAGGATAAATCACTTACAATGCTGTTGGACTTGCGCTGAATCCCTTCTTCTCTCTACTCCTCTCCCAGTCCGTTCCGGAGGCTTCATAACGAAGATCATGTTATAAGTACGTGCCCCTGTCATCACAACACTAGAAATTGTGACTCTTTCTGTGCAAAGCCTGAAATCACTTCAAACCTCTGTGAAACACGTAGTTGGACAAGGCAAATAAATAAAAGTCATCTGCAGTAAGTAAACTATCTCATGAAACCACTGTGCCATTCATGAATAACCATAGAACGCAGCCTGCAATTGTAGCATGCTCTTGTGCTTGCGGCTGAAAATTATCGGCATTTTAGAACGGTAAACAAATAGCCAAACGCGTCAATTTTTTATTGACTCCGCCGTGTAAATATGTAAAGTATACAGACATCCGCCAATGCAAGTCAATATTAAAGCACTCCTTGAAATAGCAACAAATTAGGGAAGGTTTTCTGTGTGAAAGAAAATAAAGTTGATGTTGACTTTTGTAGTGGACGTTCAGTTTATTCGACGACCAGTTTCCCTGTTTGAGTAATTCTTCGAATGTGACCTAGACGACCCCCTCCATGAAGAAGCACTTCTAAGCACCAAATACTTTGGTAAATGTCTTCAAATAGTATCTTTTTCCGAATTTCTAACAAACACATAATGTCAAATCTGCCTTTATGGGTAATCGATTGGAAACACTGAAAACCGCAAGGAATTCGACGATGTTTCAAGGCCGATCAGAAACTTTACATACGCCAGAAAAAAGGTAAGATGCCAATTAATTTGACGGAAGAAAATCTTCCGTTGTATACGCAAAGTAACATGACTAAAATTACAATTACACTTATTAATTCTCTTTAAATTTATTAGTCACTGACCGCCTAGCAATATGTGCTCGTTTGAAAACCTTGATCGTATAACCCGTCTTTCGGCAAAATGGATCAAAATTCTCCTCGCCTTTTTGAACCGCATCTCAATAAATTCAATTGCGTAAAGAATACAGCAAATTCTCGTGTAACAGTTATGTACTCTATACTCAGAATGTGGGCTGTTCACGGACCGCTATACCTGAAAGTACTCTAATACTTAAAGGACATTGAAGTGTTTATTTCATTAAAAAATTATTTTCAGAGATCATTCTATGTGTGCTATCATATTTACTCAGAGATTTGCATGGACATCCTCTCTGTGCACATAAAACGGGAGAATACACTAAAACAACGTTTTTTAAGGTTTTTTGGAATTTCCTATTTTCTAAAAAACTTGGTAGTTTTAAACAGAGTAACATTGCATTTAGTATTACTCTTGTACTTTTAATTCTTTTACAGTTGTTAGTTGAAAATGCAGATATTCGGTTTATGTATTTGTGTCGGTTTGCGAGTTATTAGCAGTCATCCATAAGTTGCGACACCTTTCCTGTGTTAGGTTGCCTGCTGAACTTATCATCTATTCAGTTTCAACGCTAGCTGAACGTAGCTGATCATGGTTTCTCGCATTCATTCAGTGTTTTCTCCAGCCTTGCACTTGGCATAGGTATAAACGTGCCGGCAAATTTGGTAGTTTGGTCTTGGACCTGCCAAAACTTAGATTTTTCGATCCTGGTATTAGAATCACGCATTCTTACTTGATAGCTAAGTTGGCACGACAAAGTAATATGAACCCCCCAGTTATGCAGGTGGCCTTGTGTTTACTTTCAGGAAGGGTACCTATTTCCGTGTCCAAGCCCTAACCCAGGCACTAGTCCGGAACTGAAACTTAACCTCGACCCTAACCCCAATCTCTCTGGAACTTAGCGCAAGGCCCTGAATAGGCGGGGGTGGCAGCCCGCGCCTCCTTGCTATCCACAGCTCTGTCCTGCTGCCCTTCTGTCCGCCTCTTACTCCCCGTTGGTTCCCTGCTGAGACCGCGAGGCTTGTAACAACCCTCACAAGAGCATGGAGCCAATCAACGCTATGCCCTCCCTGAGTGGCTGGCGGAAGTTAACTGGGACAGAATGAAAGGCGAATGTAACGTTCCTTGAGCTGAACAGGGTTGTTTGAATGCTGTGACACTTTTGGCGCGGAACTGGGATGGCGATTGTGTAACTGCGTTCTGGTGAAGATAGTCGGCGTCCCTTCCACTAGCTGCCGCCGACAGCCTCCCCACAACGCACCGTCGTTCTCGTCGCTATCTCTTATTCAACGTCGGCTCCCCCCTCGGCCTTTCCCTGAAGTTGCCCACAGCGCTGCATCCCCACCGGTTGTTTAGCTGGTATGCCAGGGTCGCCTCTCCATCCAGACCGGTTATCTCACTGCTGTTTCTCATTCTAGATGTACACTAACAATTATTATACGTAATTCCGGTGCCCATCTAGTTCCATAATACTTTAGCCAATGCTTGACGTGCGAATGAGTATCACGAGATGCTAACAGGTCTGTTAAGATAGATCTCCGCCAAGACTTCTTCCCTGCGTTTGGTTACTTTGTTGTGTGCTATCCTTGACGTCCCCGGCCGCAACACGCACACACGCGCTGGGAGCAAAGACTCTCAACGGAGGACACAGAGAAAACAACTGGCTTGGAGAAACCGCTCGCAGCGGCTGCTTGCAGAGCCTTGTGTACGCACTTCCTTAGCAGTAAAGGTTGTCCAACCCAATCCGTCTTTCCTGACTTCTGATTTGAGAAACTTTGTTGTCTTTTCGACCATTGCGGACTTTCGAGTCAGACTCAAATCACAACATTCTTACCACTTCAACGTCCCTTGCAGTTTGATGACCGGCAAGGCGAACCGAGTTCATCT
>CACRXP010000367.1:299457-310096 GCA_902702965.1 Spirometra erinaceieuropaei | reverse complement strand
GGCTCGGTCTCAGCGTGTCTCCATCGCGGTTGCACCTTCATCTCACGCATTAGGTAGTCGGTCACCTGTGGATCTGTCGTACTGAGAATGGCTAACCATCATCCTTCTCAACTCCCCCAAATGACTTATGAGATTACTCGTCCACACTTGCATACATGACGTTAGAATTCACCGCAATGTCGGCACATTCAAAAATCCCCCTGTCACCAGCGTCACCACCACCAGAAGCTGGACAGTTAGCAGTCTATTCTGCACGTATTTCCACTGCACATGTACGCCACGCTAGGCCTGGCCAATCACTCGCGAATATACAGCACTGAGACTGGGGGGACCGGTAGGCATAAACACCAGTATTCACGCTCCTCGCCTGCCTCAGCTGCCCACACTGTCCATGGACATTCAATCATATTCGTTTCAGTGAACATCTCCGCTAAACACCACACACCAAACCCCATCATCACGCTTCATCAGACCAACCCACACATCACATCCAGAGCCGATCCACATTACCTACACCAAGCACAAAATAGACTTCTCTCACTTAACTGAGAAGCATGTTCTTTGGTGCACCCTGGGGCCTAAGGAGGTCGCACATAGCATACATATACGGGGACAGGGAAGAGAGAGTGTGGTCGATTCCGGGGAGTCCATCCCCACGGCACTTTAGAGCTTTTCCTCACTACAAACAATCTAACACGCTTGAAAATCTCACGAGGCGTAAAAGGTCGTGATTTGGAGACTGGGTAACTCGATCCTTTCAGGAAAAAGAATCAGCCTGCAATAGCCTCTTTTGAATGTGATCTCTACGACACTCTCACGTAAATGGGATCCTAGCCGAAAACCTAGTCCATCGTGAGTGGACCAGGCGCGTGCGGCTCGCGTAGATTAACTAGTTAGCTGCGTCAGTCACTCGCGTCCGATCCCGCTTCTTGGCGTCTTGACTGCGTCTTGCCACCGGGTCTGGAGAGGGTGAAGTAGATGCTGCGCAAGTCTGTCACTGTTTTGTGCCCACACGGTGACATCCTCGCTCACGACGATCAGACTGATGGGTGTGCAGTTAGGGAAAACAGAGATCAGAGTGTAGGCCTGCTCCTCAACCTTGGCACTTCAGTTTTGTATTCTCTTATTTTCCGTCGCCGCAGAGATGCGGACCTAGTCTGCAGCGTAATTTCCCGTTAGCTGTCAGACGTGGTTAAAAATATTCGCCGGAATTCCGGCAAGATCTTGCCAAGAGAATTTTTCGCTCTTAACAAACAAAACACACGGAAAAGGAGAAATAATTTCAGGTCTTTTAGGCACTGGGAGGACGCGAGGAAGGGGGGGGAGTAAACAGTTGTTGGCCGCTAACTGAAAAATCGACCGGTGACTAGCAGAGTAAACAGCGTTCCCCTGGATCAAAGCAAGGGATGCAGGTGGTGGTCCAAAAAATTCATCACTGCGAAAGATGAATTTAATGTTTTCGACGACCGCAAGTTGCGGGAACTGCTCAGAACGCAAACAGCGAGTAGCAATCCCTTTAGATGAAGGATAATGTTGTGTAACGTTTGTGTTCTCAAGTAACGTATTTCGGTTATCAGTTGCATTGACAGAAAAAGACTAACTTTATTCAACTGTTAAAGGTTCACCTCCTATTCTGAATGAAGAATTCTTCAGATGAACAAGAGAATGATCTACATGCTCGAAGGCTTTATCAAAATGGAAGAAAACTGTGTGATGAGCGAAGAGCTTATCCCCAAATCACAAACCATAATCAAAGAAGGAGGTCTGTCAAATGTCAAAAATCAAGTTTTTAGGAATCCGTGCTGAAACTCGGTTAGTGGGCTATTAGTTTTGTCCCTAAAATGAGCCACCTGGGAAATGCGTTGGACCAGCCGGGGAGGGGTAAAGATTAGGTCACGGCACGCGTCAACAGGTTGCACAGAGTCCGCGTGCTCCCAACAGTGGGGGTGTGGTCGCACGTCTAGGCGCAGGATCACGCCGTCCTAGCCACTTACGCTCAGTCTCAGTATCAGTCGGCTGACCGGCTCCGGCAGCGAACAGGCGCATGAGAAAGGGGTAGGAAAGGTCGATCCTCACTTCAGTGCGTTCATCACGACACAAATCTGACGCGCTTAAAAACGATCAAGACTAACGAAAAATCGTGGCTTGGAAAACTGCCAACCGACCAGACAGTTCGATCCGATCAGGACGGGGAGTCACATTTAATGGCTCCTTCTGAATGTGACGTCGATGACACTCCCAATCAGGTGATATTCGAGCCGCCCGCCGTGTTTCTGCGAAAACGTGGCCCATTGTGCATGAAGAGAGAGGCTGATTCTGGGGATTCCATCCACACAAAACTCAGCGCGTCCCACAATGCCAACAATGTGAGGAGATTTGGATCCATCGCAATTCACTTCATGTCGTGGCTAGAGGGCTGCCAGCTGACGAGATAACTGGCTCCAGCTCTCAGGACAGAAAGTCGGGCTGCAATGGCTCCTTCTAACTGTGGCTTCTATGGCTCTCTCGCGCATCTAATATCCAAGCCGACACTCCGTGGACGGACCAGGCGTGTGCGGTCCGCGTAGAGAGGCTGTTCAGCTTTGACGGTGACCTGAACCCAATCTCGCCTCTTGTCGTCCTGAATTTGTCTTGTGTACGGGATCGGAAGGGCGAGGAGGGAAAGCGTGCGGAAAATGCTGCGCCAGTCCGTTATGTTCGTTAATGCGGATCACAAGTCGTCGGCCGGTATGCCCAGACTATTATTATATGGTCTCGGAATGCATACTACCTCTATATATATGATGGTAGGAGGCGCTCACCGAACGTTCTAACGGAACTCACTCGTTTCATTGTGCCCTATGGGCTCTCTCTCGAGCCCAACAAGCAACCACACAGCGGCGCATGCTATAGGCAGTATGTTATTACCGACAAAGACAAGGGAGACTGGAATGACCATTTCTGGCTTATTAACCGTCTTCAGACGGTCATACCCAACCGTGAAGTGTGAAATACCTGGGGCCCGATCCCGCGATCTGTTAGTTAGAAGTCCAACGCCTTTAACCACTGGGTCCCAGGTATTCCACACTTCGGGTTTGGGCATGACTGGCTGACGACGGCTAATAAGCCAGAAGTGACCATTTCAGTCTCCCTTGTCTTTTCCAGTAATAACATTCTGTCTAAATCATTTTCTGTTCGGCAGAAAATCGGTGGATTGTGCACTCACAAATAGAAGGACCTTTTCCACTTATCAGCACCACTGCTAACTTAGCAGGCAATCCTGTTTCGGCATTTTCTGGCAGGTTCTGTTTTATTAATGAGTACGTGCACCAGCTCGACATCTTTGGCGTCAGTGCATCAGGGTCCAGGCTAATTCACGCACTAAACAGTTTCTGTGCCGTCGTCAACTTCAAAAGCTTATCGCCACGCGACCTTTCCCCTGCTCTATCCAAAGTATTTTATGGTCCACATTACACATGAATTTGTGGCCACATGACAGCCCAACCGTCGTTGCCCTACCATCATGGTAGACTTGCACAGCACCCACCGAACTCTCTCCTCCTCCCTCACCTAGACCCGGTGTCATGACGGAATCAGAAAACGGGAGGTGGAATAGGGCCTAGCTGGCTGACACCGAGAAAACCCGCACCTAGACGCATCGTCACACCCACTGGCCCAAAACCTACACTGGCCAGGATTTTGCACAAGAAAACGGGAGGCCGGCTCGAGCCTCATCTGGTGCGATGTGGGCCGGCGCCTAGACCTACCACCACGACACCGCCCAATGTTGGCATTTGTTATGGGTGCGCACTCGCTTTAACGCCTGCCAGACCCCTACCTAGCCCCTGTGTTGGTGCAGTGCGTCCATCGCGTGGCACAGCAGACAACAAAAGGAACCATGCACATTGGAACGAACTGTAACTTTACCCGCCTAAATGCTGCTTATCGTCTACGTTTTTCGCCCCTGGTTGCCGACTTTACGCCACGATTCAAGTAATTATCTCTCCCAAATTTCCAGACGGAAATATTGGCATATTAATTCACGAAGTATTTTAATTTCATGCTACACTGCTACACATTTCTTAAAGTTTGAAGGCGCAGCATCAGAACGTAATGCATGTGAGCCGGGTTCTGTTAGGAGAGTGCAAACTATTCAATGTTTGCCTTCTCAAATTTACCGCAGAAGTATAGGCTGACTGAAACAAAAACAAAGCCTGTAGCTCCGAAAGGATTTATTTAAATTTGGAAAAAGAGGAATTTACTGTTTGGTAATATAATCAGAAAAAAACTAGTAGAATGAGCTATTAGCACCCAATTAGGGCCAGTAAAAGCTTCTCATAGTCCCCAGACGTGTCGTCCTTGATAGCTTCCTCCAGAGACTCGTTGTATCGAGTCAGGTACGCGTTCTTGATGTCTTCCATGTCAATCTAAAAAAACGAGCATAACATGTATGTACTCTAAGAAAAGCGTAAACCTCTGTGAACTCAGATTGGCCAAACCTGGGTCATACAAGGCCAAAAGAGGCTAAAAATATCGGTGCCATAGCATACCGCCTTTCAGGAAATCTGAAGCCCGACAACTTCCTTGTTATCAAGTCTAACTCCATCGAAACCTTCAAGGAGACAGAAATATCACGCTGCCTGAACGTGAATCTCATTTGTTGGGGTTAATGCATCGACAACACACTGTTTACTGACTTCTTAATTTTCATGAGAACGCCTATGTCTCAATTCTGTGAAAAATGAGGACGCAGGTTCTAGTCAGAGGCTTCCAAGAATTTCAGCTGCGCGGCCTTTTTATTGTCCAACAGGCTATTAAATGACATGAAAACATTGGAAGTTAAACCGGAGAGGTTTAGAAACATCAGCTGAATTGCGGTGAACAGTTAGTAAACAGGTAATCAAGTGAACTCGTGCGCTCGATACGATGTCTTTGCCGCTTAGACCAGAGGGGCTTGAGTTGAGGTACCGGACTAATTTACCTTTGACAATTTAGTCTCATTTTCTTTGACCGTATTGTTTGTTTGAATGTGACGAAAAACCACACACCTGTACAACCCGCCTTGCTAGCGTGCTCCGCCGGCGTTTTCCGTTGTAAGTTTTTTTAACGTTGAAAATCTCTATATTTTTCACTGCTCAGTTTTACTTGCTGCTTTTATGGCCAGGGGCTCGTGAGATATAACTCGTTAGTACGTGAGAGCATTACCGTTTACGTCATTGGTGACCCCGACGTGATACGAACATGCAACATCAGGTTCGCAACATCGTTAGTCAGAATTACGGCCCATTTGCAGTAATCGTAATGTCCAACTTATTTAAACCTTGTGCCTAAAATGACGTTTTGTCAAACGATATTTTAAAGCTGACGATAACACGCGCTACACGTACGAACGTTCCCGAGAACTTCGGCAGAATAGGCATTTTTGTTGAAAACCTAGGTCCCAAGATTGCTCTTGTTTCGGTACAGTATTCATCTGTCTACTGATACCGGGGCTGAGCCCCCCCTCTTCACTTCCTGTCTTTACCACAGCTATTACGATCCTCTAGTGGGATCGAAATTTCAACCAAACCTCGTCACCCCTTCCCCCAACCCGAAGGACGCCTAACCCTTTATTTAAACTAAACATTGATCGAATTACCGTTGGTGATGCGGCAAGTTAGGTAACAATGCCGACTCAACAATAAAAAAGCCTAGCAATCTCTTACCTCTGACCGCCAAACCACTATGCGCATAAGTTCATCATCATTTGTCCCCAGGCCAACAATCGCTCTGTTCAAAAGTTCGGCGAAGGCCATTGGACGACTAATTTGTGCCGTCACTGTCAAAGAAAATGTTGCAAATTAGTGCAAGTTGACGCTGTATGCAGTAGATTACACGCTGCAGGCGAATGTTTACAAAGTCTTACTTACGTGTGGTGATGAGGGCATGCTTGAAGTCCCCGGAAGTCTCACTGGCGATTGCTTCGACTAGACGCAGTTTGCTGATCTGAAAGGAAATTTGTGCATTTGTACCCTCTCTCGAAAGAATGAGGAGGTCCCACGTGACATAATCAAACGGACCAAAGCGAGGTGGGGACAATTATGGAGAAGGAGTCGTGAACTGATCCTTTGGCTTTCTGACTGCATGAAGAAGCCTATAGTTTGACTTTGATGAACCAGACCAATTTTCTTAGAGATTAATGTGCGAGTTTCGAATAAATTCTTTGTCGCAAACCTTCTCAGGTTTTGTCCCATAATTGATAGCAACAATTGAACTGAAATTCATCAGCTTCGGCGGAATTGCAGTGTAATGCCAACAGTCCACCCACTTGCAGTCAGCAATATATAAATATTGATTAATCTATCATACTGGCAGCAGGGGTAGTAGCTAGAGGCTCATACGCATGTTTCACCTAGGGGATCGGCTCATCAATACATTTATTTCTAGGGAAATTGGAAAGGCATAACACCAAACCTGGAATATATACCAGAAATCATACAGTGAGTTGGCGCAACTGCGTCATGCAATGGCACAAAATCGGTAAAACATGTGTCTTGGCTTTCAACTGCTAGTCATGCTGCAAATATGCTACATAAATTTAGCGCGGGAAGGAGGTAGGACGTATGCCTTCCTCTAGAATTTTGTGCGCATTTTTTTGAAGCAAATTACACAACTTTCTTCGAAAACTCGGTTACAAAAATTATACAACTAACGAGTCATGTATGTGACTCGTACAGGTGTTCTGCCCAAATTGCCCAATGCTCTTTAGTGTTCCTTAACAGCCCATCTGAAATAGACGACTTATGCTGTCCTCAAATTTAGTCTTGATTAGGGTGTAAGCCTCTCTTTTTTTCCCGTTTAGGCTGCATAAATCCCTCGTACTTTTTTGAGAAAAAGTCTGCCAATGATTGCTAGCGCATCACCTTACCTCCTCATAAGCCTTGCTGATTGCCATCAGCTGCCATGGATTCCTGTTGCAGAGAATGTTGATGAATGTGGCCTCATCTGTTCCAAGCTTCCTATAAACAAAATTTTGGCATCAAGTTAAGATTGTTCGCAAACAGCGTATCATGCGTTTTGTCTGCTGTAATAAACATAAAATTTCGTTTGACACTACCAAAGTGGCTAGCCATGCGATTGAATACTTACGATCAAAGTTTGAATACTAAGAATGTTTGCTTAGAACAAAGCAACCATATAGCGGGGCAGCCTATATCTTTGAGGATTTTGCTAATCTAAATCCCATTAATTCTATAAAGTGTACTTCATTTGTGCCCCAAGTATACCAGCGCACGCCTCAGATTTCCTCCGAAGTGTCCGCGTTGCTATTCCGTCGGAGGAACCAAGATGTACTCGATAGCATTTATTTTTTATTGAACAAACCCCTGAACACTCTCTGACGTAAACAAATTCAGAAATCTAATTAAAAACGAAGACCGGAGAGAAAAAGCACTTTGGAATCGCTTTCTTAGTCAGGCCCTCTGCAATTCTTCGCAGCTCTACTTTATGATACATCTAAGGTAGCGGGCAAGCAAAGTGGTCAAGGAATTGTGGCACACAGCAGTTCGCCAGTGTCTTTTCACTTGGATACTGGGCCATATTTTGGTGCCAATTCCTAGTTGCTTGCTCGTCCTTGTGTGGCCACCCCCGAGTGTGCGCGCTCCGGCCAGCAATCCGGCCATATTGACGAATGCCACCCCCGAGTGACCTTGAACCCACCCAATTGGAAACGAGAAAGCCTGAACGCGTGAAACAACTGGTTGCGCATTCGGCTTTCTGAATAACTCCACACGTTGGTCCTAGGGCCTAAGTTATGACCAGCCGACGATTGCGACCAAGACGCAGATGGTCATCCCAGTCGCCCTTATTTTCTTTGATAATACTTCGTGTTTGTAAAAAGAGAGGAGGTCTGAAGACTCACTTTTCTCCAGCGTTGTAGAGAGCCTCGGCATCTGCCCTGGCAGCCTTTCTATCAATAAATGTGTCAACACCCTTGTTGAGCATAGTTTGGATCTGATCCTCAGTCGGTTCAGGCCTTTGGGCTGCGAGCAGAGCGAGGAGGATTCTTCGGAAGTAACCGCTGGTGTCCGACTTTATGTGTTCCTCCAAACTGTCGATGGATCCTGTGAGATAACGGATGAGGAATTTAGATGTTGAACTAGATAATCGAACGAAAACAAAGGGGAAACAAAAGAGTGGAGTAACTCACCTACTTTACCATGCTTTTGGAGCACTAAACAAGTGAAGAAACAGAAACGTAAATAAGAATGTTTTAACAGGTTAAGTAGTACGGATTTTGAAAATAATGGTCTGTTTCGCTGATAACAGATGAGCAACTGTCATCCTCTCTAACCCGCAGCGAAACTCACAAGGCTTTATGCTTTATAACCATAGGTACTAGTCTGGTGACTTAGCGCCCTCATGCATACAAAACACACCCGTTTCGATTCAGCTCAGATACAGGAGATTTCTCAACACCTTATTCGATCTTTGGTAATTATTTTCAAAATTTCTTGCAGCCGCAAGATCAGTTTAAGTTAGCAATGACCTAGATGTTTCTACTTTCCCCAAATTAACTGCTCTACCTCATTCAAACGTGCTTGTCAATGCTAATGAAAATGACAGAGAAGGAGAGACGTCCAACAAAGGGCCTTAGTTCCGTCCCGAGATCCAGAATAGCAGTTCCGGTTATCCATTCTCCGAGAATAGAGATTCCACTGCATAGTTTTCTTAAGATGGCGTATCTGGACCGTATCTCCGGAGCAGGGAGTGTATTTATCGAACCAGCCCGGAACAATGATCTTCTATTCTGGGCTAGAAAAATGGAAGTCGCAGGAATTTGAGCAGCTCTTTAAACCACCTTAGGCAGCTCAGCTTAAAAGGCGTTTTGCTTGAATGTTTAAAGAAGACGAAAGTCCTTACGCTTAGGTTTATAGCTTAAGCTGTCGTGTACGCACAGGTTTTCTGACCCCAGAGCAATGTCATTAAGAGCAAACGAGGCTGGACGGGCTTTGAGTTGCCATTGCTGCAGACGGAATTACTTGCATAAAGCTTACTGACAGAGCAGGTAGGGTGTGGAGGTAAGCCTATAGCTAGAAAGCTTGCTGAATACCGTATGAGTTCACTAAACTCCACTACACCTAATGGGAATTGGTCTCACGCCGACGGCCATTAGACGGTTTCTTTAGAGTACTCAAAACGCATTCAGTGGAGGCTGGTTTGAAATTCGGGGAAGATACTCGAGGTCAGAGAAGACGAACGGCGGCTTTATCGGGGTTCACACGAAAATATTGTCAACGAGGTAATCCATTGTATTTCTGACGGTAGATGTGGACGGTCAGGTGTGTTTGCTCTGTAGCCGGCAGATTACTCGTGAAGTTTTATCCGATTAAGAAGAGCCTGTTGAAGTCTGCAAGCGAGTCGAAACGGGCGTCCCAGTCTCCGTTTGTCCCTATTAGTACTTAAGTCACGGTCAAACGTGTTTCCAAATGGTATGTTTTGACTGTGCAAATAAACACACCTTTGGCATACTCCTGTTTGAGCTGCTGGAGTTCCGCGGTGGTTGCCGTGCAAATAACCTCGATTAAAGCATCCTCGTCTGTACCGAGACCGCGGATGGCTTTATAGCAGATTTCGGCTTTCAGTTCAACAGGGGTAAAGAATAGTAGGTCAACCAACTCTCCAAAGTCGCCGCTCAGCTCACTGTCAAGATTCTCCCGGAGGTCCTGTTTTATTTTAGAAAAGTGTTTAAAAGAGTGAAAGGCGGAGGAGGAAAAATATTAATAGCACTTTGACTCTTTTGAAACCGCTTAAGGACCGTTTGATATCGAGACTTACCTTGCCGTAAAGGGCCTTGTAACGGGATGCAATTTGCAAGCGTTGGGAACTCGTTCGGTGCCCCAAAATCTCCACAACCATCGCTTCATCGGTACCTTTGGTGGAAAGAGGTGTTTGGCGGGTAAAGGCTCAAGATTTAATAAACGCATAGAGATTTTTGAACCTGTTAACGACGGTCAAGTACGTAGGGCGCTCAAGAAATAGCATTTGATTAAGGTCATATTAATTTTCAATGTGAGCATCTGCATTTAGTTGTGCGGAACCTAAGGACACGGCCCTCGTTCAAAGTCTAAAAAGGAGGTGATTTTTCGCTCAAAGTACTGCCATATCACCAAGTAGGGTTGACACCCCTAACTAAAATCAATTTCAGTTGCACAAGTTGTTCGTTCAGCTGGACGGCAGTCAGTCCCAACATTGCAGACTTGCAAAATGACGTCAGAGACTCCCAACTCTCAAAAAAGAGGCTATGCAGACAAGACCACTCATCTATCTTTTGTTTTCAGCATTTAGGCGTGCTTTTTGGAACTCACACTACGTCAAATTTTTCACATCACTGAATGGTGCTCCCCACATTTTATCAGAAAACCGCTATGGGTCATAGCTTATACCTGGTATCCAAGAGGGTAAATCATGGCGTTACAAACTAAAGGTACATGTCTCAAGTTCACTCTACTCTCGGCAAAACATTTCCGGCCCATCAGGCGGGGGCCTACCAAACCATTTTGATGCTGAGGAGACAAGTGTGTGCTTTTCTAAAGTTATGACGACTCTGTCGAATTTGCGCCTCATTTTTCTGTACAAGAAGAGCATCACATCGACCCAGGCATTCTGACAAGAAAGCAAG
>CACRXP010000367.1:252740-290240 GCA_902702965.1 Spirometra erinaceieuropaei | reverse complement strand
CCAGGCGACTGACCGGCTCGGACAGTGGCTGAGGCCTAGGAATGGGAGGTCGCTATAAAAATCCGACGCGCTTGAAGATATCATGGTGCGCTAAAAGTCGTGGCTTGATAGGTTACCAACTGACGAGATAACCCGGATCTCGTAGTCAGTCCACTGTGCGCTTGTGAGGGTGGCGGACTGTCAGACTGCAATGGCTCTCTTTATGGAACCTCCGCCTAATGGGTTCCGAGCCGGGTGCGGCGGCACGCCTAGGGGCTGCTCCGGTCGCGCCAGTCAACTGCGTCATCTCCCGCCTTGACGGCGGGCCCAGGTGGGGTAGAGGAAGTACAGTAGGTGCTGCGCAAGTCTACTCTCGCCATAAATAAATCCCGCACAAGTCATCGTCCTTGACCTCACCCTGCTGTGGAGCAAACGACGGACATCGTCGGGTATGGCGGTCGAACCGTCACCTATACATATATCGCTCGAACGAGACCGCTCCCATCGGGACAGATGCTGGTATGAGATTCGGAATAGCTCGTGCAAGAATTCATAGAGTGCTTTTCAGTCATAAAATGGAGAATTGCCCATTTTGCTTCAAGGCGTCAGTGTCAAGCGAGAACTGAACACTTTTTGAAGGGCAAATGGCCCTACGTCCAATTTGCTCATTTTTTGCGCCGTCATCTATAGGCCCGAATTTTGCGCCTTTTAAAATGCGTTCATTGAAAACCTTTTCACCCGGCAGATACAAAATCAGCAAGTGTGGGACGAATTGCAGCTGCTTGCTACGCAGGGCACACGCTACATTTGACACACACACACACACGCACACAAACCTCGTTTCATTTTCATAGCCTGAGAAAGGAAGAGATAGAGAGCACGATGAGTGACTGTGGGAAATCACTTCCCACCAAGGGTCTGCGATGAAAAGTTGACGTTTTCTTCCGTCTCCACCATCAACCATTCCTGGCCGATCAAGAGTGTGATTCTGCAAAAGTTATTTCATTCCTTCTTATAACTGACCTAGGACTAACATCAAATTCTGCTAGAAGTCAGGACATTTAGACTTTTAAGAAGGCGACATAAACTGGTTGCGTTCAGGAACAGAACAGCGCTCCTTCTCTACTTTTCAAAGGGACACTATGCCCAAATGTCCGTCGTCAGAGGGACTGTTCGGACGTTGCAAGGATTTACGTCAGAATCCTGGCTGTCGCCTGAATGTGCGGAATCATAAAACTTGCGTCAAATTACCCTCAGATATGCTAACTTTAAGATATTCAAGCTTCTACAAAGACAGATACTTCCGGCTATGCGGAAGGTCTGTTTTACGAATTTTATCAGTTTATGACGTTATTCGTTACGTATTTTGAAGCAGGCGAATGGCCAATAGCAAAGATCTCGCTGAAATTGCGAGTGAATATCGATGGTGAGCGTGTAAAAATTGCCCATTAACGATGTCCACGAGGCAGAGGCAACCACGAAGCGGGGGCTTTTCCGTATCGTTCGACAGAAATTTTCTGGCAGCCACAAGGGGGAGGTAGTGTCTGAGTACTTCATGGTTTTTAAAGTGGCGCACATTGATCTGCTTCTTTCGCAGGACTGAATACGAAGGTTATATCTTCCGTAGGTAAAGTACCAACGAAGACAAGGGTGCCGGAGTGACCATTTCCAGCTTATTAGCCGTCGTTAGTCAGTGGTACCTTAAAATCCGGTTTGAATAGCCTGGTCTTCGAACTCGCCTTCTTTGGCTATCAAGCGTCATTAAGTCCAACAATTTGCCGCTGAGTTACGGGCCCATTGTCCTGTCGGGCACGATCGGGAATACTGGCTGTGTGGGAAGTGCGTTCGCCGATTGGCTCACGAGACCTGTTCGTCCCGTTGTCCAATGGGAATCAGTGTAGAGTCCATACAGGCAGTCGCACAGCGACTATTAGTATACGCTTGTAGTGAGATACTTATAAAGACAAGGGGGACGTGGATGACCGTGAACCTCGAACAACGCGCTCTCTTGATTACTAATTCAATGCTGTAATCAAGAAATGGCAATCTCCATCTCCCCACCTTTGTGGGTATTTTATTTCTGCATCTACATACTAGCCGTTATGCGACTGCTTGCAAGGCCTCCACAACAGGCACAACAGGACGGACCGGTCCTGAAATCCTATCCGTGGGCGCGTTTCCATCATAGTTTTGTATTCTATTAGAATTCTCGTCTACAGACCTCGCAGGCTAGTGCACACTGACAGACATCCATCAGTCAGTACTGCCGACAGTGGCAACAGAGGCACCTTTCGACTCATTTGCTATTGCCAGCCATCCCCACGCCGATCTCTGGTCAGCAGGACCTGTGGTTTATACCGGGTCCACCAAGTAAATGCGCAAACTCTCTGGCCCTCGGCAGTGGGTCCCTGATTGGAGATATTCAAGGTCCCGACTGGGCCTTCTCGGTCCCGTGTTGTGCTATGACTTGCTGACGGCAGGAAATAAATCATAGGTGGGAGTGCCCCTCCCCTTCGCTGTCTTTTGTATTTCCTCAAGACATCACTCGATTGCTTCCTGGTCTTTCAAAAACTGCAAGCAAAACAGCATTTCTGTGGTCCCCAGCCGTCAAAGGTATTTGAAAAATTTCACCGTTTCTAGACTGTCCTCCAGGTTCGCGGGCTGCCTGGAGTCATTGTTTAGCCTGGCTTGACTACTGTCCTGTTCTAAACTGATTTGTTCATAAGTCATCTTTGTTCAATCCGTCTGTGCTGGAAAAATGATAGTTCGACTATTTGTTTGAGCCCAAGTAGAACGGAGGTGGGAGTGGGCTTTCATCTCGTAGACAATATTTCCTGCCTTGAAAAATGCCCTTGATCCCTGAACCCTCAGTATTCGTTGACCTTAAACGATGCTTTCGATCCGAAGAAGAATGATATCCGTCAGCGATTTGGCCGTCTTATCATCTTACATAAATCACACCGAACCCTCTCAAGAGGAAGTCAGCAGAAAGTCTATGGGAGGCACAGACCTTGTATCAGCAGAGTAAAGATGAGTAACATTTTCCCAATGACACTTTAACCTACCTTGCGAACGATGTGCGAAGAAGGTTGTTCGAATTCGTCTGAGCGTTCAAATTAATACACCTGACAGTTCGGCCGTCGTGCTCGAAGATGTCCACTGTGTGCTCCACAGCAGGGTGAGAGCAGGCACGGCGACTTAAGCGCGAATTAGTTTAAAGTGATGGTAGACTTGCGCAGCATCTACCGCACTCTCTCCTCCCCCACCCGAGCCAGGTTTCACGATCAGGTCAAGAAAGGCGGAGGTGAGAGAGGCCGCAGGTGGCTGGAACAGCAAAAGCCTGCACCTAGACGTACCACTACATCCCCTGGCTCATAACAAACATAAGGTCAAAATTTCATATCGCAGCAAAATAGGGGACGGCTCGGATCCTTCGGCTTTAGCGCGCCGTGATAGCCTCAAGCGCGTAAGATTGAAGCTAGTGACGGGAATGCGCTGAGTCGTCTACTAGCAGTCAGTTCCGCAAAGCCATCGATCCCGACTCCATGAAATTTCTAGTGGACATAACAATCAATAATCTGGAGTCAACAAAAGAGCTAAAAGAATTCATCATCGAGACAGTCAGAACAAGGTAATTCATGCAATGCCGTCCCAGCACATGCCGTTCCTGAATGCAGACCCGCTCATGGACTATCCAGGTGACTGGAAGAATGCCTGTGGGAATTATTCGACGCTTTATGACATAGTGTCTTGCTTGTTGTCAGTTTCTTCCAACAATTCCGTGACGGCATGATATTTCCAAACTAAAATAATGCTATCGCCTGGCGTTCCCTTCCTGATTACAGTAGGTGAGCAAAATCATGAAATGTCAACCGAAATTCCGAAATGTGTTTTCGTTTCGAGGAGATTAATTATGTAGAGTTGTAACATTTATCATCTTGCCGCGTAATTCTAAAATAATTCAGTTGCCCCACGATGCTAGCTTTCGATCGAATGTCTTTTCGGCCGCATTCAAAACCACACTTTGTAAAATGTCACTACTCAAGTAACAGGAATTTCTTAATTGATTTTCAATCCCCTTAAATATTCAGTATTTCATAGAAAACATGCGTAAAAGTATTCAACCTTTTACTCATTCGGTAGAAAATTACATCAACTTCCAATTTTAAACCCAAAGAAAGGGTATAATGCGGTTTTTAAAAACATTTCCAATTCCCGAATAATTTTGAATCCGACTTGCCTTTACACCTACATTCAGGGTTTCCAAACTACAAATCGCATATTTTCCGCGTACGAAAACCCATACATTTCTCTACGGTACTAAGAGGAGACCATATGGGGTTCATAGAAGTTAGCAGTGGATTTGAGCCACAGTGTTAAATTTGCAGGCAACATTGATAAATGCAGAGACACGACGTTTTATAAACGGCCATTTCACGGTAATAAAAATCTCAAAATTAGAACATTTTTTTTCAAAACCGAATTATACCCTTTCTTCTGGTATAAAATTGAAAAAAGACGTCATTTTCTACCAAATGAGTAAAAAAATAAATATTTTAGGCATGTTTTCCATGAAATAAAATTGCATTTTTAAGGGGATCGAAAATCAATTAAGAGATGCGGGCTACTTGAGTAGTCACGTTTTGCAAAGTTTGGTTTTGCATGCAACCGAAAAGATGTTCGTTCAAAAGCCAACATTCCCGTGTAACTGAATTATTTTAGAATTATGCTGCAAAATGATAAATGTTGCAATTCTCCTTAATCAATCTTTTCGAAACAAGAACGCATTTCGGTATTTCGGTTGACATTTCGTGAGTTAGCCCACCTACTGTACTTTCTGTTTCAATGCATTAATTCATCCTCTTACCTGCTATTTAATCTTCTGCTCTGCACTGAAATTTGTCTTTCATGCGTTGTCTTCTGCAACCAATCCGTCTTAACCGCATCTACTCACTTCCATTGTTCAGAGGATACACTTAGCGGTCATTCACTTGAAAGTTTGATTGGTTACTGAAGTATGGACCCTTTATATAACATGTGACCTTGCCCTTGATTCCAGGGGCGGGCGTTGATTTAGAGTTAATGCTAGGTTTGTGGTTAGGAGTGCTAGGGTTAGGATCAAGGCGAGGAATGTGAGGTGAACTGTTAGGGACATGAGGGTTAATGGTAGGATCAGATTCAAAGCGCAGAATTAGATTCGAGCTATCTTGTAACGCATGAAGTCCATATTTCCGTGTCCGACAAAAATTACTATTAAACGCTCGATAATATTTTTTGCTGCAGTGACCTAGAGGACAAAAACTCCGCCGTAGTCGTTGGCGAACCTGCGTGTTTACCACAAAGACCCTGTTTTAGCTAATTGTTGGGGCTGAAACCTGATGAAGAGCGTTTTCGGCGGCTGCTCCACTTCGCGCTGACTCACCTGACGAAATTGCTGAGGCCCGAGCTCTCGCCTGGAGAGGTCTCTGCACAATGATGAAACTCATAGGCACGCTGCTCGAGTGGCGTTTAACGTTGGCAAACGTGTTTTGGCATGGACCATGGTTCGGGTTGGGAACTCGTAGGGGGGGGGTGGGGGAAAGTTTTTTTGCAAAATAAATAACAGTGTCATGGGCATTTTTGCATTTACGATACGAGACAAAACTCGTAAAACATTCGCCGAAATATGTACCTAGGTTCTTGCACGAAATTTATTTAATTGAAGTTACAATGACGAATATCGCCGAGTGAACGTCCACGTTAGTTCATATGGATCCTTGGCAAGGTGTCTGTCTAGTCGTTCTCTAGTGAAAAAATAGCCATTTAATTAGTTAGCGCTTTTCTACATATTTGTATAAAGTTTGTTAGAGTTCCTGGGACGACCACGCTCAAGTTTCTCATCTCGAAGTTCTTTTATAAAGAAAGATGTCCCCATGTAGTTTCTGACCTGAAGGAAGAATGTATTTTTTGTTTTTAAAAGGTGTTTAGGTCGGATCTTATTTCGTATCCGTATCTGCAGTATTCAGGCCCCAGCCTAACCCCCAATCCCTAACAGGTACGGTTTATTCTGTTTATTCTGAAACCCTTTCTGTGTTTTCACTTGCGTTGAGGGTTCAGAACACTTTTTTAAGTATACAGTTTGGAGAACACGAAATTTGTTACCAAGCGATTGAAAAAGAACGAACATACATACGCATTTTTTCTTTAAGATATATTTGAATCCTCAAGGGTCACAAAAAGCACTTGGAATAAAGCATGCTACTTAAGTAGTCATTTTGTTGAATGTAGCCTATGCCTAATAGCTGAACGGCCGCTTGTTCTGCGACTGCTCCTTCATCGAACCGGAGAGCCGACCTGAGGGCCTTCTTCCCCCCCCCCCCTATTCACCTGCCCTGGACGCGCCCGGTATCCAGGACAAACAAGCAGGCTCCTATAGTTGCAGCTTTGACACGTTAAAGCGTCAAGCACAACATCACTTGTTTTTGCAGTCAAATGGAAGCTGCTTTCTAGACAGCTATGGCTTTGCTCCAAAACTTTTGGCGGGTTAAACACCTCTGGAGTTTGAATGACAGTGACGAGTCCCTCGGTTCGACAAAATATTTTATTCGAGTACCTGGAGGACTCCGAAAAAAGCTCCGTCGTGCGTGGGACTTCTGCTCAGACTACTTTGTGTGATCCGCTGCCTGACTTGAGAGCCTAGCTCCCTTCTCGCTATGCTCACATGTGTCAGTCTGAATACTTTTGATGCATACATTTCTTTATTTGTCTTCCTGCTAAATAGTCACTCAAACGCATGCATAGCATTGCGCACCAAAGTCGATCAGACTTCAACTTGCGGACAGCCGCTGCCAGCGCGTCGACTAATTTGAGATGAACATACACAACACTGCAGCTAGCCAATGGAAAAGAAGTGAAAAATTAAAATCGGCTAGATCGCTGTTGGTAGCCAGGAATGGGGAAGCGGACGGCGACCTTAGCCTTTACCCTAACTTAACTCCTAACCTCAACCTTAAACGTTAACCGTTGACCCAAACGGCAACCTTAACCATAAACCTAAACAAAATCGTAAATGTAACCGTAGCCTTTAGACACAGCGGTAACTGAAAAACCTAACTGTAATACTGAAACCTAATCGTACGCTCAAACCCTAACCGTAACCCGAAAACCTAAGCCTGAAGGCATAACCCTAACCCGAAAATCGGAAACCATTAACCGGTATCCTATTCCTAACCTCAAACGTAAAACGGAAGCCAAATGGGTCAGATGTGATTATGGAGCCCCACAAAATAGCCGCGATAAACAAACTCCTCCGCCACCTGTAATAGGGGGCTTGGCTACCAACTGCGATCTAGCCTTAAAATCAATTGCTCGGCTCCAGTATATTTCTCAGGCTTTCCTTCATGGTTATACCAAACTAGAAGAAATTCCGAAGGCAAAGGAGAATGAAGTGGCCAATTCTGATTTGTTCGTCATCGTCAGCCAACCCCAGCACAGTCCTGGGAGGCTGAAATCCGACTGAATTTGGGCAAACGTTCCTCCAGCAGGCCTCGTTTGCGTCCCTTGGAGGTACGGTCAGGAACGTTTGGTCGCGTGTGGATGGCCTACGCCGATTTTCGATTTACCTAGGAGGGTCTCCTCTCCAACTAGGAATAAAATGCGGATGTCTCATTCATGAGATTACTGAGTAGTCTGGAGTATCTACACTCGCTTACACTTCCGATCCAGTCTATCACTTCTTAATACGTAGCCCTGATCGCCACACATACTCCCCAAAATTTACAATCCATAACTGCTGACGTATGAAATGAACTAACACGAGAACGCTGGCTTTAAAACAGATCAGGGTAGCATACATGCTACTTGTAGGTGATGATGCCGGTATTTTTGCTATGTCTGTAGGCCTTCCTCGCGGAGTTACAGTTGCAGGTCTTGAACTTTACTGGTACCATGTCCTGTCCTGCACGAATGACTCCCCTTCTGAGTGCCCTCTGTTATTCAAAGTCTATAAGTCAACATCCATTTTGGAACAGCCTACTATCTCCGCAGATGTGCAGAAAATTTTTTTGGAAAAGGAGCTGCCGGCAGGAAGAAGGGACACAGACAAGACCGGAGTTAGCCAACCATACTTATCTCATACGGTGGTCGGAATATTTGCTTTGTTATCATGGAGCACATTAAGTCTGTACGGTGAATGAATAAGTTTCACCGTTGCCTTTCAAGGGTTTGCTGCGCTAAGTCATTCGCTAATGGGTCTTTTGAATTTAGGCCTCAGGAACATATTGAGCACTTCTTTCGTTTTTCAAACCTAATTGCAATCAGCGCAATTTGTGATGGGTAAGATGTGGTTTGGCAGCCTCATCTGATGGGCACAATACTGTTCGGGTTTGGGTTAAGGGTTACGGTTAGGAGTTAGAGTTGGGGGTTATGATTTAGGATTGGGAGTTGTATTTAGGGGTTCTGGTTAGGGTTAGGGGTTAGCGCTCCTCTGTCCCAACCATTCAAAGTACAACCGCGCATTCCCAATAGCTTTTCGTTTGCATACACATACTTGATCTCGTCGTCTGTGTGTTCCCCGGTCCCACCTGTAAAAACCCCTATTATCACCGGTCCGGTATTAGGGGTGAGTGGGGTTTGTTTCCTTCAGGTGGGGCTACATAACCACATCCGACCTTTTAGTGAATCCATGCCTTTCCTAAAGAACAACTTTAGGCAGGCGAAGGCCTTAAACCAAACTTACATAGTAAACGTGCCTGTTTGCACACTCCACTGAAAAGTAATAAAACACAAATATACTCCTGTCGTCTTGCTTTTATCAACCGGAACAATCGTATGCATGTGTGTATCAAAAGTGTGTACACGAAGGATGTGGAAAATCCTTCATCTTTATAGTAATAAGCATTACAGGAAGATTAACGTAAAAACGGTTGCATTGTGTACAACCTTGAAACGCTCCCCATTGTCGTCCCGAGCAATATGCCCTCCTCCACTGCATGTGACAGGATACGCGGGTTATTTAGGTAATATTTAGGTATGATAATCCTTTTTCGAAAATATGTGAAGAATGTTTCATACAATAGTTCGACTATCGCAAGTGACGACGTCCATCATGTGTTCAACGCAGTGGTCCAGCAGCGGTGACCCGCTCTAGAATTATGTTATAGACTTGCGCAGCCTCTACCGCATACCTTTTCCCTTACCAACCTCGCTCCGGTGTCAAGTCAGTGTCAGTTTGACAGGAGGTGAATGCGGGCGCACTCCTTGACAGTCCGTCTGCCCGTGCCACACGCCTGACCTGTTCCCTGATCCAGACTGAATAGGTTGTAATAGGGCTGGCTCAAGATGCGCATGGGTAGGAGTGTCATGAAGGCCACACTGAGAAGAAGTCATTGCAGTCTGATCACCAGCCCCGAGAAGGACCGAGTATCCTGTCAGTCGGCAGCCGTCCAAGCTAAGTCGTCCAAGCCGACACACTTAAGCGGGTACGACCTATTGTAGTGAAAGATGTGCTGATTTGCCCTAGGGATGGATTTCATGGTGTCGACATTGCCACCTTTTCCTTCTCCCACACACTAGTCGACTCTCTGAGTCTGATAAGCAGCTGAGAACGAGATTGGGCGTGGTGACCGAAAGAGGTAAGTTGTCTGTTGACACGTGCGACACACGATCTGGTCTCCACTCCATATTACCAAGCTGTAATAAGACCGCCCGGATCTCGCCCGGATGCCATAAAGGTCACATTATGGAGACACTGTACCCTGACCCCCCCCCGTCCTGAGAAAGACCCCGTCGCGGTGGCTTAAGCCATAGGCAGGGCGCAACCCCGCAGCGAATAGAAAGAAAAGTGTTGGACGCCAGCTGAGAGGCTGCTATTTGCTGGGCAGAAAGATTGGAAAACTAGTTGGCATCCGGACGAGAGCAGGTTCGGCGCCGTGATCGTGACGTCCCGAGTGACAGTGGGGAATGCGTCATCGCGCCTTGAGTGAGAGCAAGCCTGACCCCCCGTTTTGAAGATGATTGGCCGGTGTATGTAGCCCTGATGGGCCGAAAACCAAACTGCCACTTGTACGCATGTGCAATTACTCGCGGATGGTGCAGCGTTGCATCCGGCGCCCCGAGTCGCGCCACTGCAACCCAGTCGGGTTGTTTGGCTTTGTCAGCTACTCCGTTTTGCCACCAGACCCAGATGGCGAGGGAGGGGAGAGTGCAGCAGGTGCTACGCAAGTATGTCATCGCAGTAAACTAATTGGTGTACAAGTCACCGTCCTGCGGCCACCGTGCACTGGGGCACACGGTGGACCGTGTTTAGCGATGGTGGAACTATGTGGGCATAAAATTATCTTTCATATTGACCAGTCGGCCTACATATGTTTATGTTCTGTGAGGGACTAATTATAAACGTAACCATTAGATAGTTGTAAACAAGTTTTCGAGCTTTTATCTAACCAGCTTAAATCATTTGTTTCATTCAGTAGATGACAATCAAAAGCGGACTAATTAGTTGAGAAATTATACAGAAATCACATATTACACGTGTTCTCTCATAGAAGTTTTATTTGGTGCGACCAGAAGGACGGCTAGCTTATATGCTTACATCTCTCCTTGACAGTCTGACTCAGAACCCCAAACCAGAGTACTCATCATGAATTGTTAAAGTGCACTCTGCGTATTATTTTTGAGAGTCAAATTCGTTTTCACCACTTCTGACCAGTCTCCTGAATTAGAGCACAAATTTTTTTTAAAAGTATGTATGAAATACCATTTTTAAACACGTATCTAGATAATTTCCGAGGAAATTAATGCGCGAACTTGGATTAAATCCTTCGAAACGGGCCCTTTCAGACACGGACCGAAGTTTGATATGAATATTTGAGCTGAAATTCATCAGCTACTGCGGAATAACCTCGTAATATTTACAAACCGCCAACAGGCAGCAAGAAGTATACAATTGTGGCATAGGATAGGCGAAACACGCGTGCCTGGGCTTTTAGCTTCTATCTGTACTGTCAGTATGGTCAATAATTACACAATGCTATACTACTGGCCGCCTGCTGGTGGTTTGTAATTATTACGCAATTATTCCGCAGTAGCTGATGGATTCCATTTCAAATATTTATATAAAACTTCGGACCCCGCTTGAAAAGGTCTGTTCTGAAGGATTTACTCCAAGTTCGCACATTAATTTCTTCGGAAATTAAATAAGGCAAGTTGAAACTGGAGTTCATTTGACAGAAAACACACGGGGAAGGCTGAGGGGCCCACTGATGAGCCGAACCCCTTGTTGCTAAGTCAGCCAGCAGCTTCTAACTGTGTTGTCACTATGGTAACTAATTACACAAAATGCCTAGATATATAGGTGTCCCCCGCCTGCTTCATGCCATCCTCATTCTTATTATGGTGCATACCGATTTTATCTAGTTTAAAACAGAGCAGTGAAAAGGAGCTTGCTTCCGGAAAGGTGCCTTTGAGAATTTGGGAGACTTAAAGGCATTTGTAAATATCGATGGAAGTGCAGGATCATAAGAACGATAGTGCTTATTTACAGGAATACTTAATAGTCCCCGAAACTGATGCATGAAATGAGCCTTTTGTTGATCCCTACTGAGCATAGGAAGAATAGCACTGTTAAGTGCACAGACATCAAGAAAAAAACAAAAAAAACTTCTATTCTCTAAATACAACTCTTTCAGAGAGTAAGCCTTTCTGTGCATAGGTCGATGTAACAGCATTCGCCAGCATAGCTACCAACATCTGAAGCAAACGGGGGAAGAACTTGCACGAAAGATCTCCTTTTGTTGTCAATAAATACCGAGCACTGTTTATCCACCGGTTTTTTTTCTACTGAACATTTTAATGGTCCTGCGACAAACACACCTACCCCCTTCCCTCTATTGCCTCTTGCTGACGTAAGCCCCCCACCTGCACCGGTTAGCTTGCCCTGTAACTGAGAGAGATGGCGTTTTGGCAGCTGAGATGCGCACAAAATGACTCGGCAACGTTGGCAACTGCATGTCTGTGCTGAGAATGATTCACTTTCTTGAAACCGAGGGTGGCGGGGGGTGTAAATGCAGCCACTGTGGCGCAGCTGGCAAACCGACGAAGCGAAACAAGATCCAGAGCCCTCAACTACAGGGTCCTAAGAACTAACAATCGTCTCTCCTCGCACCAACCGGAACTCCGCTGGATCTGTCTGTCTTCGTTGGTGGGGGAGGGAGAGGGGATAAGGACATTGCTTTATTGCCCGCAAAACCTGAAAACTGCTGTGCCCAAGGTAACTTCAATTGATGTCGAGAGATTGGTGTTGGCACTCAGACTCCAAGTCCGGCTCATTCGGTTAAACCACCCAACGCACACAGCTGTTCCCCTTCCAACTTCGAAAGGGGGTCGAGGGGATGTTCGTTGCATCACTGACAGAACTGTGTTTGCCAGGGCAAACGCAATCTCACCTACCTCGCTGTGCAATCAGGACAAAGGAAAGATCGCCAATGTTAGTCTGCTTTAGTTTTTTCTTGTTTGTTGATCTGCCCAGATGAGGTACGTTGGTTGCGTCTGTCAGCATCGGTTTTGTTGAAGGGTCGGAACGAGACGAAACGAGGCCTAGAGAGGGGACCTCGCAGTTCGCAGACGGGAAACCAAGGGTGGGAACGACGTGAAGTCAGAATATAGCATTCGGCAAAGGACAGTTTGCCAGCATCTTGGAGATGAAAGGAAATAATTGTAGGCGAATCTGCTGGAAATTCCAGAGAACATTGATGAAAAACATTTATAAATAATTAGATGTTGTCTGCCATTTGAACCATATCTGAGCACCGAGAAAGCCTGACAAACTTGGATCGCACAAATTTGATATGAAGTCGGGAAACTCTCGGTCTCCTGTGTTCTCAGTGCAGCTTTCGTGTGAAAAAGAAAAAACAGACTTCCCGATGTGATCAGTTGATACGCAGAAAAAAAACGAGATATGGACCCCCAATGAGGACGATTGGGACAATTTTTCATAGTGCCCAGTTACTCAGTTTTTCTCCATAGTGGTTGCTTCAAACGATTGTTTTATTGCGCCTCTGACCTTTGGCAACCTGAAAGATCTCAACCGGTTACTGGAATCTAGGTGGGACCCTCAGTCAGAAGATTCCTCTAATGAACTCGAGTGTATCCATCAGAATCCGCTCGGCAGACATTCGATATCGGTTGCTCGAATTGGCCTCGTTTCCCTCGGCAGTCATTTCTACAGCATGCCGCGTTAACAATGTACTGCTGGACATATCCATCGGATATTTTACCAGCGGAATATCAACAATTTCATCATTGTGGGAAACTCCTGAGTAGGGTAATTTTAAAAAATTCAAGACATTATGGGACTTATTGAGAAACTGCAGCGCCGGGACTACTATATTTTACAGCGATGAAGAAAAGGAAATTGTTCATTATTGGCATATTACGTAGATTCTGATACTTTCACTTAAAAAGCCTATCGGCGGTTGTGTTATGCTCTTTCAGCATAGGGTTTGAAGACTACGTGCTAATTCATATTGACCCAACTGTGAAAAACTCGGCGCCTCGGTGGGATTCGAACCCACGCAGTAAGGGGAAGGCTTTAGCGCAGCCAACGCTCTAACCACCTGAGCTACGAGGCCCCGCCGGACGAAGCGAGTTTAATCACATTTGGGTCAAGTTACCCGCCCAACCTACTGCAACGTCTGGAATCCACCAAATCTGATACAGTAAGTTGACTGCCCAAGCAGGATTTCCTAGAATCCACCAGATGACTACCAGGCTCGCGTAATTCATTGATATTTTGGCAGATTCTGAATAATTCATATTGACCCAACTGTGAAAAACTCAGCGCCTCGGTGGGATTAGAACCCACGCAGTAAGGGGAAGGCTTTAGCGCGTGGGTTCGAATCCCACCGAGGCACCGAGTTTTTCACAGTTGGGTCAATATGAATTAGTCAAAATCTGCCAAAATATCAATGAATTACGCGAGCCTGGTAGTCATCTGGTGGATTCTAGGAAATCCTGCTTGGGCACTCAACTTACTGTATCAGATTTGGTGGATTCCAGACGTTGCAGTAGGTTGGGCGGGTAACTTGACCCAAATGTGATTAAACTCGCGTCGTCCGGCGGGGCCTCGTAGCTCAGGTGGTTAGAGCGTTGGCTGCGCTAAAGCCTTCCCCTTACTGCGTGGGTTCGACTCCCACCGAGGCGCCGAGTTTTTCACAGTTGGGTCAATATGAATTATTCAGAATCTGCAAAAATATCAATGAACTACGTGTTAAGTCACGCCAGTAGTCTAAGGGAAAGTAACCTGTCTACTGTCAAAGGTACTAACATGAAGTTCATCTCTTTTGACTATCCTTGCATATTAACTCCAAAGACCAACTGCCATGGTCATAGCATTCGAAATCAATCATTTAAGCTCATACGGGGTTAAAAATGACGTACAGTAGGTGGGTTAACTCATGAAATGTCAGCCGAAATTCCGAAATTCGTTTTTATTTCGAAAAGACTAATTAAGTGGGGTTATAAATCTAAGCATCATACAACATAATTCTATAACAATTCGGTTACCCCAGGATGCCGGCCTTCGAACGAACTTCTTTCCGACTGCATCAAAAACTAGACTCTGCAAAAAATGACTACTTAAATAGCAGACATTTTTCTCATTGATTTTCAATGCCCTTAAAAATTTAATTATGGTCCATGGAAAACATGCATAAAAATTTTCATTCTTTGTCTCATTCGGTAGGACATTACGTCTTGTTCCAATTTTACACTCGAAGTAAGGGTATAATTTGGTTTTAAAAGTTTCTAGTTGTGAGATTTTCTAACTCCGTGAAATGGCCGTTCATAAAACGTCATGTCTCTGCATTTACCTATGTGGCTTGTAAAGTTAACAATATGGCTAAAATCCACTGCTAAATTTAATGAACCCGTAGAGAAATGTTTGGTTTTCCGTAGGTGGAAAATATAAGGTTTGTAGTTTGGAAACCTTGAATGCAAGTGTAACGGCCGGTCAGATTCACAATTATTCGTAATTTAGAAAGCTTTTGAAAACCTGATTATACCCTTCTTTCGAGTATGAAATTGGAAGAAGACGTAATTTTATACCGAATGGATAAAAGAATGACTATTTTTATGCATGTCTTCCATGAAATATAATTGAATTTTTAAGAGCATCGAAAATAAACGGGAAAAGTACATGCTAAGTACGTAGTCATTTTCCACAGATAAGTTTGTTCGAAAGCTGGCATCTCGAGGTAACTGAATCATTGTAGAATTATGCTCTACGATGATGAATTTTGCAATCCTGCTTAATTCATCTTTTCGAAACGAAACGCATTTCGGGATTGCGGTTGACATTTCATAAGTTAGCCAACCTACTATATGCCAATAAGTGATTTCGACCCTTATTTTTTATATCCTCAAAACTGGTCGTCAAAAACTACAACAAATCACACTACTTGTAGTTTTCTTTCCATGCTTTTCCTTTGTCCTTAGTTGACTCTGAATCTGAAAAACCCACAACACCAAGTACCTCTGATAAAATAAAAAAAATCGTTTCTTTCGTCTATATCCATCTAGACACTCGTTCCAACTCGCTCTGTAGCCTGCATATTCAATAACGTCCCGTCACATCCTACTGATCTTCGTCACTCACCCCACCCGCCTCAAGGATTGTGTTTTGCACTGAACCTGTGGTGTCATTTTTTCACATAATCTGCTTTTTAAAGTCACCGCGGATGCCTTGCCAGGGCCCTTGACACGTCTGCAAGCTTGTCTGCCAAGTGGTGACGAATTAAAATACGCCGATGTTGTGTAGGGATGCGCAGGGGCGCGTGTCGATCGTTGGCAAACTCTAAGGGGCCCTCCGACCTTTGGAGCATTTGTATTAACTCCGTACTGTTCAGCCGTCAACCGTGTAATTAGGGCTGAAGTAGCTGGGTTAGAAAAGTAGGTAGAGGAACTTTGGTCCTTGGATCACGGAATACGAAATAAAAACACCAGATATGAACAAGCCAATAGGAGGACTCTAACTACGTTAACTTTTTATGCTCAGCGAATCCATTCTGTCTCGCAGTAAACACTTTTTGGACCATATGTATACGGTCCTTTGTTGAAATTCACACCAAATAGAATGATTCTCTCATTCACTTGACAATATATAAAACATTTGCAGTTATAATCTCAATTAACTCGCACGTCTGTTGTTGGAAGACATTTTTTACGACATGACTGAAGTCTGACGGGCGAATTCTCTAGCCCTCTAGGGCTCAAATTTATTTTTGACACTAAATATTCGTACGCCGCATCCATGAAAATCTGCCCGTGTGTGTGTGTGTGAGAGAGAGAAAACCAAAGGGTGATAAGGTCTGGTATCTGAACTCCCTGGCGTCACCGTCACGCTCGACGCTCCATCACTTGAACCACGCATGATAGACGTCAGGTGGTGCTTTTCGCCTTTGCTTCCGGTGAATGCTTCAGACGTATTTTGTTTTCTGTCCAACGAATTTCCTTCGCTTGTTCTGGGAATGATAAAATAGCAGCCAAAGGACCATCACTTTGCGAGAAATAAGTTTAACCTTACCGTGAATGTATCAGCACCACAGCACCTGCAAGCGGTCACCATCTCCCGATGGTAGTACCCTTCTGTTAAATGTTTAAATGTACCCAACTGAAAGCTGTCACCTGCTAAGTCATTTTACATCATTTCTTCTTGGAGTTGTCACATTTAGGGACGAAATTTCACCTCCTCTGATTCATTTGCACTCCGAAACTAGCGACTAATATACAAATTTACTGTATTTATGTTTAAGGCAATCACAAAGTCAATTCATCCAATATGAATTATGGCGTGTTTAAAAACAGTATAATTTTTCAAACCCTGATACTCTGGTTGATCACCAACTGCCCTAAATATGGTCCCCATGATTTTCCTATTCAACGGCTCATTAGAGCTACAAGCGCTGACTCCAAAAGTGTTTTATGTCGGATAGTGATCGAATTTCACATAACAATTTCCAGTGAGTAGAGCTATTCGCGTCCTTTTCTCGAGTTCTAATAGAAGGGCGAAGCGGGCGTCATGACTCCTTAGCGTCCGCTTTTAAGCAAAAGAGGAGGTGAAAACTTGTCACCTATTGTGTGGTTTGTTGCCAGTTATGCTAACTGATAATATCGCTTACTGAAAGTAAAATCAGATGCCTGTTAAGAGAAGACTATTAACTTCCCATCGAAGCACGTACTTGAGGGTGAATTGTACGCTATGACTGAACGTCAGTATTTCTCCATTCTGCCTCAGAGCTAAGAGCCCACACTTCACATGGGCATTCGCACGGTGACGGGCAGTCACCGGCGTAAACAGACTCTGAAATGGCCACTTATCACTTGGTTTCAGCCATTAGTTCCTGAGGTATCTTTATTCTCTGGACACGGATTGATTTACCATCGGTTAACGGTCTGACTTGACAGTATCTTATGCCGTACCTCACACCAATTAGTGTGATTGCAGATAGTGGATAAATTTGCAGTGTGATAGTTAATTTTAAAAATTTTAAACCTTTTCCGTAAAACAAACAAACAATAATAATACTATATTTCGAAATGTATAGACATATTTCAGTATGCATCCCTCTCGCGACACTTTCGGCGAGTTTTCGACGTCAGTGAATTCGCCGTTTTCGCCTTTTTCCACGATCACCTCTCAACATTCGTTTCTCTTGACCTTTCTACTTTATTTTTAAAGTGAATGAAATTTGCAGCTCACCGGATTCTTTTTTAACCAGTCGTTTGATTTTCATTGGCGACCGTCGCAGTCTTAATTAGCAAACTCTCCTAATGTCCTTGGTGTGTCCAATAGATTAAGGAGGTAGCTCAAAGATTTGCGGTTTGTTCGTACTAACCAGGATAGACTACACTAAATACCGAGTATTTATCTGCAACTGAAAAACTCTATTTTGCATTAAATCGATTTTCTCATAAAAATAAAGACAGCTGGGCCGCAACTGTCACGAAATCCAGTGACATGCCGAAATAGGTGAAACACCTGGTATTGAAAACACCTCCTCTTACTTTATAGCTAAGAAGGTACGACAGGGGAATAAGAAACCCTCCTTGCGCCTTTTTTCAGGGGGGTACCCTAACCCTAACCCAGACACTAACCCGAAACCGAAACGTAACCTCGACCCTAACCCCCAATATCCCTGGAACCTTGCGCAAAGCCCGGAATGGGGGAGGGTCTCATTCCCGTGTCCTACCCTAAAATTATACTGAGCAATGACACGAGATAGAATAAGCACAAGGATCATGTTTGTTTTTCAGGATTATAAAATACCATACTAGCTGCACAGGTGCTGGCTAAAAGTCCAGACACGCGTGTTTCGTCGATACTCTACTGCTGCATGGCACAACTATGAGGGGTTCGGCACTTTACTGGGTCCCCAGCATTCCCCATCTGCTTTCTGGTAGATACTTCAGTCTGTAACTTGTCGCTTTTTAACTTCCTCAGAAACTGACTGCGAACTTGGGGTAGGTCAATATACACAAAGGTCCATGGGTGTAGACTGAGATTTGGTGTATGAGCATTTGTGCGAGGAGCCTAACCCCTCGCAGGTGCGCCATGCAGCGGCAGAATATCGGCGAAGCACGCGTGTCTGGGCTTTTAGCGAATACCTATGCACCTGGTGTGGCTTCTTGTAACCCCAAAATATACTACTAACTGTCTGTAAGTAGTTAGTGAATATTACGCGGTTATCCCGCTGTGACTGATGGAGTTCGGCCCAAATACTCGTACATCAAATTTCGGTCTGCCTCTATAGACCGACTCCGATCGACTACCGATCGACTCCAAGTTCGCAGTCAATTTCTGGGGAAATTAAAAAGCAACGGTTATGTTTACGTTTCAAATAGTTACAGTTAGGCCAAACAACTGTTTGCTTGAAACTTCGTCGCGAGTTTCCTAAAACAACTCTGACAACTGAAAGGGCAAACGATGTATATTGGAACATTGTCTTTACTACGCCTGAACTGTTGAGGTTGTCAAGGTCGTTCAAAAACCTTTTTCGATTCTCTGCAATCACATGCTCTACTGTTGCCACATTTATTCTTAACTGTCCGAATCAGTCAGTTGGAAGGTACTTCCTTATAATGTCCTGGCTGAATAGTTTTCGGATTTAATTAAGACAGGAGGGACTGAGAACCGTACCATTTTCAGGATCGTGGACCTATGGGCTAACGCAGTAGCAGTAATTATAATGTGGACCTAAAATGACGGGCAGCAACCAGATGTTGCACAAATATGGCGCACGCTTTTTACATTCGGTCATTGTGCACCAGGCGTTCAGGGTCTATTGGTTTTCATCGCACAACGCATGGGAATATGGAACTCCCTTCGTATTGCAGGTTGCCATGCGCTAAACTACGGGGGACGTTGGGATTAGGACCAGGGTGGGGGGCTTAGGGTGGGCTTAAGGGTTCGTTATGAGTGTTTGTGCTGTGGTTATGGTTAGGAGATTTGAGGACACGGGAATAGGTACATCCCCAGTACTTAGGGCAAGGCCACTTGTAGCGCGAAAGGGGGCCCAACTTCTACTTGGGTGTCAGTCGCACTTCTGCAGGACAACAAGCCCTGCGAGGTGTTTCAGCCACTTGTGACATCCACCTTTTTCGTTCAAAGACACGCAGTTTAAAAACGAGAGTTTTGTCAGTTCAGACGATTTACTGGACAGGCCATGTTTGAAAGGCAGGTGAGTAGGGGGGGGGTGATTGAATCGATTACTCTGCTGCCAGGAGGGCTAGCAGTAAATCTCGATAGTCGCCGGATGTTTCCTCACGAACCATCTCAACCAGGGGGCTTCCAATCTTCTGGTCGAAAATACTCTTCAGCGATTTTAAATCTGTCTAAAAGAAAATTAAACGGACAAGAAATTAGGTTTAACTACTTCAATTATACGTTCAAACGTAAAGCCAATCTTCTAAAACACTGGCATGTATTATACAGATACTTCCAATTGAGCCCTTTTTTCACTTTTATTCGGAACGGCTATTTCAGTCGGTAGCCTCTTCCGAATTAATTACTCCTCTGCCGGTCCCACTACGTTGTAATTCCTCTGCTTCATTAATTCTTCAAGATTTCAGGTCAAGTTTGCAGACTGGACTTGCATACATATTACATTTCATTTGTTTTCGCTTATCAACTGAAACTTCAGGTTGTCCCATACAAATTTTGATTGTGGAACCAGTGTAATGATTACGGAGGTATCCCAATCCACGCAGCAACAAGATTCCGCACATTTCTTATGGTCCCATCTTGTTTAAAATTACCAAATTAACGTCTGGGCACTCTCTTTTTAAACCTTGGACCGACAAAAGTATGATAGGCACCGTATGCTAGATATGGGCAAGAGGACTCCGAAGCAATTATATGCCGCCGATCAGCCAAAGTCTCACCATAAGTAATGTCCTCTCCCCACCTTCCTCCTAAGAGATCCAACAGAGAGGACAACAGGAGGGCGAGATAAACCCTATTTCTTTAAAGTATCTGTGAGTTTTTTGCCTGGACTTTGTCGTGACTTCTGCTGTCTTTGCCCACGGGTCTATCAGGACATATATTTTGGTTGTCAGGCGCAGTAGAAGTAAGTAGGAAACCCATTCTTGCAGCTTTTAAGAATTCACTTTGACCCAACTGTAAAAAACTCGGTGCCTCGGTGGGATTCAAACCCATGACAGCAAGGGGAGGCTTTAGTATAGCCAGCTCTCTAACCATCTGAGCTACGAGGACCCGCCGGACGATGCGAGTTTAATCTCATTTGAGTCAAGTTTACCCATCCAACTTACTGCAGCGTCTGATACCAACACATCTGAAACAGTAAGCAGAATTTCCCAAGTAATAAATTTAGAATTCACCAGATGACTACCTGGCTCACGTACTTCAAAGGTGTCATGGCTGGTGCAGTGATGTTACTGACAGTTACCACTCGAGACGAGGGATTGGTAACTGCAGAGCAGGTTGAGTTTGCTTTCCATACGTGATCCATTCGGCATTTACTGATCGCCGATCTAATCAAGCAGGAGTAAAAGTACTGCCCAGGCACCGCTCGAAGTTAATTTAAGGATTTTCCCGTCTCGATTGCCTGACATACTGTAGCAGCCTTTTCTCTGTCCCCTCGTTCTACTCTTTAAGCGCCACGGCTGCGCTCGCTAACCCTCGATTTGCACTCCCGTCCACGCCACACTCCTGGTCGATACTTTGCCACTACCTTCGCGTGGGCTCGGAGCCAATCAACGCAATTCCTATCGCTGATTGGTTACAAGTGAAAACACGGGACGCCGTCCTTGTGGACGTGATTTGGAACAGACAGCACAGAGGCAAGAAGGCCACGACACTTTTGCAGCGGCGGCCTTCTGCGACACAGGGCTCGTCGCTCTCGCGGACGCCGCCTCCGCGGCGCCGGACGCATCCTCGTCCGGTTGCTAACTTTCCCCTCCCCTATTCTGTACAGAATAAAGTGTCCAAACCAAATGGCGTCCTGCTTCTAACACCTGGGGATATGGCCTGAAGTTGTGGCGTAATGAGCGTACACCATCACCGCTTAACCGCTACAATACTATACCGGAGCACTGCACGGGCTCAGTAAACGTCAAGGAAAGGTGTGGGCAACGCGGCGTGCACTCGCTCATCGACGTCCTTCGACAGCACCAAGTCTGAGCAACACCTCTCAACTGCATGCTCAAGTCTCCTCCGAGGTCTAGCCCACAAAAACGTCTGCTACCCAGATAGTGTCAGATCTGTCGGCAAGACCTGATTCTGCCTTGACTGCTTATTCTAACGACGCACCAGAGGAAGACATGTACCGCTACATGAAGGCAGCTCCTTTTGCGGAAAATCTGTCAGCTCCCTTTGCCCTCTCTAACGGAACACACAGATTTCAGCAATGAAACGGACATTCGTGAAAACGTGAGAAAGTTCTGGCTAAGCTCTGAGCTTGCCATCGAGAGATGACTTCTCGGCAAACCGAGCACTTAGCCGAGTGTTTTTTATGTTATAGTGTGTGGTTATATGAAACACCTGGGAAATTTCAGAATGTATGTGCTGGTGCTGCTGGTGGTGGTTACAGGCTGACTTCAATATCTGCATTCAACTACCTTCCATTTCAGCTGGGCCGACTTGCTGATGACTGCTCTGTACCTACCTTTTGTTGGCTGGAATCTCAATAGAAGCTCAAGAAAAGGTAGTGATTATCTACTCTTTACAAATTAAGTAGCATTAAATCGTCTTGCCTTCCTGGGTATATGCAAAGTCACCGTCGATTATATATGGCGTATCATACTCATCTCTAGGAAAGCGATTACAAGTAAATTGCGATTGAGTGTAATAAGAACCCTTTCAAAAACTCGAGAGGTTATGGCTCATATTAGAAAATTGAGGCCTAGAAGGAGGGACAGAAAGGCTTTTCGGAGGACTTAGGCCCAAAAGGACGTTTTTAAGTGTTTCATGTGAAGGTATGAAGGGTTTATAACACAACAAGGACGTACATCACTTCGTAGGATGAAGATTCTTGAGATAGTTGGGGTGTCAAGTTTCAGTCCGTGCAAACTGTTGTAGAGTTGAGCGACAAGAAGCAGTCGCATGTCCACGGCAGCCATGACTAGACAAAGCGGAGGTGAGCAAATCAGATTTATCATTTCTCTACTCGACCTAAACCAGTAGCCTAGTGAAGCCTTTGTGTCTCCCTCCGGAACTTACCAGGAGTAGTCCAGCTCAACTGCCAAATCTGCGGGAAACGGAAATAGGCACTCGCAGCGTACTACAGGCGGTCTTGCGCTAAATTTCACTCAGGTATACCCATTCCCGCGTAATGACCCTAATCCCAGCACCAGTTCCAACCCTAACCTTCGCCCTACCCCTAATCTCCCTGAAATTTAGTGCAATTCCACCTGTAGAAGGGACGAGTACCTATTTCACATGCAACATGCTAACGGTACCTACTTCAATGTCTTTCGGTCTGTTAGACAGTTCTACTGAGAGGCAAAACAGCAAGGCTAATCATCACGTAAAAAATTAATACTCCTATGACATATGAGTCTAGGGGTACTTCAGGGCCAGCAATTTATCAATTTGTCAAACATAGTTTCGCCGATTGCGGCATACTAAATTCAGAAGCGACGCAGGCACCGTCTAGTCATGTTTCTCTGCTAATCCCTTTCTTATTAACTACTTTCGCATTTGGCGTCCATTAAAAGCTATGATTTTTGGCCATATGTGCACTGGGATATCTATAACCCCTTCGATTATACGAAGTCATGCATTCTTGTTGGTTGTTCTAGCCTGATTCTGGCACTTTATGACATGTCATGGCATACCCTCACATTGATTCCCAGCTACGCAGAATGAGTGCAGCCCTATCTTGCCCTTCTTAACGAATTGTAGACGTTTGACTATGTCACTAACTGCCGGAATTCCGACGTTAGCGGTTGCCTCTTGTCGTAAGCTGCCCAGATTGTGCAGTGAGCGGTACTCAACTCCCCCCCCCCCCCGGTGAATGCACCTCCTCCTTCTTGATATGCAACCTGGGAATCGCATTTTCACCGCTAGTAATAAGGCATCCTCTCACACCCATCCCTTCAGATGGCGAAACGAAATCGGGGAGACTGGAAATGGATGTTGACGCAGTATTTAATGAGCTCGACCCCACATCTATGTGTGCCACACACCTAGCCATCCGACATTCAGTGAAAAGGGTCTCAAATCTCTCCTTAAAGGGAGTCGCGATAAGTAAAGGTTCATGTCGGCCTGTCTCGCAGTTCAGAAGGGGACAGCATCATCGTATTGTTTGGCAGCCTTCTAAGCCACAACCTTGAGTTTCTCGCGATAGACTGAGGCACGTCGGACCACTGATAGGGACGAAACTGAGTATTGGATCCACTCTATATAGACTTCTCCCTCTCCCATGCGTCGATGACAAGTCGAATTCAAGCCATCGGGAAACGGTGACATCGGGCGCAGCATAAGACTGCACACTCTTGACGCATTCATCTCATTCTCGACAATGCACATACATTCTTTTTGGAAACATGTGGTACAAACTTACTGGTGGTGTTCAGGGCATGGCGCAGGGGTTTCTTCACGTGCTTGCTGATGAATTCCACGATGGTCTGGTTGTAGGTCTAAAACAACAATTAGGGATAAGGACAGAGGAGAGAGTGATGGCTTATTTCAGTTAGAGGCTATGACTAGGTACAGACCAGTTGTGTGCAGCTCAGAAGCAACCACCCCAGGGACCACCGTCATTGTCGGTAACACCTCTTAATCATTAACTGTTAGTCGCTCTCACATGACTGCGTTACCCTATCTCTGTCAGCGGGAGGCCCGTGGCGCCTCAATCCATTCAGTTTTGTCACCTACATAGCTGCAGGAATTAGATGATCAGGACGCCCCTGCGGCCGGTCCATGCGCACATGCAGCCCCTAGGACAGCCAATCACGGGCGTCCACAAACTCCGCAATTGCCCAATAAAATTGTCAAGCTAGCGCTTACTGACGCCCGCAGACCCAGGGCTGACCGCACGTCGGGGGCTATGGCCATCATTGAGTTTCTGTACAGAATATATATAACTACTACTGGTGTCTTTCGCCTTCTCTTCCTCCCAAACGAAGTACACTCACTACACACGCACTATCCTACAGGCCGACCCGATGGCTCAACGACCCACTGCATCCCGGTTCAAACCTCGGGTTTGTCAACAACTGAGCTCGAAGTGTCGGTGACGGAGGGCAACTGAAAAACTATAAGTGGATGCTACATGTGCGTCCATCAGCCCATCTCCAGTATCGCCTGGCTAACTCCACCTGTCCATTGTCCTACCACACAACGCCAGTGCTTGCTCTGTATGTGCGTCTACCACCACAAAATCGGAATATGTTGCAGTCGGTTAGGCCGGTAACTTGACCCAAATTTGATTAAACAAATGTGACTTAACTCACGGTTCTTGGTGTGGGCGTCATAGTTGGAGTGGTTGGAGCGCTAGCTGTACACAAAGCCTTACACATGCTGTCGTGAGTTCGGACCCCGCCGATGTGCTGAATTTTTCTCAATTGGGTCAGAGGCCTTATCCAAAGCTACCAAAAACCGTATCTGGCGCTCACCTTTACTAAAGGCAGGAGTTTTCATAGTGCATACAACCACTAGATCAGCACATCTGCCTTCCTATATGTATCATATATATATATATATCAGGTGAATAGTTTCGGAAATTAATCAGTGCAGAACTTGGAGTTAGATCTCCGGGACATGACTTTTTAGGGTCAGAACCGAAATTTCAATGAACATTTGAGTCGAAGACAATCAACTACTGTGGAATAACCACGTAATGCCCATTCTACAAACAAGTAGTACTACGAGTAGTATGAATTTCATATGGTAAAGGTATTATACCGTACTCACGACCTAGATACTTGCTAAAAGCCCAGACACGTGTTTCGCCGATATTCTGCCGCTGCGTGACACAGCTGCGAGGGGTTCGGCTCTTCAGTGGGACCCCCAGCGTTCTCTAGCGGTTTCTGGTATATGAACTCCAGAGAATAATCAGGTGAATAATTTCGGAAATTAATCAGTGCAGAACTTGGAGTTAAATCTCCGGGACATGACTTTTTAGGGTCAGAACCGAAATTTCAATGAACATTTGAGTCGAAGACAATCAACTACTGTGGAATAACCACGTAATGCCCATCCTACAAACAATGTTCATTGAAATTTCGGTTCTGACCCTAAAAAGTCATGTCCCGGAGATTTAACTCCAAGTTCTGCACTGATTAATTTCTGAAATTATTCACCTGATTATTCTCTGGAGTTCATATACCGGAAACCGCTGGAGAACGCTGGGGGTCCCACTGAAGAGCCGAACCCCTCGCAGCTGTGTCACGCAGCGGCAGAATATCGGCGAAACACGTGTCTGGGCTTTTAGCAAGTATCTAGGTCGGGAGTACGGTATAATACCTTTAATATATATATATATAAGCAGAATTGTATTACCGACAAAGAGATGGTAGACTGTAATGGCCACTTCTGGTTTTTTAGCCGTCGTCAACTAGTCATACCCAATCCGGAAGTGTGGAACATTCGAGGCTCGAACTCGCCACCTGTTAGTTAGAGGTCCACGACTCTAACCACTGGGCCATGAGCCCGTTGCCCTGTCGGTTTCGATCAGGAATTTACAATGGTAGGGGGAGCTCACTGATCGTTCATACGGAACACGCTCGTATTGTTGTGTTTAACGGGCTCTCTCTCGAGCCCAACCAGTAGCCGCACAGTGACGCATATATATATATATATATATATATATTTATAATGGGAGAAAAAAAGAGTTTTAAAATGCAAGTTAACAGACTCACATCCATGAAGTGGTCATACATGACACGGATTTCAAGGGTATTCGCTTTAGCAATAAGGTGGAGAATTGTTGTTTCATCCGTAGTCTTCGTACGCCTGGGTGGAAAATGGGCACCAAAGTAAGGGATGCAAGATTTTCGCTCGGGAAACATTTGATATAGCATCTTAGCAGAAAACTAAGCCATTTAGAATAAAGCAACCGAAAAGTGCTCGTAATCCCAATACCTAGCCTCCACGTGTGTGATGATAAGATAACCGCAAACTATATCGGCGGTCAGTTGCTACTCATGGGAGAGGCCGTGTTTGGCGGCAATGAATTAACTTGTGCATGGAAGTTCAGAATTTAATGCGTACACAAATGAATACTATTGGGTGTTTTGCAATGTTGGTCTTGGATATAGAACTTGTTTTTCAGTTTAATCGACTATTCGCACAGGGTGTGCCAGCTATCTGGGAACGAAATTCAACAATAGGGGAAGCAAAAGCATCCAGTATAAAGATCGACACACTTTTGCAGAATTAAGTATACATGTTCTTAAATACACGTCACAAATGGTCATTCCATAAGACTCCCATCATCCTCACTTACAGCCTCGGTGCGGCTTCTAAAACGACTACATTTGGCCATCAAGTAATTTCTATGTCTGTTAGTCATAAATTCCCCATTATATCATTCTATGAGTCCACGGTGGTAAAAGCCTGCTTATTGGCCTCGCTTTAAACGATGCCCCGAATGCAGTATTCCAGGGAGCTTAAATTCTGCGATCTCGGGAATTAAATGTCAGGGGTATCGTAGTCTCGAAATCCTCTGACCAGTCACCCCTGGGCCGTGTAGTATGAAATTCCGTCCTCAGATAGTTAACAAGACCTGTACGACTGTACCTTTTAAGCCTAATCTTCTGCATTTGGACAAGCGAAGACCATTTCTCAAATCGAAAAGATTGAACTGAGTTCGTAAGACCCCTCCAATCTTATTGTTAATTACCGTGTTACATTGGAAATCGTTTCTACTCACAAAAACAAGTAGTCAATATTTTGAAGATTAAAATCCTCTTACGTATCTACAGCAGCGTGGATGCGCTCCGCATTACGCTCGGCAGCCGCGACATCAACCAAGGTTTCCCAACGTCCCGTATTGACAGCTGACTGGATCTGAGCAAAGGTAAATGCCCTCCTTTCCGTGTTCAGAAAAAGTTGCAAATATTCTCGATGCTTTCCCTTAGTCTCCTTCTCAATGTCCTTTGAAAGAGTTCGTGAATTGTCTTAAAAAGAGTGACAAGACCATGTTGAAACCATCACATGTTAATCGCCCCTGCACAAAAGAAAAATCCATGAGAAACTTAAAAGTCATGAAAACTGATTATTTTCCGTTAGACTGGAATCTCTTATCTGGCTTATGTAATGTCCAAACTCCTGAAATATTTACTGTCTTATCTGAAATCTGTAAAAACCGGTGTTAGTTAAATCTTACTTGACCATTCCTTAATGTTGAAGATTGACATGGTCACAGCTCTCCTGCTGAAACTATAGTCCGGCTACCTCAACTTCTTTTTGATATCTGTTTTGTGACTGGGTCTTTTCCAGAAGCAAACTGTCATCTTAAAATCGGAAAACTTGACTATGTGTCGACAGGGTATTTGTTCACATAAGTTTAATAACGGTTTTGAAAAACAGTAATATTTAGTAAGTGCTTGAGTCCTGTTTTTAGTAATAAATTCATTGCGAAAGCTGGAGAACACAATTTAAGTCGCTTCCAAGCGTCGATATAAGGCGTGATATGCAAAATTGGTAACTCACCATCTATTCCTTTGACTTCAAGGACTATTGGAAAATAAAAGGAAATATACTTAAGTAACGGGAACTTGCGTTTTGCCCGAACAATCGGCAGAATAATAATTGCATTTAAAACTAGCAGTTTGGGGGAGGCGACAGCAAACAAAGATCAGATCCCGAAGTCCACTTTCTAATGTTTTCCTAAACATGAAGCATTTAAAATTCATGGTTCCCAGTGATGGAATCATCTCGAACTGCGTAATCCCTAATAGCCGAAACAAGCTTTCGTCATCCCCTTACTACTTGGGAATTCGACAAAGTGTCTAGGGACGATTTTGATAACAATGGACGTCTACAAATTAAACACTTAAAATAACACAGATTAATTACACGAGATTTTAAAGAGCAGGAACTGTGCTATGTTTAATATTTTTGAATAAATAGTCATACCGCTTAGACAGGGACCCCGGACTAAATCGGTCTTCCGTGACTAGTGTCAAAAGCGCTCAAACAGACAACTCACCCTCCTTGTAGACTGTCTTTAGAACGGACAACTCGTTGGGGTTGCAGCAGCAAATAATGTCATTGAGAGCAGCACCGGCCATCCCCGGTTTTTTCACTAACTTGTACAGCTGAAGTGCCAGTACCTGGATAGGTCCAAAAAAGAGATATTTGGCAAGCTGACGAAAATCCCCACTCAGCTCCTTGTTTAATACGTCGACCAGATCCTAAAACAAAACATTAAGTAGGACTTTTAGCTTTCTACTTTTCTGGCGTCAGTAGCTGCTATTTTCTGACTGTGAAAAACGCGGACTTACTTCTCGGTAAAGGTCCATGTAGCGTAAACGAATTTGATGGCGTTGCTGCAGCGTTCGCCGACCAATTACATCAATAATATCCTTCTCCTTGGTACCTTGATTTGAAAAATGATTAAACTGCAATTGCGACCAAGATAAAGAAGCAACAGACAAAATGTGGAATAATCATTATAGGCAATGAAAACGGAAGATATCCAGAGTCTCCTTACTGGGCTATTAGAAGGTACTAAGGTATTGTTTATGTTGACTAAATGATCAGTCTTGCAGACTGATTGCCATTCGCTCAGGTCCGATCCTTCCTTGATAATCATGAATCAAACTGCAAGGGAAACAGAAATTGGTCTGCAGGGGAGTTTTTGAAATCATGACCTGCGATGTAAACCAATATTCAACTTATTTTTCTGGCTAAACAAGTACCAGGCGAATGATCAATGCTTAAAATCACGGCAGACCGGAGGTGTCAAAGTTCGCTGCCTGCATCGAAGTACCCCCCGAGGCTGTCTTTTTGTTGCTTCATCAGTAGGGATAGAAACAGTCAATACTGACGTCAGTCAACTAATTGTCGGTGTGTTGTGCAACCGAGAGATCCACTACCACTTTCTGAGATCTTGGTAGATGTGTATCCGTTTTTTCGAAATCCAGACAACTTGAGATGCGTCATGGTAACCGCAACGGAAGCACAGATTGTTTAAACGAACGCCGGATCGAAAAAAGGAGCTTAACTCCAAGTCTCACCACCCAACGTACCCAGAAACTTCGGCTGCCGCGAGGCCACAGTTCTAAACTAAAGGCTGCTCGGGTTTTAAGATTCTCACCGTTCGGCTCTCTACAGTCAGTACTGCTGTAGAGATATGATTCAGATGACTGCAATGAGCTTACCTAAGACGACGCTGGGGTCCACCAAGCACCTGGACAGACAATTCACTGGGGGGGAAGTCTTCGCGCGTGTTCAAACAGCCTCCTTTTGCTCGCCGATTGATTACACGTACAAGTCACTCCCAGTACAATGGCACAAACAAATTTAGAAACAGATGACTCCTACAGGAATTATCTTCCCTTTTGTTTGGCGATGCGGTAAATATCAAATTGACTGAACTCCGCCATTTGAAGCCGCACAACATTACCGCTCCACCACAAAATATCCACTGACCATCCCTGAGATCTGTCTTTATAGAAGTCGCCTTTTTTGAAACCATAACGGCGACTCAGAGAATGTATAGGCTTCACATGATGAAGTTGCTACGCCGCTGAACAAGCCCCAGTGGTTTATCGCTGAAACCGCGTCTCTAGTGTCCTAACAACCTTCACACTCACCTTAACCCCTCAGCGTATCGTTATTTACCAGTTCCTTTATTATGAGGAGTCATATCATCAAGACGTATGCCAGATGGACTTCGCTACGTCCTTTGGTTAGCTTTGTTCCGTAGACCCGCGACTCGAACAGTTCATTATGCATGCAGTCGTCATCTCGTGCAAGATTTGGACTTTGTCAAACTTTGAAGTGCGTCTTGGTCGCGCCGAGTAAACCTTGAATTGTGACTTAGCGACCTCATTTGTGAGCGCAACACTATCCCCTACTCTTATGCCAGAACTGACCAATCTCCCATTGAGGCGCTATCTAACAATCTAAACTCGCCACCGTTGGCAGCATTTCCAACACGTAGACTTATGAAAAAAGGAAGAGGTTCTTCGGAAAAATCGACTTGTACTCGTGAATTTTCGAGCTGGTGACACCAACCCGTCGCCAAACGAAATGAAAACAAGGAAGGCAGTTTGTCACATTAGACTAGTTAGCTTGACAGGACAGATATACTATTGGCCTATGAGAGGTGTGGCCGCAGAGTCATGGGACGTCTCTGCGCGAGGGGGAGGGGAAGGCGGGACAACTACGGATGCTTGTGCTGGAGGGGGAGGGTGGATGGTGGATCAATTGGACTCCTGGTGGCTGGATTAGCGGCCGTTGATGTGACACTAGGGCAGGGGGCAGCAAGTCGTGAGCGTAGGCCCTCGTTATGGGCGTTCAGGTCGACATGGCGGTTGATACTACCAGCATTGGAGTACCAAGCCTCGAGAAATTGTCTCGCCCGTTTTGTGTAATCCATGGCGACGACCTCAGTGCCTCCCTAAATGAATCAGTGGTCGCACTCGAGTGCATGAGCAAAGACGAGGGACAGGGGGTCTCGTCGACAGATCGCTAATTTGTGTTCGTTAATACGGGTGTCCAGGCTTCAACCTGTATGATCAACATACACGCAAGAGTAGTTTGCGCACGGAAGGAGGGGATCCTTGATTCGAGATAGTACTGCGCGTAGTGAGGATGCTGGTTTGTGGGCGATTTGAATACCCGAGCGATTTAACTGCCGGGCAATTACATCGTACGCTCCTTGTATATAAGACAGGAAGATGAATTGTCGAGAAACAATTCCCCTGTTGAGGGTGGGACCTTGCGGTTGTGCCTGATGACTGAGGCAGTTCTTTACAAAACTTGTCGGATATCCGTTAGGTCGAAACAGCCGATACAGGTAGGCAAGCTCTTCCTTAAGGAGATCGTCGCTGTTGCAATAACGATAGGTCCGGTGGAACAGAGTTCGGCCGCAGCTTCTTTTGTGAGCTGCGAGGTGGTTGTTTCCATAACTGAGGATCCGCCCCAAGTAGTCATCTTCCCCTATCACAGAGTCCTTTCAGAGGCCAATGAAGATATCTATAGGCCCCCCGGAGGCAACGAAGCAAAATATAATTGGTTGCGAGGTGTTTTGGATTTTGCGCATTTCCGATGTATTTGGTAACATCGTTCACTCCCATGCTTGAAATTCAGACCTCGTTTTTGCTATTAATGGCCTCTCATTGACTGGGAGGCATTTCAGCTCTGTTAAATGTATAATAACCACAATTTCATTACCGAATAAGAAGGCAAGGGAGACTGGAATGACCGTTTCTGGCTTAACAGCCGTCGTCAGCCGGTCATACCCAATCCCGAAGTTTGGAATACCTGGGGCTCGGTCCCGCGACCCAGTAGTTAGAAGTCCAACGCCTTTAACCACTGAGCCCTAGGTTTCCACACTTCGGGATTGGGTTTGACTGGCTAACGACGGTCAGTAAGTCAGAAATGACCATTCCAGTCTCCCTTGTCTTTGTCGGTAATAACACTTTGCCTATATCATTCGTTGCTGTGTGACTGCTGGCTGGGTTCGAGAGAGAGAGAGAGAGAGCGCCCATAAGGTACAGCGGAACGAGTGAGATCCATAAAAGACGATTGGTGAGCGCCCCTCTACCCATTGTATGATAATCATCTGTATCTTCAAAAGAGACAGATCATTTTAGAATTCTCTGGCCCTATGGTGGTGCGTGGATGTAAATCTGTCTATACTGGCCAAAGAAAGTACATCAATCTTGCTTTTACTAACTCCTTTTTGACACTGAACTCCCTAACCCTCAGGCCCTCTTGGACCTAATTATGTTGCTCCTGATGTGATCTTTAATTACGGTCACTGTGAGAGAGGACGGCCCATAGAAGTCTCCCTACCTAATTCTTGTTCTCGTTCGACTTCTTTTTTCACTAAAAATATTGACAGCGGATGCAGAAAATGTCATAAAGATGCTCTGGGCGGCTTCCTCACATTGTGGGAGACCATAATATCGCCTCCTTTTTGCTTTCCCCTCGAAAGTAAAACCGAGTTTTTAAAGGGTTCTTTTATCTACATACTGAATCGTTTAGCTTAAAGGTATGACGGTTAATTCTGCGTTTAAAAGTGCAAAATATATAGTCATCTATGATCGGGATCACATTTTTAGGACGGCCTGGGCATCGCATGCGTAGCTTCTCTTTAGCTAGCGGGTGGAAGGGCTGTTGGTTTCTCAATCCTGACTACAGCACGTGACGCGGATCTTTGCGCGTGAATTCATTTCTGATTATAATAGACTTTCGCCCCATGTATTCCACTCTCCCCCCCCTCCTCGTCTGCCCCCGCCCGACGTCAAGACGGAGTCTAGATGACCGGAGGTGGGAGAGGGCGCAGGTGGTTCTTATGGCGAGAACCCCCACTTGGCGTGCCCCCACACCTTCCGCCCCCGCGATCCACAGCGTACAATGACTAGGATCTCACACAAGAAGGGAAAAGGGGGACGGCTCGGATCTAAACTGGCGTGGCATGGACCTGCACCCTGCGCACATCTCAATAACACCTGCCGATCCTCGATCTGGCTCCCGTGTTTGTTCAGCACATATAGTGAGGGGTCCGTTTTAGGATCACAAGGTTATCACATAGTCACAGGCAGCAAGTCCTTGCGAGATTTTGCAGAGAAAAGAAACCGGAAGAACCTCAAATCCAGAAGGGCTCGCCTGAAACTAGGTTAGATCGATGGAGTAAACTCTCCCGGTTGTAGAATACAGGGTGTGAACACAGGTCTCTATGCTACACCTGCGGCTCAGGGATTAACTGGGTGTGGGTTCAGCTGGTAGGGTTTCGAGGTCTGAGGTTGGGATCTGGTTGCCTGAAGACGGTAAATAAGGCAGAAATTACTGCTTCAGACTCTTCCTCACACGTGTCAGTTAAATGACCGTACACGCATATTCAGCCACATTGCGATGACGTATATGATCTCAAACTCGTTCACTTACGTAACCAAACTGGGAAAAATGCTTTCTTTGTGCACTTTAGAAAAGTAACCGGAGGCGAGTTGAGATCTTGCCGATGGATACAGGCACTTCAATTGGTCCGGATTGAAAGGAAGCCGACGCGCCATAATAGTTTGCGGTAGCAGATATTTTTACACGAGAGTTCGACCGTCGTGAACGACAATTTTCACTGAGAGCCCCACAGTAGTATGGGCGCAGGGTCAGTGACCGCGCGAATTTGCTCCATCTACCGAACTCTGTCTCCCGCCTCACCATCCTGAAGCCGGTCTCAAGATGAAGTCGAGGTCAGAGGTGGGATCGGGCGCAGTGACTGACAAGGCTAAACAGGCCGTCTATCAACGTCTGGTCCGCAAAAGTGGACCAGATTTGCATTACCGACATAAACAAGGGAGACTGGAATGGCCATTGCTGGCTTATTAGCCGTCGTCAGCCAGCCATACCCAATTCTGAAGTGTGAAATACCTGAGGCTCGATCCCGCGACCTGTTAGTTGGAAGTCCAACGCTTTTAACTACTGAGCCACGAGCCCGCTGTCTTGTGGGTTGCGATAGGGAATTTACAATGGTAGGGGACGCTCACCGATCGGCTAATAAGCCAGAACTGGCCATTCCGGTCTCCCTTTTCTTTGTTGGTAATGTCATTCTGCCTATATCATGCGCCGCTGTGCAGCTGCTGGGTAGGCTCTAGAGAGAGAGCCCGTAAGACACAACAGGACGAGTGAGTTTCGTAAAAACTACCGATGACCGCCCCCTACCAGTGGATCAGGTTTTCGTGCAAACGAAGAATCGGACGACTTGAATGCCAACCGAGTGGGAATACCATATAGGCCACAGGAAGAGCGAGCCGTTCCAACCCGACTCGCAGTCCTTAGAGGGGGATCTACCTATCCCGTCATTTGGTAGCCTTCTAAGCCACGGCTTTTAGCGCAGCGTGGTAATTTAAAAACACCTCAGGTTATTTATACGGAAGGCAGCCCGCTGGATGTCGGGCACTAGTCCACTGCCCGAGTGCACTCGAATACAACTAACATGGAGTACAACCAGGGACTGGACCTTTCAAATTGAGTCGCCATTTCTTCCCTACCGTCTACCCACAGATGGGCGATGGAATAAAGTTACGTCTTACGCGACCCTCACAAGCTAATCTTTGCCAATGCCAACTGGCTCAATCTCATTGAATCACCGATCATCCCGAAAATACCAAACAATGTGAGCCGGCTCTTATAAACTGCGGTGGTGGCTGCCCCGAGAATCAACTTGTCCCAACTCCCTCGTTGGGGCTACCAGGGCTTGGAATTGTGGATGCACGCAGGAGATAGTGTGGGGATGTAGTCACAACTTTCCCGACTTTGGTTTAGTCAGTGCCAGACTCCTGGCGCGTTGTCGGTTATCCAGCGGCACCACGGCGCCGCGCTAGCCACCTTCCAACTTTAATCCTATAGCCCATTGCAAGACTGCAATATATATGGCAGTTTGCGGCCTCGATCATCATAGTGGCTAACGCTCTGCGTTATCCTACCTTTCATTGTCATGCTTACTCTTGCCTATTAGTCTATTAATTAGACCCTCCCGCATCGCCTGGAGACCCCATAAATACTGAGGACAATTGATATCCGGGCATCTTGAACAGGAGAACGCCTCCCCGACGACTCCCCACGTCATCGCCATTTTCGTTTACCGGATCAACCAAGGACCAACCATTCTCCGCGTAGCATATCCTGTCTGAACTACAACCCTCCGTTCAAAATGATCTCAAATCTTTCGCTAAGGCCACTGTCTTGTGTTCTTATCAGGGGTCGAATAAGGGGGTTTTGACACTTAGCCCTGTTGGGCCGCTTGCAGTTGTTAAGACCACCAGTAAGTGTCGCCAATGAGTGCAACTGGAGTCTACTAGTTCCGTACACTGATTGGTTATCAACCAGCCAATCATGACGACTGAAAAAGTAGGTCAAGACTTTCTTGGTTCTGATTTTTATCGGATATCACGCGCTGCAATCAAGCAACAGAACTAGAAAAAAACGAACTGAAAAGAGCATCGAAGATGCCTCACGGCTGTCTTGAAGGGGAGGAGAGGAACGGAAGTCACGTGTAGGTTTTGGCACGGATGTTGCCTTTTTTTTCCACCTACACCACCACGACAGCATTCTTGGAATCGACTTATGATGGTCTGCGTAATGGTCTATTGACTGACGTGTAAAGCTACGCACACTTTCTAGCGGGCTCTTCTCACAACTGCAGAAATGCCTGACACCGACGACGAGGTGTTCAGTGCCCTGTCAAGAGGGCATATCACCTCTCCGTCTTACCATTGCACATCGAGTGTCTTTTTGTGCCAACAAACGAATATGGGGGCAGACAACTGAGTTGTAGTGCTTGGACTCGAAACTGATCAACGTTGCACGCACATGTTGTGGCAGGTCATTCAACCGGGTTGCCGGTCAGACCTCATATGTCGAATGGAAAGGGAGTGGTAACGCCCACTAGCCAGTTATGTGAGAGATGCCTATTCCGTGCCTGCGCTGGGCGATATGGGGCGTGTTCGTGTATGGCGTAGGGACTGGTGAGGGCATAATTGGCGATGGGGATGCCGTGCTACATGGCAGTTCGATCGTCGATTTCGACGGCGTCCACCGTGTGCCACACAATGAGGTGAAATTAGTTTATGGTGAATGTTGGCTTGCGCACCATCTACCACACTCTCTCCTTAATCCCCCCCCCCTCCTGGATCCGGTGTCAAGACAGAGTCAAGAAGACGGTAGGTGGGAGAGGACACATAACAACGGCGTGACATCAGTTTTTCAACGCGAACAGGACGTATTCTAAGGTCTCAAGTTATGACATTCAGGTATCTTATTATTACATGCGAGACAGTAGTTTGATGTTGATAGAAAGCAGACTACAGGAAAGTCCTCTAGATGCGACATAATTTGTTAGAAACATGATCTTCGCACGTCCGTCATCCCCGTCACCCTCCTAGTTCCATAGTCGGGTTCTGAGATGGGAGAGTTTGTTTTTACAGGAAGTGAGTCATGTATCAGGTTACCGCAAGCACTTTTCCTCCTCCGCCGAAACTGCGAACTTGTCACTTTGGTTACCTCTGTTACTTTCTGAATAATCCTTCCTTAAGACACTTTATTTGATTGTAAATTGCCATATAAGGGGTCGTTGAGTGGATTTACCCAAGGCTTCTATGATCTGCAAGAAGGACTTGCATTCGAACCCAAGAAAATCATTAGCCTGAGCGCTCATAATGAAAAAGCACCCTTAGGATAGTTTGACAGTTTATATTTTATTCTAATCGGTTAACTGGGCATTTCCTTGACACAGCTTAGCTCCACCTGTAACTACAATATAGGTTACTGACGGTAACTCTGTTTAGCTGGCAATCATTCATAAGTTTCAGATAAAGGGGATGACTAACTAGTTTCCATATGTGGGTCGTCCGGCCAGCTAATATTTGTCTGTGAATGCCTTATCGGACAGGTTTTTAGGAAATAACGGATATATTAGTGGAATTGGTCTGAGGCTATTTGATCTTACCAAAGCCTTTGCATGCATCGTAGATTTTTCTGCAATCCTCCGTGCAGTCCATGGGCAATCTAAAGAATAAATTGGAAAAGAGTTTTTAAACTTTTGAAAAAAGACACTAATGGCAAACTCCCAACGGTGGGCTGTTTAACATCTTTGCAAACACGGTCTCCCTCAGAGTACAATCGACATCTTAGGGTGTGTTCAGCCACGTTAACAACTGCGGGTAGTCAAAACGCCTACGGTTTCATTGTGAGCACAAGTTATGGACCGATAACCTCCCTGGAAGTGCCGCGGAAAATGGTTACAACACCAGCTGTGCCTTTTTATAGACGATTCCCGCATAGTTCATACATCAGCCAGTCACCAGCAGCGAAATTCTGGCTGATCATGTTGTGGGAGTACATGTATTCAG